>CM076570.1:315679538-316279538 GCA_034641835.2 Pinus albicaulis | reverse complement strand
ATATTGTTGCAGAAGAAGTAGAACTAACCCTAGAGGAGACTAGGGACTTGGTATATTCAATCGGCAAGAAATTGAAGTGGTCCATAGTCATGGATGAGTCTGAGCAAGAGGAAGTGGCAGATTAATTTTCTTTGTTTCCACCCAAGGGTTGGCATCAACAAGAAGCTAGAACACTTAGAGTTAGCCTCACCCATACAGTAGTTGTTGGTTGGTGGGGTGTACAACCCTTTCACAACAATTAGTCTCCCTAATATAGTAGCCTATTATTACTATATCATTGTAGGAAAGCAGTTAAGTTCTTTCTGTCTTCAAGATCTCTCCTGCCCTTAATGATTTCTTACCAGTCTTCTACTTGTGAGTAAGGAACTGTTGTAAAGCTTGTTCCTTTGAGCTCAGACAGTTCGATCCTTAGAAGGAAGCATTCAGAGGAAAGAAGTATCATATGCCTGAAAGAAAAGAGGAATGGCCCATAGGTCTGGGTATGAATAAGTCTTTTATTTTACAGAAGGTTTACACATGTTTTGTCTGGTATTCACAGTTGGGTTGTGAATTTTTTTGGCAGGACAGTTGAACTTGACTCAACAAAGACTTGGCACCATGAAAAAACAAAAATATAGACAGATTTAAGACAAATATAGGGTACCTAGCATTAGTCGCTTATCTGTTCGGCGTGTTTGGGAGGCCAAATGTTATTGCGTTCTAGCTTGAAATGCAACCTCTAGGAACTGAAATTCACAGGGACGTGAGCAACATGTAGTTTCGCGACCTAATGCAGGAGATCTGCTAGGTTGGTGAGTAAATGGGTTAGGTTGCTCGACAATAGAACTAATTCATCGTTGAATTTCCGCAGTCCTCCCTTGTTAGGGTCGTCACACAATCTTCCCATATCAGGGTCATCACCGTCACTTCCATCGAAGTTTGCACGACATGGCTTCCCAGAATATTTTTTGTCTTCGCTGGAGGAAATAAGCCCAACATGGCATGGCATGGCATGGATGGATATCCATGGCTATGAAGAAAGTAACTAGCCCAATGATTGGCTTAGTGACTTGTTTTTAATATTTTCCATAATGGTATATGGGTGCAAATCATCATAAATACTTGAGTACCTGGTATGTATTACGTTGCCTGCAATTAATGAAATACCATAGATATCATTGAAAACCCTACATTGTACCTCTCGAGTGTCGGCAAGCAGTGATTGCTATCCCTCATGTCAAATTAGTCACGCTACAACACTCAATAGCCTTTTTACCACTCAATAGCCTTTTTACCTTATCGTTGGCACAGAGCTCGAACGTTTTAGCATGTATACTAAATGCATGTTACCCTCTTACTTCCCCCTACGTCAACCCTCGAAGAATGCTCTAGGCATGCAGCGAAGCACTGATCTCATCACATCCAAAAAGCCAAAACATAAAGTTAACATTAGCTAAAAAAATAATTTCATATAATTTTTAATATAGTCACAAATAATACTTCCAAACCAAAATTAGATGTCACAAAAAAAACATAAAATTATATAAAAAAATTTAAAATTATAATAATCAATTAACAAATCTGCATTACAACATTTTTTTACATGAAATTTTAATTATAAAATAAATTTAAAAATTTAATCAATTATAATCTTCACAATATGATAATGTCTACATTGCAAGTTCTCATTCGTATATAAATTCTATTACATGTATAGAACCCATTCCACACCTTCCATAAATCTAGTAAGTAGATGCTTCTCTATAATATTCAATATTAATCCTTACGGTTTTGAATCGAAGGTTTTGATGATAATTATGTGCTTGGGGTCGGGACACATGATCTGTTTGGTTTGGGAAAAGATGTCTTTTTCGTGATTTGAGCTTCACATGGTACAGCCGAGAGGAATCATCCATTGTACTGAAACTTGGGCTTGGGCTTATTGTCATCCATTTTATTAAAAGCTTGTGCATAAACTTTCGTATCCTCGAGTCTTTCTATTCACATGTTGTAAACACAACAAAGAGCTAAAAATATCTATTAAACCTGAAATGATCCGATTCTGCATGTCTATTAAACCTGCAAATGTACGAATTCGTAGGTAAAAATATCATTGCACAATCAGACTAAAAACATCATTGCACATAAAGATTGCAGGCTGATTAACCAATACAAATTATATATATATATATATATATATATATATCAACATTAGAATTGGTTGTTTATTACTATTGGTTGTTTATTTATTTATTTTTGGGTCAAATTAAAATTAAAAGAAAAGTCAACTTATTAACATATGCATTAGAGTATAATAAAATAATTTTATATCAAATCTTAAAATTCATTTAAATTAATTAAAAGAAAAAAAATAAAGGTGATATTATTTATATTTTCATGTTTGAATTGGACATTTATCTTATTGGGTCGAGAGAAGCTATACAACTAGTATAGGGATTCAAATATATTTATATAAAAAATGTCAACTTCAATGTCAAAAATGTAAACTAATGTCAAATAATTTCATGGCTAAATATAAAGTAAAAAACCATGGACTACATTAAATAATATAAAGTATGAAACCAAAATTATGATTGCATCTTAGAGAGAGAGAGGAGCTCAACATTATGATAGGGAGATCGTGAAAATTGCCTCAACCCAAGTGCAGTCATCAACATATAACCCAATAATGCCAAGAGTATAATGAGAGAATAGATAGAGAGCTCCAAAAATGAGCTGACAAAAGGTTGTGAACTAATCCTCAAAAGCCTTCTTATCATTGAGGTCTCTATTTTCTTCAGTTTCCTCTATTTTTCCTTCAATTACCTCCTCATGCAATCTGACCTTTCACCTTCCTTTTCTCCTATTTTCATTTATTTCATAAAACAACTCCCCCAAAATCAATTCCTTTCAATGCAAGAAGCCATTTTTATATGCAAGCACTTATGTATATGCATATATTATGTATATGCATATAGATATGAAAACAAATATAGAGAAATTAAATTTTATAAATGCACTTTGGACTTTTATATATGTGTGAATTTTGTAATTTCACAAAGATATATCAACATGCATATCTATAAATGTTCTTCTAATACTTAAATTTTTTATAGGTACTCTATAAATGGGAAAGTGGGATGAAACTATGGAGTTGGACACTGAAGATCCATAAGATATGATAGAATTTTCTGCTAAATATCTAACATGGAATGAAATTGAAGGGGATCAAATACATATTATTCTTTACAGTCGACTAGAATATTTTATAAAAAGAAATCAGATGAATATGCTCTCACCAAATTTGTTGTTAGTACAACTAGATCTTAAAAACTGGAGGATTTTATATGTGCTCGCATTAACACATATATCGAATATACCATGTGAGTCTTTATTTGTTTAATTAATTAGATGCATCTAATTCAATTTCAAATGAAGTCAAAATGCATAGACATGTTTTCTAATTTCTTATAACTGTTCTTATTTAGTTATTCGTGTTCAAATGGTCCCAAGTCAACATGTAGATACATACATGATGAAAATACAAAGAATCCAAAAGGATTAAAAAAAATGCACTCCATGCGAAATCATAAAAGTTAGTTGTAGATGTCACTTCATCATGCATCGTCTTTATGCGAGTCCAAATGATGCTATTATAGCATACACTGAGTGCATGCATTTTGATAAATCTGGTGCCTTCTGTCATGGAAAGAGTGCAGTGGGAAGACCTCAAATTTTCAAGTATGCATCACATATATTCTTCGATTTACGAGCTAGTGTGAAAACTATGGTTGAACATGGTTTTAATGTTGCAATGGTTTGGGACAAATTAATCTCTGATGTAGAGAACCAATCTAGTGAGTTATTAATAGGGGTGGCTTGGGACACTTTAATGACAAGGATGTTTATTTATAACATTTACAATGATATTAGAGAAAAAGAATATATGAAGGATGACAATGATCCAACAAGTGTCGAGTGTTGGTATAGTCAGTTTCGAGATAGTTTCTTTTTCTATCAAAAATAGGATATTGTGAAAAAAATACCATTTATTATAAGCATACAAACACATTGGACGCTTTGTGAAAAAAATACCATTTATTATAAGCATACAAACACATTGGACGCGTTCCATGATGGTGACACATTCACACAACAATGCTATGTCAATGGACTCTACATTTTTTACAAATATGTATGGGGTGCATATTATCAATCTTTTGAGTCCTATAGTGATCAAAACGAAGTCTTTTTTGTTGAACATAATACTTATAATAATGTGTTTTGAATGTAGTATGAACTTTATACCTTAATGGTATTCGAAAAACATTGTAATGGTAACCCAATGGCTTGGGTTATTTCTTCACACAATACCACAGACAATATTAAAAAATTGTTGGAAGCTTTATTTGCAATGGGGATGAAAGAGCGTCTAGATTGGAATGTAGAAGCATTTATCACAGATGATGTTGCTGCTGACATGCAAGCATTAAGGTATCATATTTGTTTTTACAAAAGAAACATGAAAACTATATTTCATTCATAATTTAATCTATTCTAACGTTGCACCACACAGGTGTCCAACTAATTCTTCCATTCTATTATGGGTATGGCACGTCCATCGAGCATGGGTAAAAAATGTTGGAAACAAAGTTAAAGGAAAAGAAAACAAAGTCTGCATTTTACGTACTTTAGGGAAAATCATGCACTCCTGCAAGGATGATGAGTCAGTATGAAAAGTTGTTGCGGGAATATTTTCTGAATTTATTGAAGAGGAACATTTTTGAAATATTTTGACACCACTTGGCTATCTAATGATAAAATATGTAAGTGTTATGCGACATCATATCATGACTATTACTCTTTAATTGAATGTTTTTAATCATTACCTTTTAGTTGAGTCCTATGATATGCATCTAAAATATAGGTACTTATATGAAGCAAATAATGCCTACCACAAACGTGTGGATTGACTAATATTTGTGTTGTTGAAAAAAGTTGAACTATATTATATTCACATTTAAAAGAAGCAGGAGTTATAATGCCTACAAAGTGTAAGAAACAAGAGACTCTCTCAAAGTCTAGAGTAATTCAGATACAATATGAATATTGTGTGCATGACCCCAAGAGTATAAATAAATTTATGGTTCATAGCCAAAATAAGGATACTCCTCATATCTGGTATAATGTCATATACACAGGGTCTGAGTTTAAATTTTGTAGTTGTGATTGGGCATTGAATGGAAATGTTTGTAAGCATATGTTCAAAGTTCAAATGTAAGCTAGTGAACATGGTTTGGACTTTAACATGTTGCAAAATTTTTCTAGTCCAATTACGGAAAGTCATAGATTTTTAATTGATTTAAATCAAGCAGGTACAGTGAGCCCGCTGCCTAAAGACCAATCAAGAATTCACCATGTACCTATTTTATCATAACATATTTATTTTGCAACTACGCCATTGAAAAATTCAATATTTGAGATTGATAGATCAAAAGTTGTACGTGCATCAATTAAAGAAAAAAATATGGATATATTAAACCATTTACCTACAAAACTGAAGAATTTAGAAGACATTGATAATGGCGTTGATGATATGCGTAGCAAATTTAGTGAAGAGACAAATGAAATTTTTTCCATTGTGATGTCTCCATCAAGCATTATGACTAAGAGAAAACATTTTCGAGCCCACAAAGTAAAAGGATATGATGTGGTCATGAAAGAAATTCAGAGAAGGAAAAAACACAATTTGAAAAGGGTTGGGCGAGTTCGCTCAAAGTCAAGAAAGAGCATGGACAAGCAAATGAAAGTACTTTATTCAAAAGAACATATAAATATTGAGGGATCTACGTCTCATAATGAACAAAGGCATGTTGAAAAGTTATTTTTAGATGATATTGTCAAGGGTTCAACAAGTACACATTTATAAATTATTGTTTTTAATTTATATAATTGAATGAGTGTTTATCTAATTAAATATTTAGTGCTTTATGTTATGCAATCAACAAGTACTTTATTTATTTTTAATGGTTTTTGATAAAGTCTCAATCAAATAATGTAAAAATTCAAGAAATTCGCATAAGGATAAAATAATTATGGGAAAATGTCAAATTCCTCTAACCACATTTACATAATGCTAATTGGGAAAAACGTTATTTTTTTGTTATCTTAAATTCATATATGGGTTCGAGTGATCGTATACTCATAATATGTGGGAATTGATTTTTTCTTAGTAATATTCATATATATATTTTTTAGCAATGCCAAATCTTTTTCTTTCTTAGTTTTTTTTATTGCCATGTAGTTTTAGACGTTGAATATGAGCAAAGGAGCAAAGGTTGATGTTTGTGATAGGGGCCAGAATAAAATTAGAAGAGAATAACTTTAGAGGCTTATGAGCTATTTTACAAAATATTAGTGTCTTCAATTTTGAAACAAAATATCCAATGAAACATAATGAACTATTTTTTGAAATGAAATGAAATGAAGTATTTTTCCAATAAAATGTAATGAACTATTCGTAAAGGAGAGACGTAGTTCTAAAATTAAGTTCTTATACTAAATATTGGTGTACTTTTAATGTTAAATGGTAATATATGCACTGGTTTATTATGGTTTGTTCTTTGGTTTACTATGATAATTTTTTTTAGAATAGGTGAAATATTATATAAATGGTTTGCTATCTATTTAAGGCTAACTGGAAATTAATTTCATGTAATTTTTTTTATTATTAAGCAATTATATGATTAAAATTACTACTTCTTTTCAATATATATCGAATATATTCCCCAAATATCAATATAAATATAATCTATTTTACTTGTGATTACTTTATATATTTCTTTTATATAGTAACTATATATAAAATTATAATAAAAAATTATTTAGTATTAATATTAATATTAATTATTGGTTTCGCTAAGTAAAGTTACATTAAGATAAAAAAATAATAACTACATAAAAATGTAATAATGGAATTGTTCAATATTAAACATACATATTAATAAAACATAATATATTTCAATGTCAGCTATAAAAAAAACACTTCAAAACACTTCAATGTCGGTCGTGGATAACAAAATTAGATACATAATGTAATTGGCAGTAAATTTTTTTAATTTAATCCATATGTGGTACTTCTACTTACACTTCAATGTCCATTGTTGATAGCATAATTGGATAGATAATGTAATTGTAATTGGTAGTAAAAAAAATTAATTTCATCCATATGTGCTACTTCTACATTTTAGTAGAAGGAAGATCTGTAACTCCTTCACATCAACATGGAGATTGTACAATACCTAAAATGTAATTGATGTTACAACGAACCATGAATGAGATGTGTAAAACTTTAAAACTTTAGTTATAATCGAGGAGTAAATAATATAGATCATCAATATTATAAGATTATTTTATATTTTAGAGATAAAAACAATTTTCGTGTACTAACATTTAGATTTAAATTAACAAATATTAATAATTTTTATATAAAAAAAATGCATCTAACAAAATATACATTTTAGAACTAAGAATTTTGTGATCCACAATGTAGATAAATGTCACATCATTAGGATTTGGTCAAATTTTGGAACCAGCTAATGTGGTTCATTCTAGACAATGTGAAAAAACAAGCTAATTGATCTTCATGAATAAATAGTATGGATGCACCATTGCCTCCACATAGCCATTAAAAACTAGCCTTTAGTGAATTAGTTAATTAGTTATTAAAGAAATAATATTCAAATTAGTTGTAGGAAATCTCTATTAAAATTATTTATTTATTAAATGGGTTAATTTTAATAAATCATTCTTAAATAATACCAAAATTTTTTTGTTACAATTAATTAATTTATAAATAAAAAAATTGTTAGGAGATAATCTATTTTGATTAAATGAATTTATAATAATAATAATAAAAGATACAAATTTTATTATCTACTTCCTATAATAATTCATAAATATATAATAATTCATACATATCTGCTAAAAGGATAAGAGGGATACACATTATTATTTATAAAGGTTAAGAAAGTAATAAAATAGTAGTTATTCAGAGTACATATATTTTTAACCATATAAATTAATGGAACGAAGAAAGTCCAAAAAGAGTTTAGAATATGATCAAAATATTATAAATTAATAAAGAATTTAGGAGTTTATTTGAAAATTTATTAATAATAAAGATATAGGTTTAAGGATCTTTAAAGAATATTAATAATAATTAATGAGGAATTAGAAAGAGATGGAATAATAGAAGGGAACTTTAAATAAAACGAGGAAATAAACTCAAAGACCTAACCCAATAAGAACCCAAACTAGAGGGGGAGGAATCACATATAGAGAGAGCCTGAATCCATCTCTTACACAATTTCCAACCATCTTCCCTGTTGATATTCTTAGCATACCTCTCAATCTCAATAGCCTCTCTAAGCTTCCTATGGTGGAAGTGATCAACCTTAGAAACGACTCAAAAATAAAACTTTGTAAAATTATTTGTAGGCCTTGAAGTTATTGGCTTCTAAGTTCGCCTCCTGCTTCCCTATCAAAAACATCTACACATTGTCAAATGATTGACTACATCATCCATAAAATCTACATTCTCATAAAAAAAAAAGTGGAAGTGGAGATTAATTTTTAATTAAATTTTAAAAATAAAAGTGTTGTCTATACTCAAATTTCAAAGAGTTTATTAATTTTTTCTATATTATGTTTTAATATTTGCTTTTAAATTTAAAATAAAAAATTTATTATAAATTAAAATTTTAAAGTTTTTTTTTTTTTAAATACAATATTTCAAAAATAAAACCATGTCTATATACAAGACATTCATTTAACTATACCCAAAGCTTAACTAATATTCCATAATCACATTCATTGTTAAAATGTTTTTAAACACAAGTTGAGAAGAATAATAAAAACTTTAAACCATAAGTTACATAGAATTTCCCTATTTTATTTTAAATTAAACGTTAACAACATATAATATTTGTATTAAAATCAATCAATAATCTCACATACATATTTTTGGAATATTCATTCTGATAAATAATATGAATAATACTATTTATTTTAATATTATATAGTATTCAAAAGATAAAAAGTAGATTTTATTTAGAGTACATACCATTCCGCTTATATTTAATATTTGAATTCAAATTAATAACATATTTGAAATTTTATATAAATTTGATTTAATAGTAAGTTCTATATAAATTCTATTACAAATTTTAAACATATAATATTAAAAGGATGAAAATAATTATTATATATAATAATTCGATAGAAATCTATATAAATTAAAATTAAAACTTTATAAATTAAAATTAAAACTTTACAAATACAATTATTAAAAGATTGAAAAAAAAATGACCCAAAAAGGAAAAAAAATTATAATAATATTTTATTTTAAATTTAAAAGCAAATTTTAAAATATAATATAGAAAAATTTAATACAAATTTTGAAATTCGAATACAGTGCTATTTTTAAAATTTAATTAAAAATGAATTTTCATCTTTACATTTTTTATTTATGAGAATTTATATTTTATAGATAATGGAGTCATCCATTTGACAATGTGTAGATGTTTGTGATAGGAAAGCAAGTAGCAAACTTAGAAGAGTAGAGCTTATGTCATACAAATCATTTTACAAAGTTTAAATGTCCTTTTTTTAACAAATTTCAAATGAAAAAAGAATTTGGGTTTGGCACCCTTTTTGGAAAAAGAAGTGACTATATTGTTGAAAAAGAAAGTTGAATTTGGAATTCTTATTTGTTAAGACAAATTAGTTATTAATGAATACGTGTTGATTTCATGAGTTTTGGCTTTTTTTTGGAGAGATCAAGCCCTTATTGCAATGGTTTAGTAGATGTTTGAGTCATAGTTTAATTTAAACATTTTTTCTTGCCTTGGATCCAAGTTTTAAAATCCTAGAGGACATACTCGAGTATAAAACTATAGTTTATGCTCCTCATTTATGCTCCTAATGTTTTAAAAATAATTACCCCACTATATAAAATGTATAAAATTATAGTAGAATATTATAGATTAATGTATTCATATTTATTTATTAATTTTGAATATGGTTTAATATTTAAGTATTTATATTAAAAAATAAGTCAAGTTTATTTGATTGTATTGAAGTTGGAGTGGTAAAGATAAACCACCAAAATTATATTAAAATGATTCATCCTTATACATTGAAATAAATAAAAAAACATAATATAAACATGAAAATAATAAAAAAATCTATTTAATAGAAGTTTTAAGGTGAAGTTAACTCCATATGAAATTTATAAAGATGATAATTTGTTTTATTTATAACACTTTTCGAAACAATGAAAATAATTTTTTATATATAAAGTTTACATTCACATAAATAAAAAAGATAAATTTTCTTCTTTATAATCATAATTATAAGAATATTTTATAATCTAAAGATAAAACCATTTTCCATCTCCTAACATTGAATTTTAAATGAACAATTATTAACACTTTTTATGTAAACAAATGCATTCAAACAAAATATGCATCTTTAAATACATATATTGTATATAATATTTGGTAAATAAAAGTCATACATTTTTTTGCATTGTTATCACTACCTCTTCAATGACTCAAATGCTATCTTGAATATCATAGATTTCTACCCATCCATAGTGCAAAGAAATACCAAAAAAACATGTGACTAAACTACATATAAAGATTGATACTATTTTGAACAACATTTGTTATAAACCAAATTTAGTTTTTAAACACTAATCACATTCAAACCAACATCAAACTTACCAATTTTTTTTTTTTGATGTTAAAAAATGAAAATAATATATGCCTAGTCAGAGGGAGCACATGTAATATTACACAAACAAAATCTCTTTATTCAAATACTTTATATATCTAAATAAAACTAGTTGTCATTAAAAAAAAATGTATCTTTCATGTTTTAAGTGTTTCAAATACTTTATATATCTAAATAAAACTAGTTCTCATTAAACAAAATGTATCTTTCATGTTTTAGGTGCCAAAAGTATTGGTATTCAAAACATTTAAAACTAAAAAATAAAAGAAATTTTATTTATTGAAACTTCCCTTGTACCCCCTTTATAGACAAAACAATGGCTAAAGTTCTAATATTGTAGCCCAAGTTATTTAAACTTGCTGGAATGTTTAGACTTCAAAGTAGCAAACCTAGTGGATTTAGTGAGAGCAATGCTACTCGAGCATATATGCTCTATGTATTGTTTGCATGACTTGAACCCACGTGCTTTCAAGTACTTTGACGTGATTTTGGTCCTTTTACACATAGCATCAAAATTTATCATTTTTGTTTTCGGTCAAAATTACAACATTATCAATAAATATAAAAATCCACAAATATATAATGAAAATATGGGGACCATGTAATGAAAGCCAAAATACAATGCATTAACTAGCTATGTAGTTTCAAAATATACAAAATTATGTCAATGTTAATATGAGCTAAGATATATGGTATTTAAATTACTTCTTAAATTATCTTGAAGTCCAGATGAATGCCACAATGGTTGTGGAGAATGTGATTTTGGTTGACTATCATGTCCATCATGATACATGTGCAAAGGTGTTTTGGGAGATGTATATTCATTACTATGAACATTAGATTATATATATATATATATATATATATATATATATATATATATATATATATGTCACTCAAATAGAATTAAATGTAAAAATATGATAAAATTATAAGAGTATAAATGAATATAAACTTACTTTTCATTGTGACATTGAATGTGAAGATGGTTGTAACATTTGAACCATTTCATTTCCTTTCTTCTTAAGACTTTGACCATATTTTGGGGTTTTCATTTATTGCATTGGTTCCAAAGGAAACACCTGAACCATATATATATATATATATATATATGATAAAAATATAAAATGCAAAGCATCCATTTCTCTTCCCATCATTATGGTAAAACAAAATTATTTATATATTAATGTTTTGTGGAATATGTTATATGGATTAAAAACTTATTGGCACAATAACCCCTTGAAATCTAGGTGAGCATCGTAATGGTTGGTAGCTTGAAGTTTGTTTATGTGAAGATATCTCGAGGGGATTTTTTTGATTAGGCTATGCATATCAATAACAATGAGGAATTAGTATAAAAATATAATAAATATAAATATAATTTAATGTTAAAATATCTAGAAAATTGATACATGCAAAAAAATGAATTCAACTGTGTTGTCATTGTTATTATTAGTTTCATCAAAGTTTAATATATGGGTGTGCCCATCTAATACTTCTTCCCCTACATCCTCAAGAACCTCAATCCTTAGTTTCCCTTTTAAAGCAATATCTATGTGCTTCACTGTGTCCATACGTCTATGAGGTAGACTCTCATCCCAACCATGATTTTTTTCCCAATTTTTTTGCTTTGAAGTATCATTGAGATTATCAAATGTAGAAATCAACTGCGAAAACAAGTTTCAATGAATTTAGTCCACAACAATAAATTTATATTATTAAAAAACATATGCAAATAAATACTAATAAATATTGCAACTGACTGTGAAAATAAGTTTCAATGAATTTAGTCCACGGCAATAAATTTATATTATTAAAAAACACATGCAAATAAATAGTAATAAATACTTACAGCTCAAATAATTTCTTCATTAACAAATATTTTATATGCTTGTTTTCATGCACGACATAACCTTGCATCTAAATCATATTGCATTTTTACATTTTTCCTTTTAACTACACTTGTTGATTTGACAGCCCATTTAACATTTCATCTCTTACCCGACCTCTTTGACATGGAGGAATTGGTGGGAGATTGTGCATGATAGCACGATGGTGGTTAAGGCCAAATAGTTTAGATCGGCTCAAGATCCCAACACAAACACCAACAAGACAAGTGAACACTTGCTTGGTGCCTTTGATAACTACATCCATTCATGTATATTTTCATCCATTTTCTAAATTCCTTATAAATAAACATGTAAACCATAGCCTTCTTAAAACCATCATAAAAGCACTTTAAAATAAAAATAAATATTAATATAGTTTTTTTCCCTTGTTAACCATAACTATCAACTTCTTAAAATTTTATTTTTTTATAATTTAATAAATTAAATTTTATTATTATTCTTAAAATAAATAATAACTAAATATTTAAGTTGACTATACACAATGACAAAATGAAAATAAAAATGTATTAAATATTTACTTAAATTAAATATCCATTAGTTTTTTTAAAAATATCTTTATCTCTCTATAATTTAAATCTAAATGCATGTAAATAAAAATTGTTGGATGTAAACAAAACCAAATTACTTAATTAAAATATTAATTAATTTAAAGGAAAAAAAAAACTAAATTAAAATTAATTTAAACTTATAATAAAATTAAAATAAATCTATATTTATCTATATATATAATTATGCTTACCTTTCCACACTCGTGTATTCAAAGTGAGGAAATTGGTGCTTTGTCATTGCCCTTGGGTTTCCCCTCTTGCTTGGGTTATCAGATGAAGGGTGGCGTTATCACAAGTCACAATAGTGACTAGGAACTCCGTAGGACTCAACGGGAATGACTCTTGCAATCTCCCTGAGTATCCTCAACAAAAATGGTTTAACCAACCCAACTATCCCATATATATATACACACAGAGTGTTTCCCAACATTCACTTTCCCCGTTGTCATATATATACACACATAGTGTCCCCAACATTCACTTTTCATGTTGTCAGCCAATACTAAGGATGGACAGAAATGGTTTGGTGGTCAAGAAAAGTTGTTTAAACTTTAAATCGCATACTGTGAGTCTTATAGGCTTGATTTTGAGTTGCTAGGGGAAACGACCGATACAAAGTTAGGTGTTGTTCAATCTTGGATCCTTCTCTTATGCAGTATGATTACGTACAAGCCTCCTGAAGTGATACATACTACGTGAGAAATAATTCCCAAAATTGTTCCTACTTACCTATGGAGCATCTATGTATGTACATTGTGTTTTCAGCTCGATGTAAAATTTTCCCATGTACATGTGCCAAACTAAAAACAAATATACACTCAGTTTTCGAATTGATTTTTCATTAAAATCATAATTTGGATTTTACATGAAATTTGATGAAGCATGTTTACCTTGGTGTAGGTACATCAAGAAAAATAATTCCCTTGGAAGAATCCATGGAGAAGTTGTAGCAATGTTCTAGATCCATGATCTAGTTGTGTAAAAATAAATGACCTGCCATCCCAATCCACAAATACAAAGTTTTCGTTCATTTCCTTGGATACTTGTTTAATTGTATCTTCTATGGGGTCAAAGTTTTTTTTCATTCTTCATTGAATACAATCTCAAGTCTTTTTTAACAAGTGGATAAAGAAATGTCATCTTGAATGGGAAAAGAATCCTTTGAATTTATCAAGTTTCATACGGAAGTTATGATTCTAGCTTGCTTACATAGAAATTTATTTTTTGAGACAAACCTTGTTGTGTGTCAAAATTTTTGAAAAGTTAAATCATATTAGTCATTGTCTGGCCTAGAGTTTGGTGATCAATTTCTACCCACTAAACCCGAGATTAGAGTTTGTTGCTCTAAATTTAGAAATATCACACGTAATGGTTTAATCTTGATAACTATTGTACCTTAGTTGTTTGTTGCGTTGCAGGTGGTACATTTTTCCTCTACTCGTCACTTTGAATACATGCTAAAATGAGCCTTCTGCCCAAACAATAGGCAGCAGATGAGAAAGTTTCTACCTACAAAGTGGAAAGGCCTTATGAGACACCTATGAGTTCTGTAATCAAGGCATTCTCTCAGTTACTTCATACCTTGCTGCACTCTCTACTTCATTTGATTAGATTTATATTGCAAGTAGTGTTAAAGTAAATCTATTTGATGTACAAGAACCACCTCTGGTATAGGGGTAGAGATAGTAAGAGTGCTGGCTAAACAAGGGGCGATATTGATAATTCTTGCACGAAATCTCAAGGCTGCGGAATATGTGAAATATTGAATTCAGAAAGAGATACCCACAACATAAATCATAGTGATGGAGTTCGATCTTAGGTCCTTCGAAAAAACTAACGAAACATTCATTTTGCAAAAGGATTGTAAATCTTTCACGACAGAAGGTTATGAGAGCAAGAACTCCAGTTGCGTCCACAGGAAATATTTTTGTAGAAGAAGTACTTGGTTTATTCACTCGGGACTTGGTTTATTCACTCGGTAAGAAATTGATACGGTCCATAGTCATGGATGAGACTGAGCAAGAGGAAGTGGCAGATTAATTTGCTTTGTTTCCACCCAAGAGCTAGCGTCAACAAGAAGTTGGAACACTTAAAGTTAGTCTCACCCATACAATAGTTGTTGGTCGATGGGGTGTACAACCATTTCACAACAATTAGTCTCCCTAATAGAGTAGTCTATTCTTACTTTATCATTGCAGGAAAGCAGTTAAGCTCTTTTTGTCTTCAATATCTCTCCTGCTCTTAATGAGTTCTTACCAGTCTTCTACTTGTGAGTAAGGAATTGTCGTAAAGCTTGTTCCTTTGAGCTCGGACAGTTCGAGCCTTAGAAGGAAGCATTCAGAGGTAAGAAGTCTCATATGCCTGAAAGCAAGGAGGAGTGGTGCATAGGTCTGGGTATGAATAAGTCTTGTATTTTACAAAAAAATTATGCATTTTTTGTCCGGTATTCACAGCTGGGTTGTTACTCGTTTTGGCTAGACATTCTAACTTGACTCAGCAAATACTTGGCACCATGAAAAAAACAAAAATATAGATAGCTTTAAGACAAATCCAAGGTACCCAACATTAGTCGCTTATGTGTTCGGTGTGTTTGGGAGGCCAAATGTTCTTGCGTCCCAGCTTGAAATGCGACCTCCAGAAACTGAAATTAACAGGAACACAGACAACATGTAGGTTCATGACTTAATGTATGAGACCTAGTAGGTTGGCGAGTTAATGGGTTAGGTTGCTTGACACTAGAACTAATTCATCATCGAATTTCTGCAGTCCTCCCTTGTTAGGGCTGTGACGCAGTCCTCCCATGTCAGGGTCGTCATCGTCACATCCATCGAATTTTGCACGGCATGTCTTCCTGGAATACTTTTTGTCTTCGCCGAAGGAAATAAGCCCAACATGGCATGGCATGGATGGATATCCATGGCTATGGAGAAAGTAACTAGGCCAATGATTGGCATAAAATTTTCCATAATGGTATAGGCAACCAATATTTTAGCTGCTATTCGCCCATAAATGCCCTTAAGAGTATTAATGGCATCCCATGGGCATGGCATGGCATCGCTTGGCATCGACGATACCCAAACTTGTACATTAAACTCATGACATCGACCGCCAGCTGCTGGGCGACCACTCCAACTGCGCCATTAATGCATTAAACTCATGACATCGACCATCAGCTGCTGGGCTAATTCCGCCCAATATAAATCTTCGCGCGCGAATTTGAAAGGCACATTGGAATGTTCATCGCCATTACCTCACGGGCTCGCAGAACTGTTGCAGGCTCTGTTCTCTCTGGCAAGAGGCGAGGTTTCTGATTGGGTTCTCTCTGCGTCTGGGCAGGGACTTGCTGGCGAGCTGAAATAATCTGGTACTCTCCTTTTAAACCGTAAAGTTCACAGCTAAAAATGATTTGATTTGTTCACAGCTGAAAATGATTTGTTCACAGCTGAATATTTCTGCATTTACAGTTGCCTTTCTTTCTTAATATATTTTTCCTTGTCACGTCCGAGAGAGTCGAAATGCATTGGATATAAACGAGGGTTTTCACCATACTGGGTTATTTATAGCATCTCAATTTGAGTATTCGCATTGTCTTTGAAATATAATGGTAATAGCAGTTGCGTTTTTTTAATATCGTTTTCACTTCTCACCTCTTTGCTTCTGGAAATTGATACAACTCGAATTATTAATGCATTGATATAAATTATTATTAGGGTTTTAATTTTATTATTTTGATATTTTTTGGATTTTCGGATGTAAAACTGAGGTGAAATTTTAACATTTTAATGTGTTATTTAAATTGTGCATTGGATATAAACGAGGGTTTTCACCATAAATTGAAATTTATAGCATCTCAATTTGAGTATTCTCATTGTCTTTGAAATATAATGGTAATAACAGTTGCGTTTTTTTAATATAGTTTTCGCTTCTCACCTCTTTGCTTCTGGAAATTGATACAACTCGAATTATTAATGCATTGATATAAATTATTATTAGGGTTTTAATTTTATTATTTTGAGATTTTTGGATTTTCGGATGTAAAACTGAGGTGAAATTTTAACATTTTAATGTGTTATTTAAATTGTGCATTGGATATAAACGAGGGTTTTCACCATAAATTGTAATTTGTAGCATCTCAATTTGAGTATTCGCATTGTCTTTGAAATATAATGGTAATAACAGTTGCGTTTTTTTAATATAGTTTTCGCTTCTCACCTCTTTGCTTCTGGAAATTGATACAACTCGAATTATTAATGCATTGATATAAATTATTATTGGGGTTTTAATTTTATTATTTTGAGATTTTTTGGATTTTCGGATGTAAAACTGAGGTGAAATTTTAACATTTTAATGTGTTATTTAAATTGATTTTTTGATTGTATATAATATGGATTTAGTATTTTGAAAAATTTGAAAAAATTTTACGATATTTTGATTCTGCGGGGCTTTCTCATCAAACTTGTGATTTCAATAAATTCCTATCTTAAGACTCTTTGATTGTGCAACGCTTACTCATCAAACTTGTGATTTCAATAAATTCCTATCTTAGACACTTTGATTGTGCCGGGCTTACTCATCAAACTTGTGATTTCAATAAATTCCTACCCTAAGACATTTTGATTGGGAAATTTGAGAAAAGTTAAATTTGTTTTAGTATTTATATTTTAAAAAGATTTTAATTATCATTCAATTTCTCTTATTCATAAGGTTTATTTATATTTATTTTTCCATATATAATTAATTTGGGGTAACATAATTTGTTTTTATAATTTATAAATAAATAATAAAATGTTTTTATGATTTATAAAAAAAAAAAAATAGTAAAAAATAATAAAACATCGAAATATTCATTTAGATTTATTGAGATAAATAAATAAAGGTTTTTTATTGTTTTATTGTTAATTTTAAATGAATATTTCTTCAATTCTGGGAAATAGTTTTATACAGATTTAGATTAAAAAAATGTCATAATTGGTCATGAAGATGTTTAGAAATTGAACTGTGTAATATGTTTTATGTAAATTGGCTTGACCGGTTAGATTTATTTAGATAAAGAAATAAAAGTTATTTATTGTTTTTTTGTTATTTTTATAAATAATTTTAATTGATAGATTTATTTAGATAAATAAAGAAATGTTATTTATTATTCTATTGTTATTTTTATAAATAATTTTAATTGATATTTTTTAGTTTTATCAAATATTTTGAATTCACAAAAATGTGATTGAGAAAAAAATCATAAATATGTATTGATATAAAAATGATGACATCATTTTTATAATTATAAGAATTGTATTGAGAACAAAATCATAAATATGTATTTATATAAAAATGATGACATCATTTAATAATTATAAGAATTGTATTTGTGAATTATTATTAATGGTGTGAGAGGATAAAATTTTTGCTTTGTTAATCTTCTAAATTTCTTTGTAAAAAATTGACATGTTGCAACAACTTAACCCAGAAACTATGTTCATCATAAGGTTTGATTGAAATGTTACAACTTGACCCAGAAACTATGTTCATCACAAGGTTTATGTTTATCATAAGGTTTGAAAGGTTTGAATAAGGTTCATCCTAAGGTTTATTTATATTTATTTTTCCATATATAATTAATTTGGGGTAACATAACTTTTTTTTATAATTTATAAATAAATAATAAAATGTTTTTATGATTTATAAAAAAAAAAAAAAATAGTAAAAAATAATAAAACATCGAAATATTCATTTACATTTATTGAGATAAATAAATAAATGTTTTTTATTGTTTTATTGTTAATTTTAAATGAATAATTATGTAAAAAAAAAAAATTAATAACATCATTATTATTATCAATAACATCATTTTAATTTTAAAAGAATTAGAATTATTAATTAACATTAAATATGTTATTTTAAAAGAATTAGAATTATCACACACATAGGTTAATTAAGAAAAAGTAAGTGGCCCAAGTCCACACATCTTTAGTTAGTTTTCAAATTCTTGCATTAAATCAAGTTTTAATTTTTGCATTAGAATTTCGGGACCAGGATTAAAATACCAAAAGAAAGCAAGTAATCTCTGCCGCCCTTGCACCTAATGGTGACCCTGGGTATGCATATGAACGCTCTCTCTTGATACTTTACAATCTCCCTATAGAGCAAACATTTAGTTTAAATAGGACAAGTTGTAAGCGGCACATCATAAGCAAATATTTTCTTTTCATTTTCCTAGTTGAAAGTCATTAATATTAGTTCAATTTTTGGCACTAGGATTCGGGACCGGGATCGAATTATCTTTAGAAGAGCAAGTAATCTCTGCTACCTTTGCACCCACGGGTGAGCCTAGGAAAGCATATGAAAACTCTCTACTGATAATCCACCATCTCCCTATAGTTGATGAATTAGATTAACTAGGAAGCATTGTAAGCGGCCCACATCCGCACATGTTTTACTTTTGGGCAAGGAACAACCAAACCTAGTTTAAATAGGGGATTTTGAAAAGGATCACCGCATATCCACATGTTCAAACTATGCGCTTGTTCACCTCTTTCTCACACACATTCACACCTTAAGTGAATCAAAGCAACCTAAAACTCACTTAACTAAACGCATTAAACTCTCCCCACAGGGGCCACAAGAGAAATTATAGCTTAAGTTAGGACCAAGGGGGTAGGCATCCAATAAGCTGCCTTGGTCAGTTTATATCTTGAAACATAGAAGTTGACTGTTTAGGGAACTTTTAAATCCATCTATCCGCCCACGGCAAAGAAAACCCGAGCGTAGCAGAGACCCGATTCAGAGGGGGTTAGGCTTAGGCCCAGTGCGTGCGGTATTATTCGGGGCTACCTGACCCGTCTTATACTCGGTACTGGTAGCTGAATTACCAAGAAGCTCAAGACTCGAACGCTCACGTGGGACGACGGTACTTAGCGACCAAAATTAGGGCATCCTTCCCTATAGGTGATGGTGCAGGCAAGCACTGGATCCTCTACCCTTACCTTGGTTGATTTTCTTCAATTGACTGGAGGCGTCACTAGCTCTTTCGGGACGTTGCCCCAGCATTCGCAAGATATCTTCTCAAGGCCCAGTTACATTTGAGCGTGTGAAGACGATTTAGGTCTTCTAGGATTTGAGTATCATACGAAAAAACAACAAAAAACCATATTTTTTTATTGATTGGTCACATAGGATTAATCTAAAGGGAAAATTTATCTTTTATTTTCACTTTGTTTTATGTATATGTATATAAATTAAATCTTCAAGGAAGATCTCTTCAACCTTTAATACATGGTTATAAAACCACAACCCAAATTTCATCTATAAGCGGAAGCTATTTCAAACTTAAACTTCAATCCAAATAATTCTCTTAACCATCATATATATGACTCTTCGTTTAACATTCATTTATGCAAAGGTTTTACTTCAACCTAAAATTCAATATGATGGCCCACTCACTTTTCACCATATAGCAATTCGAATTTATATTCGATCAACTCAAGTATATGCATGGTCTTTATTTAAATGTTCATGGAACATTTTATCTCACACTAATACTTTGACTTTGGTCGAAACTCAAGGTTTCAACTCCAATATATATGCACCCTTTGTCTTTTAAAACTTACCCAAACTTGACCTTGGCTACTCAACACCAACGCATATAGAATCATACATTCCAACATCTATCAACCTTCACGGCATTAAATTAAAATGCCACCACATATTTAATATTCAACCATACATAAATTCAAACTTTGGTTAAAAACCAACGCCAACATAAAATAACATTTTGGCCCACACAACATAACATATCCTTCCATCCAACGATGGGCATTCATCGCATTCCATAACTTTAGTGATCAACAAATATCACGTTATGAAAATGCACGAGACTTAATCTTCAAAATTTACGCGATGAAAATGGTTTTATCCTTACCATTTTTTCCACGCGTCCATCAAGGAGTGATATCGCATTCTAAATTCATAATCCACTTACCATTCGAAAGGCCACGCGATACCGTCGGTTCTTTATTGTCAAAACCACCCTCTCTGTTCAGTTGCCTGTTCCACTCTTCATCTTCATGGTTCCCTCTTAAACTTTCTTCACAGTCTTATATGCCTATCCTATGGCTTCATTCCCTTTGCCTTCAATCGACCTTCATTCACTTGAGTTTTTATGCACTTATGCTCCTCTGCTCTCGAATTTAACACCACTTCATAAATTCCACTACGCATCTCTGCATACTCGAGTCCATTGATTTCATTTTATTCTGAATATGAATGATTCAACGGACATTGCTATTTAATCAAGGCTGCAACACTTTGTGTTTTAACAAACCCAGTTACTGCATACTTCCGCTTCCCTTAATCGGTTGATGAACATGATCCAGGTTTCATTCCAAACTGAAACCCTGCAAGAATTCGATTACGAATTCCACGACTCCTTATGCTTTTTCTTCTGCAAATCACACTGAATTTAAATAAACCTCTGTGTCCTCAATTCATTTCATATTCGACCCATTAACGGTTTCGTGCCTTATGAAGTTCCACTTGACTTCATACCACTCTATGCCTTTGAAACTCATGATTCCGATGCACAATTACTATTCCTCATGCGTATTTTAGCTCTGCGCTCACAAATTCACTACGCCACCATTCAACTTCACAATTCCCCTTCGTGGTTTCAACCAGAAACTCCCACGACATTTTATGGTTTTCCAAAATAATATTGCCATATGCCAAATTCTAAATTTCACTTCGACTCCAATTACAGAATTTAAACATATAATCACTCAATCAATCACGCATATAATTCTGAAAAGATACTTTCATATAAACAAATGAAATTTCTTACAGAAATCTCTGTTTCTGGCCTGATTTTCAAATCATTGGCCCTGTTTTACAATTTTCCGGAGGCTTGACAAACAAAACTCTTTTTGTCCTCTTCTAATTCCTGTCTCCTACCTCTCTCTAATCTATCTACCTTTTAGGCTTATTACATTTATACAAATTATGATGAACCAATTTAGGTTCAAATCCCTTCAATGACTCAACAAAATCCTCAAAATCTGCAAACTCCTAAAATCTAGATTCTATCCCTAAAATATTGAAACTGAATCTAATTTAGGATTTACAATCAATTCCTAAAAATCTCAAATCTAAACTATTTGATTTCCCTCATGTTCTCCAATCATCCAGGAACATTACAAAATCCTCACATTAATTAAAATCTCATTTAATTACTCAAAACCCATTAATAATTACATAAAAATCAATATTCTCTAAAAAACACAAGACCCCCTATGTTTAATAAAATACAAGGTATTTTTTGAAGCTAATGCCCCTGCATCAGGAATTCAGGTGAACTCACAGTAGGGCACGTCATAGAAAAACCCTATACCTAACCAGAACACTGTGTTTTCACAAGGGGCAATGGCTACAAACTCTCAGTCACTTTTATTAGCTTCGTTAAATTTACCAGATTGAACTAAGTTGACAAATTATCCCACTGCACACAACCATACATGGACTCCCATGCCCACGAAAATCCCTTCGGATTTTCCACCTATGGTATTCATTGAACAACATCGTTGACGATACTATTCGACTAAGACTATTTCAACGCACCCTAATTGGAATAGTCACGAAATGGTATGTGGAGTAGCCATATGCTACACATGGAACCTTTAGTGCCCTCATTACTGCATTCCTGACCTATTTTCAGTTACCCATCCACTGCGATTCTGGAATGAAATTACTGACCCACTTTAGGCAAACACCCACCGTCCATATCTCAGACCATCTCCACGAATGGCGGAGGCGTCGTAGTTAGGCAAACCCCATTTCTAGAATGTTTTGCCTATTGTTCCAGGGCAATCACCTATGTTGTTGCCTATGTTTTGCCTATTGATTAGTGATTCTAAAGTTCCTGGGGAAAAGGGTAAAGTTAGGTTTCCATGTAGGTTATGTGAAGGGAGGCATCAAAATCATATTTTCCCTCAACCACTCATCATAAGTCACCCCATGACACTAAGTTGGTGACACCACCTCCATAAATACATCATATGTCATACATGGTTTGTCTAAATTTGTGAGAAATATCTAAGTTTATTAATGACCCAATTATTACTTTTTCCAAAGTGGTTTATCTGAAAAGCATAAAATATTTACCTAAAAATGTGATTTCCATGTTTAGTGATATGCATTAATCAAGACCATAATATTTACTCACAAATCGTTTTCAATGGAATGTGTACAGATATTTGAAGAATGTGTAAGTGGGAGAGGATTAATGAGTTGGAAGTTGAAGACCCGGAGGATATGATTGAATTTTCAACAGAAGACTTAACATGGAATAATATTGATGGGGACCAAGTTGCAGTTATTCCATATTGTCGACTTGATGATTTTATAAGAGGAGAGGAATCGAGTGAATCTGCACCCACTCAATTTCATCTTCGTACTCATCGAAGTAAAAAAGTAGAGGATATCAAACAAACATATTGTTCAACATATTTGGAGTACGCTATATGAGTCTTTATATATTTATCAATATACGTATAATTTGTTACAATATGCATATATGTTATATCTAATTTGTTGTAAAACATTTATATGCAGGTATTGGTGTGCATATGGTCCAGATTGCAAAAACCAAAGTATGAGTGCATCCTCAGATATAACTAAAAAATGCAATCAACAAGAAAGTATTAAAGTTGGTTGCCAATGTCACTTCATTGTACGACGACTTCAACTTAGACCAAACGATGCTGTAATAATATATACTGCATGTAGGCATATTGATAAATCCAATGTTGTTTGTCATGGAAAAGATGCAATCGGCAGGCCTATGAGATTCAAATATGCACCACATTTAACAAGGGATATGCGATCTATTATCCTACATTTAATCCAAAGAGGTTTTAATGTTACAATGATATGGGACAAGTTCATCTCTGATGTGAAGGATGGATTTGGTGAGTTATACACAGGGACATCTCGAGATACATATATGACAAGACAAGATATATTAAACATTTACAATGATACTATAAGGCTAGAGTATGTTAAAGATCAAAGTGATCCAAACAATGTAGAATGTTGGTATAAGGAACACCCTGAGAGCTTTTTCTTCTACCAGAAACAAGATCTTGTTGAAAACATCCCTTTTATTATAGGCATACAAACAAAGTGGATGCGCTCAATGAGGCTAAAATATTCTCACAATAATATAATCTCAATGGATTCAACATTTAGTACAAATAAGTATGGGGTGAGTACAAATTTATTCTAAATTTGATTTATTTATTCAACCTCATTTCAGTGCATGTAACTTACATAAATATAATTATGTACATTGTTTGTAATGTAGTATCAACTGTACACCTTAATGGTTTTCGACGAACATCGCAATGGGGTTCCGGTAGCTTGGGTGATATCATCACGCAATACTATAGCTGAGCTTTCTAAATGGATGTCAACTCTCTTTTCCATTGGGAAGAAAGAGCGACCAGATTGGCAGGTTTAAGCTTTCATCACAGATGATGCTACTGCTGAAATTGAAGCGTTAAGGTGATGTGTTTATTCTTTTATAAGAGACATAAAAATATTGTTAATGTATATTCCCTCTAATAAATTGTGTTATTCCAGGTCTTCAATCAAGTGTAATATATTATTATGTGTGTGGCATGTTCATCGTGCATGGTTGAAGAATTTTGGAAATAAAGTCCAAGGAAGGGAAAACCAAATCAACATTTTTCATTCTTTAGGAGAAATCATGCACGCATGTGAAGATGATGAATCTGTAAAAAAGACAGTTGAAAGATTCTTTGAAAGATTCAGGGACCAACCAAGGTTTTTGGAATATTTTAAAACAACTTGGTTAGCCAACAACAAAATATGTAAGTTTCTTGTAAGTGGCTTTAATGACTCTATTTTTCATGTCATATGTATTATTAATTCATAGCTAATAAATTTCTTTCCACAGATATGTGGGCAAAAACATACATAAATTTTCCACATTCCAATCAGGATACAAATAATGCCATTGAATCTTATCATCAGCATATCAAGGAAAGGTACCTAAGCGAAAAGAATAATGAATGTCATAGATGTGTCGATTGGTTAATATATGTGTTTTTGACAAAGGTTGTATTATATTACAATCATATGCAACGTTTAAAAGAAGCTGGTTTTGTACGGCCTAGAAAAATTGAGGAACAATTGAATTCATCCAAGTGTAGAGCTAGACAAATCCCAAATGAAGATTGCGTGCCTGATGAAAAGAGTAACAATGGTTATTGGGTTCGTAGCCAAAATAAGGATACAAGTGATATTTGGTACAATGTCATATATAAAGGTTCCAATCTACACTTCTGTAATTGCAATTGGGCCTTGAATGGAAATGTTTGTAAACATGTACTGAAAGTTGAGGTGTTGGTGAGTAACATTACTTTGGGTGAAAATGTATTGCCTAATATCACTAATCCTACCACAGAAAGGCCTACAATTTCATTTGATTTGAATGAAACACCTATAGTGGGCCTAGAAATCCAAACAGAGCTTCTGCCATGCATTGATTCTCCTCCAAATATAAGTTATTATAATGAAACAAGCATTGATAATGTTCAATCAACCAATGTACGACCAGATAGTGCATTATTTGAAGATGATGAGATGAAACGTGTTAACTTATCAACTCAGGAGAAATTGAGATCCATAATACCTACAAATTTGGAGCAAGCAAAGGCATTGAACAGTTTGGTAGAAAAAGCATGTCAAGATTACAATAGAATGTTTTTCAATAATATAAATCCATCAAAGATCACTACTAAAAGAAAACATAGTTTCTTGAGCCCAGTAAAAAAGAAAAGGCAATGTGGGCACAAGTCAAAATCAGGGAAAGATAATCCACATTTTGAAAAGGTTGGACGAGTTCGTTCAAAAAAAAGAAACATGGATGAGCAACTGGAGTTATCTTCTCAACACCAAAGAAGTGTGGACCACATACCTGAGTTAGTGCAACATTCTATTATACAGAAAAATGGTATGGAAATTTGATGGCATGCATTTTTTTTATGTGAAATACGATATATTATCATTTTCGATGCATTTTCATAACTATATGAAGCTTTTTATTGTTACAGTCGAGGGACCCACATCTCACAACGTTCCAGGTTGTCGAATTCAATTATTTGATGAGCATGTTGGTGAAAAAAACTATAGCAGTTTGAACACTGCTCCACTCATTAACATCCCAATTTCCTCCCCGAGGGTGCTTCCTCCTCTTGTACAACCAGTGGGGATTTATTGTCACCCACACCGACCACCTTTCTCCATCATAAATTATCCCATGCCTATAACCACCTCCCCAAACTCTTCCCAATCCCCACCCCTACCATTTATTCATCCACCCTTCTCATTGTTTCAATCATCCACCTTTGACATTCCAATTTTCCCCCCTAGGGTGATCCCTCGCCCTAGGGTGATTCCCACTATCGTACAACCGGTGGGGGTGTATCACCGCCCACACCCACTACCTTTTTCCGAGTTCACTTCCACTATGCCTTTATCCATCACCCATGAACCATGCCTATATCCATCAACAACAGCTCCACCATCTGCCGAGGAAGGACAATCTTCTCCATTGTCTTAGATCTTCATGGTGAGAATGAGTAGTTGATCAAAATCTTATCATGAATTAACGGCAATTGATTCTATGCATTTTGGATTTTACAACTAATTAGTTATTTAATTTTTGCAGCAATATCAATTTTGAAATGCACTTGGGAGTGCGAAGCGCGACGAGGGTGACGTATAGACCCAATTTATAAATAAGTCATGATGTCATTTTTCCATTATTTCATTTATGGACGCGACCTTCCATTATCTATGTTGGGAATACCATGGGCCATGGGCCCATTTTGTAAAAGAGAAAAATGTATAACTAGACCAATTTGGAATACAAGTACAAGAATGTGAACTTGTGTATATGACAATGCCTTCATTGACTTTTAAATTCATGATGTGGATTTAATGTTATATTCTATCAATGTTACATTACTGTTGATGAATGTAGTTAGAATGGATTTATTTTGTTTCATTTACAAATTATAAATTTTGCAAGTTAAATTACTTAAATTTATATCTTATTCAATGTTGCATGCATGTAAAACCATATCATACCATGAAACTTTGCTTAGTTATAATAATAGATGTATCATGTACATGAAGAGAGAATATATATGGATTCAAATTTATTTTAATTTTGAATTTTATGAAATGGAAAACTAAAGTTTTAAAGTACAACATACATGCCTTCTAATAAAATCTGCAAAAATTGATAAAGTTTTGAGCCTTTACCAGTTCAATACTAACATTTAAAGATGAAAACTTTATTGATAAGTGGTGTAGTATTATTTAAGTTTTTTTCGGTTTTATATATATTTTAACAATTCCTTTATTTATCTATAAATAGGGCACAAACAATATTTGTGGTATGAATACAAAGAAGTGTGTAAGATTTTTTTGAGATGTGGATTCACCTTAGTGTGGATGGGTTTTTTCCCACATATTTTCGAACAAGTAACTTTTACACCAAGAAGTGCCTTAAAATAACACCCTATCACCATCTACTCTAAAAGTTAACTAAATTAAAACTTTAAAAAAATTTATTATTATCATTATTAATTATAAAAAAAATTAATATATGACAAACATAATAATATATTTTTTGAATTTGTATTTTCGAGCAGGTAACTTTTACGCCATGAAGTGCCTTAACATAACAACCTGAGATCACCCTGAGCTCCTTTCCACCATTTGGGCCTTCAATTTTTTTTCTAATATTTGTTGTTCTGTGAACATTTTGGGCAGTTTTTAATTACATACCATGTTTCATAGCATGCTCTACATTGGAATGAAACATTTTCATAGTCGAGCTTTTGGAGTCAAACATAATTTTGAATCGTCAAATTAATTTTGGTGGGAAAAGCCTTGTTGAATTCCATCTCCAAACTTTCAAATAAAAAACCAAGTGCCCAATCATACCTAGCCTAAAATATTAAACAAAAAACAAAGTTAAATCTAAAAGATACAACCCTCTCTGAAATTTAGGAAGGCTAGATCCTAAATTTCCAAAGAAGGTTTGTGGTTACCCCTAGTTTTCTTAAAACTGAAAAAATTCAAAGAGCCCACAATCTTTAGAAATTACTAGGGTGATAACATCCCCTAGAGTGAAGTTTTCCCTTGGTTGTGTACCTACATCTCGTGTCCTCTTCTATTTCTTGTTTGGCATTAGCCTTGATGATAAGGAAAAGATAAATCGAAAGAAAGAACAATAATAATGAAACATCACAAGATAATGTCATAATATGAGAAATCAATTAACTTGCCAACCTCTTGTATTTCTCAACAAACAACTCTTTGGTGTCTATACATGCCTGCAAGCACATCATGGAGTTCTCAAAAACTCTTTGTTAAGGTCATTGATGTTTTTGCATCAATCTTAGACATATTTTCAAAAATAGGTTCTTCAGATGAAATATCGAAACAACAATTGCATTGTAGTTTCCCTTACCATTAGCCTATTGTCTATCTTGTTGGTCATACATCCAATCCTTCTCTTTCAAGCAATTGTTCTCCTCTTAGAGTTAAGCATTAGTGACCTTGAAGCTTTCCAACCTCTTTCTATTTCCTTTACCCGTGCTGAGACATGGAATGTTCATGCAACTACTTCCAAAGAAATTCAACTATTCATAAATAAAAGGCTTATAATCCACTGGCTTCACCAACATAGATATTATGCCAAAAAAAAATTAAAAAAAATCAAATTTTCTTTTCTATTTCTTTTTAATGACTTTAAAGCATACAACATGCCAACTAATAAACCACTTTTGTCTTGAGTGTAACCTACAACGACTTGCCAACAACACAATGACAATCCCCTCTTAAAAGGATTTATTAAATGAAGTGGAAAGGCACTATTACTAAATCACTTCACAAAGTTATTTTATATTTTATTTTTATAGAAATCCTTCAACCAAAACCATTGATAATTAACTTTATGGATAAAGAAACACCACAACCTCAAATTAAAATCATCCAAAGGATTTATTAAATGAAGGGACAAGACACTATTACTAAATCACTTCACAAAGTTATTTTATATTTTATTTTTAAAGAAATCCATCAACCAAAACCATTGATAATTAACTTTATGGATAAAGAAACACCACAACCTCAAATGAAAAGATAATCAGAAAACCTTGTATGAAAACTATGTAGCTAAATCCATGTGGTTAAATCACTTTATAATGTTATGAATCTCATGGCTTATGTTCATTGAAGAGATTTTTATATTTTTTATTTTTTTTTATAATTAAAGTTAATTGGAAATATTATTTTACATTAGAAATATTATTTTGATATATATATATATATATATATATATATAATTTAATTAAAATTTAAAAAAAAATATCTATATAAAATAATGAAAAATAAATAAAATGTTTAAATATATGCTTTTCAAAGAGCATGGGATAAACCAGTGGTCTTTATATTCTGCGTTGGCAAATGCCATCCGAGAGTATGATTTAATTTCCATTCTCATTATATATTTTCATTTAATTTTACTTAAAATTTAAATATATATATACAATTTAAATATTAAAATTTTATCATTTTATTCTTTTTATATTAAAATTTAATTTCAATAATAATAAAATGAAAAATAAATAAAATATTTAAATATATCTTTCCCCATTGGGTTATTATTATGTTATTTTTATAGGGTTATTTATATTTTTTATTTTTATTTTATTTTGACCAAGTTAAAATATTTAAATTCCATTATATTAATTTTTTTATTTAATTTTATTTTTATAATTTAATTTAATTTTTAATTTTATCTAATCTAACTCAGTCAAAATGTTAAATATTACATTATAACATTATTACCATATTCCACTAGAAAGCATCTCTCAACACAAATATACATTATAAATAAAATAAAATATTATATTAATCCTCAAATTAATCTAATTTTAAATTAATCTAATTTTAAAATTTAAAATAAAAATAAAATTTATTTAATTAAAATGTAATTAAAAATAAATATAAAGTCAATTATGTAGAAAAATATTATATTAATCATTAAATTATTAAAATATTAAAATATTAGATATAAATAAAAATAAAATTTACTCAATTAAAAAAATTATTACAAAAATTATTGTCAACTTTACTCGCATTATATATTACGAAGAAAATGTTGTTGCAATCATCAAATGAATAAAAACTTCACTTTTAAAAAAAAGTAGGGATAACAAGTTAGAAGAACCATTAACAAACAATTGCCATATCCTTAAAATACCTTCTATATAAAGTTGTGTAATGTTTTTGTGAAAAAAAATCACCAATCAAAAAAATCATGGACACAAATTAGTGTTTATTTAAATTCTAATTGTGTAAATTTAAATGATGAAATATTTACACATAACACTAATATTTAATTATAAAATTATGTTACATTTTTGTGAAAAAATTATATATCTAAACTCTAATAATATATATCCAAACTCTAATGATATAAACAAAAATCAAGTGGCTACCGTTGTCTATGGAAAAGTGTAACATAAGAATAGCACTTGCATGTTCTAATTTTCAACAAATTGATGAATATGGCATTTAAGGATGTGAAGCTGCGTTAAATTTAGTTCAACCTCTTAACTTCATCCATTATATTTTCACTGCGTTAATGCACTGGCTTAAGGATGTGAAGCTGTGTTAATGCACAGGTAGTACCCGACGGCGGACCCTGTAAAATGCCATATATCCTATCAATGCCAACCGTCAACGACTCACAAAAATTCTAGAAAATTGGTTTTTCGGGAAACCTGTCACGTCGTATTCCAATTCCAATCTGCGATGGCTCACATGACGGCAGGCATGACCATGCTCCATGGCGATGGCATGGCATTGGTACGTCCTGTGCATTGATGGGCGGATAGCAGCTAAAATAAGGCTCGCCAAAGAAGACCAGCTCCTCTATTTATTTATTATTTAAATAAGCAAAAACTTTATTTAATTTTTGAACAGAGTGGAATTTTCGCTCAGTGCTCAGGCAAATATAAATTATTTATATATTTTTTATAACAAATTTTTTTTTTTTCCCATTTTATTAAAATGAAATAAAACCAAATTGGATTTATGAAAATATGTATAATTTTATAAATTAAGTAATGTGGTAGAAATATTTGGTGCATCTAACCATTTAAAGTTTTTGGCAAGAATAAAATTTTGATGAAATGGTAATTTTAAAATCAGTTTTAAATATATAAATAAATTCATGTTTTAAAAACTTTGAAATATTTAAATTTTAGAAAATTTACAAATCAAATTTTAATTGTAACAAATTTTTAATAGATTTCAAACAAATTTGAAAACTTTCTAAATATATAATGATGGTCATGATGATGGTTACGGTAAAGATCAATGCTGTTTATCAGAGTTAAGAGATGAGAAAGGATCTAAGTTTGATTTTTCTTTAAGAGACGAGAATATGGTTTAAGAGAAGGGAAATAAGTGCTCCAAGCTCGTTATAGGTGGGTTGGCTTAATAGGTCAAGAAGATGGTAGGGAATTGAGCGCTAATGTGAATAAGAGTAGAATGGTCTAAAAAGAAGTGATTTTCATCTTCTACCTGCTTAGAATCACAACTTTCTTTGTTACCAAGTTTTAATAGTTAGATTGAAAATTCAGATATTAATTTGTTTTAGAAAATTAACTTGATTTTTTTGGTTTTTTATTTGCTTTTTTTTTAAATCATAATCTTTGTTTTTCTAAAATGAGTTTTTGATTAAATATATAGATTTAATCCTTAAACTTTTTCTAATTTTTCTAAATTATAAAGAATTTACAACTTAAAAAAAATTAAAATTCCAACCAATCCTATTAAATTCTAAACAAATTAAACCCGAAAATAAATTGAAAACTCCTCTAAAACCTATAACACGTATAACAGACAACGACTTTGCTTTGAATGTTCTTCCCATAGAATTTGTCAGAGCCGAGTAGCACGGTTGCCTGCTGTATGCCGCCGTTTGTATTGAGATTTAACATCTGAACGACTCAATAATTAATGCCCCACGAACGAATTCATGGCAGGGAGCTACAACGAAACCTGTCACGACGTATTCCAATTCCAATCCGCGATGGCTCGCATGACGGCAGGCATGACCATGCTCCAGGGTGCAAATCACCATAATACTTGAGTACTCGGTATGTATCGTGCTGCCTGAAATTAATGAAATACCATAACTATCATTGAAAACCGTGCATTGTATCTCTCGAGTGTAGGCAACCTATCGTTGCTTTCCCTCATGTCAAATCAACCACGCTACAACACTCAATAGCATTTTTACCTTTTTGTTGGCACGTAGCTTGAATGTTTTAGCATGTATACTAAATGCAGGTTACCCTCTTACTTCGCCTACGTCAGCCCTCGGAGAATGCTCCGAGCATCCACCGAAGCGCTGATCTCATCACATCCGAAAATCCAAAACCTAAAGTTAACATTAGCTACAACAAAATAATTTCATATAATTACGCCGGAGGCTTTTTCTTTGTTGGCTTGGGGTGAGCAAACACTGTTCACCCCAGCCAATAGGAATTTTTTCTTATCGCCTTTCGAGCAAATTAAAATCTGACAAATGTTATCTCTTTATATGCTTACGCTGTCGTTTGACTTAACGCAATGCCCGACGCTCGCTAAGGAACCAGTTAGCTGCAAAAATCTCCTCCTACTCCTCCTCACGATAACACTGGCCTTACTGTACGCACAAGGAGGAGAAGAAGAATCCCATCTTCTCTGAGGATCTATCAGCCCAAGCTCTTAAACAATCACGAGACCGATGTGATCTCTTACAGCAAAAAAATAGATAGCCTCTGCAAGAAGGGCCAGAGCGCTGAAGCAATGGAGATATTCTCATTGTTCAAATCTTCTGAGAAATTAAATCAACACAACTAACTTCTAAAATAATTTCAAATGTTGTGGTTAGAGACTTTGCTGACTTGCACGCTTACAAGAGCCCTTCTGTGTGCCAAGATATTTACAGGGTTTGCATCTCTACCCGCTTATTAAGAGCACTATTGTGTGCTATAGACTGCTTATGGTGTGTTAGGTACATTTGACGTTTTCTGGGTTTTAGTGTGAAATTCGATGCAAGTTAATTGGCTATGTTCGTGGCTATGTTCGTATTGCACTGAATCATTTCAGCAGGTCTGCTTCGTACGTATTACTGAAATTTATAAAGACGTCTAAGAGAACAAAAATGGAGAAGTAAGGCCTCAAATCTGATCCACCATTATTTCATACAAGAACATGTTAAAAACCCCAGAGATCAATTGATTGAATATCATAATATCTTAAGATATCTACAAAATTAAAACAGAAAAATGAAGAACAAAATAACGATGTTACAAAACAAAAATATCAAGATTGCAAGATATCAAGTTATGCACAGACTTTTTGTCTGTTCTAAAGCTTCTAAGTTGTACAAAATACCAAAGAATCATCTCGCTAGAGAATATCGAACTCTCGAATTTCTCTGGAGTAGTTGAAGAACAAAAGAAGAAATTCTCTAGAGTTGTTGAAGAACAAAAGGATAAATAAATGTCGGGAAGCTGCTCAATTATTTAAAGCTTCTGATATGATGCAAAAACAAAGGTGTTTGCCTTTTTTTTATAGGGAAAATAGAGCGCGAAACAAAAGAAGTATTAAAAGGATAAATACACTACTAAAGGCTGGATCAAAAAATTCAGAAACATTTGAACATAAATTTACCAATAGATTGCAAAATTTTCATTTCTGGAAAACTTATAAGTACAGTGCAAATCATCCCACAAAATGCCCCTAAATTCTGCTAAAATCGGAAGCAGTCAAGTGATACCCTTGATATCCTGAATTTTTAACCAAACAAACAAATTTTCCTTCTACCTAAAAAATAGCAAGAGTGATCAATCCACTGAAACATACACCGAAATTTAGTTTAGCTTCTATATAGACTCTAAATTCTGTTGAAAGAATACTTCATTTCTGCCAAGAAACCATTAACTGACATTTTAAAGCAGGTTAATACTCGCTTACTTGTGATGAATTTTGTTTTCTATAAAGAAAAAGAGGAAATCCACCGATCGCATTTTGTATTCTAGAGATGAAAAGAGGAAATCCACCGAGCGCATTTTGCTGCTGCGCTACCATTTTCCTCACCCAGCCTCCGTTTATAACATTTGAGAGGTTATCTTCCACAGCTTTTCCAAAGCTTCTCAATGCTTCTGGAGTGCTATGTGGGTCACCGAAATTTAAATAATTCAGAATCTTACACAATTCTTCAGACAAGAAATGCCCCTCAAGGACTAACAACAGGTTCCATGTGACCATGCTATCACTGTGACAACCGTCTCTGAAATGCTCCTCAAGACTCGTAACAGGTTTCATGTGATTGTGATTTCACTACGAAACCATCAATCTATTGACATGTGGGATTTTCCAATTGGACACGTGGCATTAAGTCTACGAATTTTACTATTTCATTTGCCACGTTGCATTTCCATGTGTCAAAACCATAAGCTTGTTTTTTTTTTTCTCAATGGAAGTCATTCTCCACGTCATCTTATTTGTTTGAAATTTTGCCCACTGTTTTTTTTGGGATTTTGCGGTGGCTAAGCTAAAGCCTCACATACGTCGGTTGGTCACACACGTTAACTCCGTGTGTATTAGTCACACATGCTATGTGGCTGAGGGGAAAAGTAACCCACACTGGAATCCAATATTTATGGACTTTGATTTACGTTTTATTTTTCATTTATGTGGATTATATTCTCTTTATTGTTCGAGTCCATTTATATTTAAAAAATATAATCTTTCGAAATCAGTGAAATTTAATTATTTATAAGTAATGAATTATATTTTCAAATCAATTCAATTAAATATTTTATATTTATATGTTTTTAAGTATTGAAGGGAGCTCTAATTGAATGGTTTATGAGGCAGAATACTTGCTAAGGTTTTGCAAATGGGGTAGCAAGCTAAGTAGAATTGGTTGTGGGGAAAACTTCACAAGTAAACGCGCTTGAGCCAAAGCGATCTAGAATGGGTATAATATTTCAAATTAAATCATATTTATGATATATGGGTATTTCAACCAAAATAAATGACAGTAAATTTATGGATTTCAAATATAATGTCATTGCATTATCCATCTCTTCTAATAATTCATACACATCACCTTTCCTTCCCAATGCTAATGTTGTCTGAAATACAATCTCCATTGCATCTGGCATTTCTGCATTGTTGTCTAATGGTCCAAGATGACTCATAAGTTCATCTGCACTTTTAACTTCACTCAAAAATTGATGTTCAGTTTCTAAACAAGAAGAAGCTACCCTTTGCAAGTCCCCTTCCTTCTTCATTTCTAGACTTTGTGCAACAATACCCTCACTGGGAGAGGTTTCTGTAAGGGTTGTAGACCACTTGTGACATACATACAATGCTTGTTTCCATATTTCTTGATACCATGGACAGAGCGTAACAAATGTAACTGCTTCAACTGAATCAAGCCTCTCACTTCTTCTTTCATCGTTTGAATTAACAGTTCCCTTATTGGACACTGGTCCATTTCTAAAATTTCGATATTATTCACCTTCAAAATATCTTGTGGCAGGTATTGCATGCCAAGGACAGAAATCCCGATGCCACAGAGATGCAGAAGGCTTAGTCCTGAAATTTTAGGGGAATACAATGGGAAAGTGGTGAAGACGGTGGAAATGTGGTGCAACCTGAGGTGGTGCTTACAGTGTAGTAGTTAAAATCAAGTTACCGATCTTCACAGCAATTGGATCTTCACATGGCAGGAGGATATGCTCTATTCATTCCAGTGCGATGGTGGTAACGAAAACACTTACATCCAGATATGTGGGAGTTCTCATGACGAAGAGGAGCGGAAGGACTTAGGTGATGGTGAGGAACAAGTGTAAGCCTCAAAATGCCTTCACTCTGTTAAAAGTGCAGTTTCAGTAGGAATGGAGCGCCACTAATGGAGGGTAAAACTAAAGGTTTAGTTGGGAACATTCTGCCCTTCAGATCCTGTAAATGCCTTATCTTCGTCATTTTTAACACGTGCGATGGTCCAACACAGTGCCCCGGTTCCTGTCGTCAGTTGCAGGGGAGTTATTATATGGCCATTCTCTAATTCGCAGACATATTTTCAAACCTAGAGCCATACGAATGTCTGTTTTTTTTTATACTTTTACAACGCTGAGAGCTTATGTTAATTTGTAGATAGAGGAGTCACTCTGGTTGACATCGCGAATGTCGTATATATTTGGGATTGTTGGTATCGTTTCATAATATTAGTGGCAAGATTTTGAGTTTCAAGTCCTTCTGTTTCTTGATTTTTAGCATTTAATACTTCCACCATGTTCTTGAATTTTAGCATTGAAAACCACTGTCCATGTTTTAGAATCCTTTCCTTCTCATGATACTTATGGTTCTTATATAGTCATTGCATTTGTGCTCTACTCCAAGTGACCTTCTCCTAGATCTCTTCTGTTGCAATTTTTGGGACAATGGATCATTTAAAACTACGCCCATAGCTTCCAAATGGACTGAAATTTCGGCATGAACGTGATATCCCTGGTTTCTAACTTTGTATCACCACCATGAGGTCTCCTTACCAAACTGCTCAGATTTTGCTTTGCCAATATTGTGATTGGGAGGGAGCTCACACATATTCAAGGCTCTATCACATATTGACAATTGTATCATCTTCGTTCTCTAGATTGGGGGCATTCCAACTGTCACAAAACTTTGATACATCAGAATTTTGGATACCCTTTCTTCATTTGCTATGTCAAGCTTTATGAACTTGTTTAAATGCAAACCCTTGTTTTCCATGGATGCTAACATAAGGGCTTGAGTAACATTAGCTCGATCTTGAAAGATGCCTAAATGGAATTCCTGTCACCAGGGATTCAGATTCATACCCTACTCTTCAAACATGTTATTGAGAACCAAGGAGGAAAGGTTTTCAATTTGCACTTTGCCTAGTAGGTCTGCTACGAGGTTGGAGATGTCCTCAACATATATGTCATAAAATTGCTCTTCTCCTTCCCCGAGGTCAGAGATGTACATCTCATTATCAGCCTGCACTTCCTTATATGTGCTTTCATCAGCAAGGGCTTCCAAATGATCTCTCAGAACTCCAATTGCTCCTTGTAGGAAATTTTCAACAAAGAAAGGGGTCTTCTTGTTCACTTTTGAAATGTCCTAATCCATATTCTTGGCATCACCAGCTTAATTGATGGGGCAATTAGAGTTATTTCACTCAAATTTTGTGTGCAAATCCACCCTTGGAGAAGCAAATACATCATTCATTTGTATTAGGGAAGAGGCACCCTTACAATCATCACCAGGGTTGGCACCAAAATGTATCCCTATAGGTCTGTCCTCAAAATAAATCTTCAAATATAATTTAGAGCTGCCAACATTTCTCTTATATTCATCTTCCAGGGGACCAGGAGTAAAATCTATCACATGAATTTTGTCAAGAAATACCCCTTAGATAGATGATGATGTGCAGTTCGTTGTTGAACGTGGATTGGGCAGAGGCAGAGACAGCGATAAAGGTAGGGGTTTAAGTAGGGTTACTTTTGCTTTGCTATTTTGGCAATAAATCAGAATGATAGAAGTACAAATTTGCCTGTACGTGGTCAAAATAAATTGCAGGGAAATAGTGGTGTGTTTGGTTGACAAACATTTCTGTATCCTTCTACTCAAATAGGTCAATGAGCCTCACTAATGCGAGCTCTAGTAATATTTGCTCAACAAATTATCAAATCCATTTTCCTCTTTTTGATAGCACAACATAATTCATGCCTCCTTTCGGCATTCCCTTGCACCTCCCAATGCAATTGCTAGTTTTTAATATAGTCATAAATAATACTTCCAAACCAAAACTAGATGTGACTGAACCAAAAAAAACCATAAAATTATATAAAAAAATATTATAATTATAATAATCAATTAACAAATTTGCATTACAACCATTTTTTACATCGAAACTTTTAATTGTAAAATAAATTTAAAAAATTAATCAATTATAATCTTCACAATATTATAATGTCTACAATGCAAGTTCACGTTCGTATATAAATCCTATTACATGTATAGAACCCATTCCACACCTTCCATAAATCTAGTAAGTAGATGCTTCTTTATAATATTCAATATTTAATTCTTACGGTTTTGTATCGAAGGTTTTGATGATTATTATGTGCTTGGGGTCGGGACACATGATCTGTTTGGTGTGGGAAAATGACGTCTTTTTCGTGATTTGAGCTTCACATGGTGCAGCCGAGAGGAATCATCCATTGTACTAGAAACTTGGGCTTGGGCTTGGGCTTATTGTCATCCATTTTATTAAAAGCTTGTCCATAAACTTTCGTATCCTTGAGTCTTTCTATTCACATGCTGTAAACACGATAAAGAGCTAAAAATATCTATTAAACCTGCAATGATCCAATTCTGCATGTCTATTAAACTTGCAAATGTACGAATTGGTAGCTAAAAATATCATTGCACAATAAGACCAAAAACATCACTGCACAATAAGATTGGAGGCTGATTAACCAATCAAAATTATATATATATCAACATTAGAATTGGTTGTTTATTATTATTGGTTGTTTATTTTTGTTCAAATTCAAATTAAATCAAAGTCAACATATTAATATATGCATTAGCGGTAAGTAAGTATAATAAGATAATTTTATATCAAATTTTAAAATTTATTTAAAGTAATTAAAAGAAAATGATATTATTTATATTTTCATATTTGAAATGGATATTTATTTTATTGGGCTGAGAGACACTATATAACCAGTATAGAAATTCAAATATATTTAGATAAAAAATATCAACTTCAATGTCAAAAATGTAAATTAATGTCAAATAATTTCACAGCTAAATATAAAGTAAAAAACCATGGGCTAGATTAAATAATATAAAGTATTGAACCATATACATATAAAGTACAAAATCATTAGTTATCACTAAACTATGGGGATAACATTTTTCTCAAAATCCACTTTAACACAACCAAATCTAACTAATAAAAATTAATTGTTTACTAAATTATAGAGTGAAGTAATATTTATATATAATATTTATTTTAATAGAAATTAAAAAAATCGTAATTTATTCAAATTTTTAAATTTAATTAATATTAATAAAAAATAATTAATATTAATGTAAGGTAGTTAAATTTCCCCACCAAAATTTAACATAGTAATACATTTATTATACAATTTATGTGCGGCCTAATAAAATAATTAATATAAAATACAACTATATATATTAAAGATTTAATAAATGCAAATATTTGTATATGAGAGACTCTTTCAACACTTTACCAATACTTATAATAAATAATATACCTGAAAAAATTATAAATAAATAAAACAAGAATTAAACACTATAATTTATAAATGGGGCAGAGAGATTTTCATCTTAACCATAGTTTATCAAGTAACAGAGAGATGCAATATTTGGAGGTGCATTCTTTTTAAATTTTTGCACTACAAAAAGGTTTGCCATCTCAAAAGATTTTGATCCGTGTCGGCTCTTGCTAGATCCATGGTTAAGATGTATTTATAATAGTAGTTATATCATTTCAAGTATCATTATTTCACATTTTGACCATTTTATTACAAGTTAATTTTAAACAGAGAAAACATTGTTTGGAATTTCATGTTTAAATTATTTTATTCGATGTACTTAAAGGAATTTGAAGCCGTTGAATCATTTATGCACTAAAAAATATAATTGAATATAAATATATATATTAACTATTTTTTATATAAAATTATCTTATTGTGCCTAGGGGAGATGTATAGGCTTAATGTAAGAAATTTTGTATCATTCAAATATATATAGAAAAAAATGTCAAATTCAATGTGTAAAATGTAAACTAATAATGTCAAATAATTTCACTTGATAATGATCTATCTCGAACATTTTATCAACAAACAAAAATTAATAAATTGGATAAATATAAAGTAAAATACCACAAGCTCTAAAAAACCATGGGCAAAAGCTAATAGATTAAATAAATATAAAGTACCAAACCATCTGCATATAAAGTACAAAACCATAAGCTATAACCAAATTATGGTCAATAACACTTTGCATATAAAGTACAATTTTATTTTATTTATTTATTTTTTAATGTTTTACATTATAAAAAGGGTTTTCACCTCAAGATATTTGATTCTTCTAGACTCTTGTTAGATCCGTGGTTAAGATGGATCTTCTATACTCGTTGTTAGAGCATTTCAAATATCATTATTTTATATTTTAACCATTTTATCAAAGGTTAATTTTGAATGGAGAAAATATTTTTTGGAGCTATTTTATTCCATGTATTTAAGATATTTTCAAGGAGTTTATATATTTATATATATATATATATATATATATATATATATATATATATATATATATATATATATATATATATATATATGAATTTCCTTGAACATATTCCTTCACACATGCCTTATTTTACATTATTTAACATTTTATACTTTTCTAAAGGTATAAGATATGCCAAAGGTTCCTTGGCTTAGTTGTTGATCTCTTTTTTATTTTATAAGGAAAATAAAGTAAATGGATCTTGCTTAAGCATTCTTGTGCTTATGGGTTGGTCTCTTCTTTTTCATAAGGAAGATAAAGAGAGTGGATCTTGCACTCTCTCTTTTTTAAGAAAATTAAAAAGAAAAATCTACCTTTACCTTTTAGTATAACTAAAATATTTTCACGACTTCATTATTACATTGTTTTTTAAATTATAATAAAAATATACACACAAAATCAAGAGTCTATGTTCTTAATTTAACTAAAAGTTTTAGATAATTTCATTATTACATATGTTTTTAAATATAATAGAAATATACACACAAAATCAAGTGTCTATATTTTTAATTTAGTAAAACCTTTCCACAAATTTATAAGTTATTGCTATTATGTATAGAATGATGTAATACTTCTCTTTATATATGTTCATCTTAATGTAATAGAAGTGAAAGACTACACATGTCATGGTGGTGAGTGAAATGTGAAAATATCCCACTATTTTTCTCCATATTTTATGGTATCACTACCACCACTGTATTATGAAAAATATTAATCATCATGCAATAAACCAATATCTATTCATCTCAGTAATTGAATATCAATGTAGTGGTATAACTATATGTGTAGGGGTTTGATTTCCACAAGATTCGTTAGAATTATAAGTTGGAGTTGTGAACTTTTCAAAATTTGAGTGTTTAATATTTTTTCTTAGGGTGTTGAATATATATATATATAAAATGAAAAATACAGTTTAAACAGAAAAAATGAAGACTTAATTCAAAAAAAACATTCAATATCTAAAAAGTTTAATAGATAGACAATCCAGGTGCAAATTGCTAGTTACCCAGTGATTTGTCTATTTTTTCCATCAAATGTAATTACAGATTGAGTTGATATTTTTTTTATCTAAATTAGCTGAGCCATTTAGATGGTTGGTAAATGTGGATAAACATTAATTCATGATATTAGGCACCACAAACAATTATATTTCACCTTGCTCAAATTAATTATTGTTATTATTATTAGTAACTATAAAATGAATTAATATATAGTTTCTTACTTTCAAATAGAAATTCTTAACATGTAAATAGCTTTTGTTACAATACCATCATCCTATACCATAACAAAAGTACATATTCAATATGGTACATATTGTTATAAAATTTAATTATTTTGAAATAAATTAATTAAAAAAACATAATTAATTTAAAGATAAATTTTAATCATTAATCTACTTATATTACTATAAATATGAATACTCTTAATATTGATCTACTTATATTATTGGAAATATAAATATTCTTTACCTATTTTTTGAATATTAAATTATATACTATTATGAATATTTCAACTTATTTCATAAAAATATACTATGATTATTCCAATATGAAAATATTTCATATTTCATAATTATAAAAAATATATTCGGAAATAAACATGCCCATCTACATAATTATCATGGTTAAAATCGGATGAACGGTTTCAGTTTCAAATCCAAATCTTCTTTGTTCTTTGTCACCGAATAGACCTGCAATCTCTCTCTCAAATCCAAATCTTCTTTGTTCTTTGTCACCGAATAGACCTGCAATCTCTCTCTCAAACACGTTTCATTCCACAGGTGGGCTCGCTATATGACCCTTAACAGACGGTTCGTGTTCGTGGACAGCTGAGGAAGCTTATATATATAGACAGCCTCTGAACATCCTATCCTCACTTCAAGTTTGTTTTATCTTTTTATTTAAATTATTTCACTGAATTAAAGAGGGGGAGAAATAGTTTATCAAGTGCCATTTGGACTTTATTGACAATAACATTAATATAGATTTATAGTATGGTTTTAATATGAGATTAGAGGGACTGAATTTATTAGGTGTAAACTTTTATTTAGAGCGATATAATATTTAAGTTTTTATTGTTTAAATTGTAATTTTGAATGACATATAGAGTATATAAACTTGTTTAATTTTTTTTCTTCGATTTTTAGAATATATATATATATATATATATGTTGCCAAAATTGTGGAAGACACTTGGGGTTATAATATCATATGGAAAATTACCATTGGGTTCACTCTTTTTGAGTTGCTTTATGGAAAAAATGCATTGAACTCTCAATTGATTTTGAGTACAACACCCTGAGAATGGCAACACAATTAGACCTAGACATCACCAAAGCTGAACAGGAGATGCTACAACAACTCAATTCTCTTGATGAACTTAGGTTGTAGGCTCTCGTGTTTACTAAGGTGGGCTAATGGCAGAGGAAGATTTGACATGACAAGGACAACTGAGAAAGTACCTTTCAAGGGGGTGTTTGGGCCCTTTTGTATAAATATATATTCAAGGAATTCAAGGGAAATTTGATGACAAGATGGTTGGGTCCTTACTTGGTGGAAAAACATTATGAAAATGGCTTTGTCCAAATCAAAACAATTGATGAGGAGAAAGTTCCATTGTTAATCAATGATTATCGGTTGAATCCTTACAAGAGGCCCATGCAAAAAGAGGGGTTTACGAATTCAATAAGTAGAGAATTTAATGTGAGTGGGAGCATCAACGCTCCCAATCCATCCAACCTTTGATTAACAAAAAGAGAAAGAAGAAAAAGGAAAAAATGAAAAAACCAAAAAAGAGGAATAAAAAAATCCTAGGTGAAAATCTCTATGAGGAACCTAAGGCAAGCTCTTGGATTGAAAACCTCCATGAGGTAGTCCAAGACTATGAAAAAATACAAAAAATGATGCCAAAAAATAAAATATCCCCAGTAAAAACCTTGTTTGAGGCACCTGGGGCAGTCCTGTGAGTTGAACACCTCCTTTTAGGCACCTGGGGAAGTCCTCTAAGTTGAAAACCCCCTTTGAGGCACTTAGGGCAATCCTGTGAGTTGAAAACCTCCTTGGAGGAAGCTTGCAGGTCTCAAGCAAAAGGGAAAAGACAAAAAAAAAAGGGAAAAAAGAAGAAAATACAAAGCAGAGCAAAGAGAACCCTTACATTATTTTCCTAACATTTCTGCAGGGTTCTAGTGAGATTCAATGGAGGTCAACATACATTGAAGCAACTTCAATAACATCACCTTTACACCCTCCAAATTAGCTCTCTAAATGCACTCCATCTCTCCATTTGTTCTCTCAAAGTTTTCCCATCATCAGATGGACCTCCTTGCCTAATTCTTCCTTAGTCCGGAAGTGCTATAGGATTGTCTTGTATTACTATAGGATTTTCCCAAAATTGATAATATGATTGCAATTAGTACAAAAAGAATGTTGAAATTTGGTTACCGGAGGACATGTGGTTCTCTAAGGCTTTGATCTTTGGCCTAGGGAAAAGTGTCCAAAAGAATTTAATTTTTCTCCTAAAGTGACTTTATAAAGTTATAAAGTCAAATCTAATTTAAAAGTGACTTTAAGTGATAAAGTTACTAAGTCTAATTTTAAAGTGACTTTAATAAAGTCAATGTGAAATTAGAAAGTGAAAAGTGATTTTGGAAATAAATGATTAAGTGGGTCTTTATTAAAGTGGGGTGAATTAAAAAATAGAAAGTGACATTCAAATGAGCATTTAATCTGAGCCCTAGATCTAAAGCTATCTCAGCCATTAGATTTAGGGATTCCCCAAAAGTCACTTAGGGTTAGGTTAAAGGAGGAAAAGGAGGGAAAAGGTCATTCATTATTTCATGAGCAGATTGAGAGAGGAGGAGAGAAAGAAAATGAGAAATTTCTGAGGAGTGAGGAGAAGCAGGGAAGCAACTAGGGACTTCAGCAAATCCATATAGCAGCAAAGAGGCACGGTTCCCAAGGTAAAAATCCGTACAACAGGAGTGTGGCACGATTTTCGAGGAAGGAGGCACAGTTTTCAAGGAATCCGTACAACAACTTCAGCACCGTTTTCTGGGCAGATTATGGGGATGAAAATCGAGGAGAGAGATTGTTATTTGGTGGCACAAATTTCGAGGAAATCCGTACAATAGCTGTACAACAGCTTCAACATTATTTTTGAGGCAGAAGGAGGGACATAAATCGAGGAGGGTTTGTTGTGCATTCCATATAGTCAGTACAGCCGTACGGCCGTACAACTGGGTAGAAATGTCAAGAAAGACATTCAACATTTAATGTTGTAGTAAATGCTGTAAAAATTCCTGTTTTGATTGTTTACTTTTTGGCACATTTTCCAAGGTGGGGTATAAGCACGAAAATCGAGATAAGTACATTTATTATGTTGCTGGAATTTTTGCTGTAAATTTTGTCTCACTGTAAAAGCATATTCAAAAATAAAGAAAAGCTTTCGAACTGGTTTTCCCTAAGAGTTGTAGGGGGTTTTTCCAGGGTCAAGTTGACCAAAAATCAGCATGTCAATTTTCTCTGTGTGGCTGATTTATTTTTCTGAGTTTTTATTTCTGCATTTCAGCACTATGAAATTTCCAAAATTTGTGTTTTCAGAAAATATTTATTTTTCCAGCTTGTTGAATGTATGGCTATGGGAATGGGCATTTAACTTTATGGGCGAAATAAGGAGAAACTGAAAACCGGGGTTGGTTTCAAATTTCTACATGGTATCAGAGGTATTTTGCTGAAAAGTGTAGTTTGGGACAACAAGAAGAAAAATTACATCAAGCTGATTTTTCACACAGAAAATTGTACCTTTACTATAGCAGTGTTATTTTCAGCTTATTAGGACAGCAAGCATGTCTTTGGGCTTGAGGGTGGAGGATAGGTTGGATGGGCATTGTAACTACAGCGTATGGAAGGAGAGAATGCAGAGCATATTTGAGGAGGCAGAAGTCTGGGGTATAATGGTGCATACCCAAAAACACCCCGTTAATATGTCTATTGATGCTGTTCAGTTGGCAGACTTTAATAGGAAGAATAAAAATGGTAAGAGACTAATTCTGGATGGAATCAAAGACCATTGCATTTCTCATGTGAGAGCAAAGAGATGTGCTCATGAGATGTGGACATCATTGACCAATCTCTACCAGAGTACCAATGAGAACATGAAAATGGTCCTAAGGGAGAAGCTGAAGACCATTAAGATGGGTAAGACTGATAGTGCAACTGGATATATCACAAAGATTACTAATGTGAGAGATGCATTGGGAGCAGTTGGAAAGGTCATCCCACCCACTGCGTTGGTGCGGATTGCAGTGAATGGTCTTCCTAGTTCATGGCTGAACTTTGCTGATGGGGTTTGTGAACGTGAGACCCTTCCCACTTGGGAGAGGTTCTGGGATGATTTCATATAAACAGAAATTAGAAAGAGCCAGCTTGGGGCAGCCAAACTAGTTGAGCAGGATGAGGATGTAGCACTGTTGATAGGAGGCAAGAAAGGCAAGGGAAAGAAGCAAGCTTCCACAAGTGTTGGTGGGGGCAAAGGCAAAGGTAAAGGTAAACAGGTAAACACGCAGAAGGACTATTCCAAGGTGAAGTGTTGGAATTGTCAGAAGATGGGACACTATGCAGTTGTGTGTCTGGAGAAGAAGAAGGGGAAGAACCAAAGCATGGCAGCATCGACAGAGATAGAGGACTTTACGAATAGCTTTGACCGGGAGTTTGGGTTCATTGCTTGTGAGTCCACTAGTGCAGAATCACCTACCACAGAGGTTGAGAGGGAGTGTACATTTCCCTCCACTAGCGGAGCATCTTTAGGTATCTTGTATGTTGACAGTGGGGCTTCATGTCATATGACAGGAGTCCGTGAGTACTTCTCAGAGCTTTCAGAGAGTGGCACTGATATAGAGGTAGTAATCGGAGATGAAGGCGTTGTTAGAGCAGTCGGTGTAGGGACATTGACATTTGATAGGGAACCCAAACCTCCCTTGAAGGTGTCATATGTTCTATATGTGCCAGGGATGAGGAAGAACTTCATATCCGTCTCAACATTGGAGGACAGAGGATATGAGATATTATTCAGGAGAGGACAGGTGTTGATATATCCCAGGGGCGCTCTAGCTGATTTAGCTAGAGTGATTGGTGTACGCCATGCAAAGGTGTACACGTTTGCATTTAAGCCCCCTTTGGCATTGAGCAGTAGTACCGACAGCAGATTTGTGCGAGATTTGGCACCATGGGATGGGGCACATGTATCATGGAGCCTTGAGGACATTACGGGAGATCGCTACAGGTGTGCCAGATTTCAGTACTGATCACTTTGATACATGCAGAGGATGTGTTATGGGCAAGTTTGCCAAATCCCCTTTTCCCAGCAGTGACAACAGATCGACTGGGATACTTGATTTGATTCATTCCGATGTGAGCGGCCAGATGTCTCAAGTTTCTTTAAGTGGATATGAGCATTATGTTTTATTCATGGATGATCACTCTAGGAGAGCTTGGATTTATTTCTTGAAGACCAACAGTGAGGTCTTCAAGTAGTTTCAGGAGTTTAGAGCTCTTGTGGAGACTCAGATAGGTCGGAAGATCAAGTCCCTGAGATCAGAAAATGGAGAGGAGTATACCCTTGGTGAGTTTGTTGAGTATTGTGTGGAGGCAGGCATTAGGAGGGAGTTCACAATTCCTTACAACCCCCCAACAGAATGGGGTTGCGGAGAGGAAGAACAGATCCATCATTGAGGCTGCCAAAGCCATGTTACATGATCAGGGGTTACCATTGTTTTTGTGGGTAGAGGCCTGCAACACTGTTGTATATTTGCAGAATAGGAGTCTCCATCGTGCCTTGGGGCATGTGACTCTGGAGGAGGCTTTTTCTGGGAAGAAGCCTGATATTGGTCATTTTCGTATCTTTAGGTGTATTGCATACTCCTACGTACCTAGGGAGAAGAGGACCAAGCTAGAGCCCACCGCAGAGAAGGGTATCTTTGTGGGCTACAGTTAGACCTCAAAAGCCTTTCGGATTTATATTCTTGCACAAAGGAGAGTTGTTGTCATACGGGATGTGAAATTCGAGGAGGACAGAGCTTTCAGGAGGTCACGGGAGTTAGAGTATCTGGATCGGCGAGACCCTTAGGAGTAGTTGAGTCAGGCATAGGAATCTAGTGGGAAGGGATCAGGAGGATCCTGAGGTACATCGATTATGGTGGCAGGTCCATCAGTGAGCAGTGGCTCACAAAATCAGAGGGGTGGTGCTTCAGGAAGCATGCAGAGTAGTCCGCAGAGCAGTGCACTAGGGATTCCATTGATGGATAATTCACACGGTACTTCAACGTCTACATGTTCAGTTTCAAGCAGGAGGACAACATACAGACAGTCAGGAGTTCAGGCTCCTAATGATGAGGAGGAGGAGTTTCATTCTCAGGTGGGAGAAGTGTGCTCAGGGAAGAGGAAGCCCAAGTGGCTTTGGGATACCTTGAGAGAGGCCACATCTGTTTCTGGGCCAAAGAGGCCGGTCAGAGATAGCAGACCACCTGATAGGTTATGTAGCTATATGGAAATGGTTGCCAAAATTGTTGACTATGAGCCTTCTAGCTATGAGGAGGCAGCTAGCCAGCAGTTCTGGAGAGAGGCCATGCAGGAGGAGTATTCTTCTATCATGAAGAAAGATGTTTGGGAGGTGGTGGCCTGAGGGAAAATCCGTGGTTACTTCCAGATGGATTTACAAGGTAAATCATGTTGTAGATGGAAACATTGAGAAATTCAAGTCAAGGTTTGTGGCTATAGGGTTCTCCCAGGTAGAGGGAGTTGATTATGAGGAGACCTTTGCTCCCGTGGCTTGATATACTTCGATTCGCTCCATCATATCGATAGCAGTAGAGATGGGTTCGAAGATCCACCAGATGGATGTGAAGACCACATTTCTCAATGGCTTCATACAAGAGGAGGTGTACATTGAGCAGCCACAGAGATTTGAGGTGCATGGGAAGGAGTCCCATGTGTGCAGACAGAAGAAGGCCCTTTATGGCCTGAAGCAAGCTCCCAGAGCTTGGTACTCCAACATAGATACATACTTGCAAGAGATGGGTTTCACAAAGAGTGACAGAGATCCAAACCTTTACTTTATTATGATAGGTGAGAAGCCTCTCATTCTGGTGCTGTATGTGGATGACTTGGTCATTACGGGTGCAGAGAGACTCATAGAGCACTGCAAGAGAGATCTTGCATCGGAATTTGAGATGAATGACATTGGCTTGATGCATTACTTTTTGGGCTTGGAGGTGTGGCAGTGATGCCCGGGCTACCTCACTTAAGTCACATTCTTCCTCCTATATGCATATAATAATGATGCACTTCAAGTTTTATGCCTAATAATTTTAAATCTGGCAATCTCTAACACTATGAGCTTTTCATAAATTACTGGTTAAAAACCCAACCAATCTAGCCAGATTCAATTCCTATGCGGAGGCTGCATTATCCACATCATTGATTTGAAGCCATATTAATAACCCTCAACACTAGAACTTCAAAGTAGAAGTTATCTCGCCTTTCCTTCCTTATAGTTATAAAACTATAGTCCAAACCCACTTTATGAAGTGTGAATCAATTATATTATTCCCTTTCTACCATCACATATGCATACTGTTCACACTTAATCATTCATATTGAAAAGCGTTCATATGCGTTTGTTCACATACATTCACCCTTAATATGAGTCTAATATTCGAAGACCCAAGTATTAACCTTAATATACGCCCAGCACGCAACTCATTTCTGTTAGGATTGTTTGTTCGTATATATATATATATATATATATATATATATATATATATATATATATATATATATATATATATATATATATATATATATCAAATTCAAGCATTAAGAACCATTAATAAACTGTGGCTTTATCACAACTCAATATAACAAAGGTCACAACTTAACATTCTCATATACGATCGCAGCTTTATTATTAGCCACCCAACATAATACTTAACCTATATTATGTCATGAAACCTTTATAATAAACAATTGATCACCACGCTCACCATTTAATATCAAAGCTGTGTATTAAAATGAAATGTCATCGGTTTTACTGTTCAGCGTCCAGGTTCCACTCTCGTGGTTCCGCTCCCTTATATGAATTCCAAAGTTGTAATTCCTTCGCAATAACACACAGTTACAGCGTTTTAATTCGGAGTTCCGCCTTTGCGTTCATATCTGTATTCTCCTGTGCCATTATTATATGAACCCCTTTACGATCTTTCAACAATTCCCTTCAACATTCGAACGGGGTTAAATAAACTCAATCAGTGACCAACGCAAGCGGGTTTCTGTTGCATACATCACAGTATTTCCTATTCACGAGAGTAACACATAATGACTCCATGGAGTTCGTCACACATAATACATAGGCAATTACCACCAAAATGTAAGTCAATTGCTGTATATAAATCAATAAAAGATGAATTGACTCTAACGATTCCCACAGAAGGAACAAGTTCAGTTCTCATAGACTTGCAAGCAGGGTTTAAAGTATATTAAATAAACAGAGACAATGCTTCAATCAACAAAAAAAACTCTTCAGACTCCCTGGACCTTTCAATACATAAATCGACTCAATTCTCAACGTCATATGTGAATCAAACAAAGTACTAAGGTGGAAACAATTCATTTCTAATTGCCTCCAACTAATTTTTGCTTTAATGCATACAAATCACACCAGTACACCATAGCTCAGGACGGGTTATAAACTCCGAAATTAACCTCTGTACTAAAGTAGTATTTACATGGAACAATTCTCTTGAGGCCAGATTTTCCATTCGATGGCTTGCTCCCTTACTACTCTGCCTCTCCTTGGCTCTGAATAGCTATCCTACCCTGCACACACTCTTCTCTGCCTTACAGATGTTTACATTTATACATGAGATGAATGAATCGATTCAACTGCTTTGACAGCTCGGAAAGGACTCTTGGAATCCTCCAAAGTCCTAGAGTTAGACTCAATTCCTAAATAACTAAAACTGACCCTTCACCTTCCTAACTTAATCAGCTTCCCTCATGTTCTCTAGAGGTTAGAGAACATTTACAATTCCTCACCATTTTATTCAAAATACTAATATTTACATGAGAATTTAAAATCATAAGACCCCCCTATGTCTACTTAGGTACAAAGTAATTCTTGAGCCTAATGCCCCTGCATCAGACTCCCAAGCTTCAATTTGTTCATGATCTCCTGATCATGTGTCTTTAATCTCTGCCTCATGGATCCCATACTCTATTTTGTAGTCGTCCAATAGCTGTATCATTATTTAACTGCTCTTCCCCAGGTCTCCATACCTTGTTCTGCAAACTACCTCCAGCTATACTTTCACAATCTACTTTTGTCTTTCCCTTTCTAAACTTCTCCTGCTTTCTTGCTGCTGTCTGCTGCTTCTGAGACACCTTCATCATTAGTCTTCTGATGCTTTCAATCTCTATTTCCAACTTATCTTCTATCTGGAAATTTCTTTGCCCATTGCTGTTGCTTTCAATTCCTGTTGCTACCAACATTGTTGCTTCTAATGCCTTCAAGAGTGTTGCTGCTGTAGGTACCATAGATGTTGCTTCAGATGCTACTCTTGATATCTCCCTGATTGTTGCTGTAATTGTTTTTAATTCTGCAAATGTCATCCCCAAGGTTGCATTAGCTACCGCCATGGGTGTTGCTGCCTCCCAAACTTCATGTCCCTTTGCAACATCTTTATTTTTATCATCATCTGCAAACTCACTTTTAGAAAACAAATAATTAATTAACTTTCTTCCTGCAGTAACATACTCATTCAATATACTAGTAAACATAATCAAATTTTGCAAACTAGTATCTGCCCCTAGTTCTTTCACAGCTTTAGGCAAATTCACTTTAGTGTCTGCAATCTCATTCTCTGCTCTAAATGTTTCCAGCAAACATTGCAGCCATCTCTTCCGTACTTGTTTCACACCCTCAACATGCTGCATTTTAGTTTAAGCATCTTTTTCTTCTTTTGGGGCAATCTTCAGCAATTTCCTTTCATCTCCTTGATTGATTCCAGTAATCAAATCAAGTTTTTCAACCAATGTCTTTTCACCTTCTATCAGAATAAAATTCTGACTCTCCACTGCTATAGCAGTCCCAAAATTCTTCCCTACAGTCTTCTCTTGATTAATCAAACAAATCAGCTCTTCCTTGTCATCAGTGACAAGTTTCTGCATATGAGGCATGGCTGCCTCACCTTCCTTCAGCAACAATTTTTCTTCTTCCAAGACAACTCCAAAGGGTGAATTTTCTTCTACATCACTTGTAAACACAATCAAATTGTCAGTATTAAAATCATAAGACCCAATGGTCTCAACTGATGACCCAGTCACCAATTCTTCTTTCTGCAGTTCTAAGTCTGCTTCTAGACTCATAAATTCTTCACTATCTTCATTCCCTTGTATCTTCACATTCTGCAATCCCCAATTTTGAAATTGAGGTTCTCCTTCCTGCATTGAATCATGTTCATTCAGCATAATCTCCAGCAACTTGATTTCTTCATTCCATGGATTAAAGTCTTCCACAAAATTCTCCTCCTTTATCAGCACATCAGTATGCTGATCCAAACTTTCCAAAGAAGTCTCTGAAGAATTCCCAAGACTGTCAACTAGTCTTCTTTTCACACCATCTGCTCCCAAGATGTTTTCCTATTCACTATGATGAAATCTACCTTCTGCAATCTCTCTTTCATACTCCGAATTCTCCAACAAGTATTCCAACAATGCAATTTCCCTTTTGCATTCTTTAAGAAATTCATCATCACTTACAGTCCTTGCATTCATACACAAACCTTCAGTTTGTAGACCAGGAGCTCTAACAGCCTCAACTGGTATTTCACATATCATTTTTTCAAACTGATCTCCTCCTTCTTCATTCACAAGAATTTCTTCCTGTGCTGCCACAGCTTCAATCACAAATGTATCACTGCTTCCTTCATTCAAGGGACATTCTCCAACATTGCCTTTTTCTCCAGAGTATTCATCTTCTGAGAGATACTTCTTCATACTTGTGACAACTTCCCAAGATTTTTCATCCTCCTCCTCAACAAACTTTGAAGTTTTTTCATCTCCCTGTAATGTACCTACAAACATATACAACTCTTTAGTTTTCAAATCACAAGACTTTTCAGTCTTGGTTGCTTCCTCAAGAACTTCCCTTTGAACAGATCTGCATGTGGAATATTCAAATTCCATCCTTGAATCAAGAACTCTAAGTTCCTCTTCCTCTGTAGGACCTTCCATCACCTCACAATTGTCAGACTCAAAAACACAAGTCTTTACATCATCCAGCTGATTTGGACTTGTCAAATAACTCAGGAATTCATCAATGATGTCCTGTTCAGCAAGACTAGATTCTTGCTATCTTAAGTCTTCATCATGGCTCACAAGATCTCTTGCAGATCCCCATTCTTCACCTGTGCTTTGTTCTGCTTCACAAGCATAAATTTCCTCTTTCAACTGAGCTGCTCTGAGTTCTTCTCTCAATAAGGCAATCTCCTTTTTCCTCATCTTTAACTGTAATGGTTGCCATTTCACACTCTTCTTCATGATCCAACCAACTCTCTAGCTTTCCTCTATCCTCTCCTCCAGTTTATAAAACTGTTTACTGATCTCAGCTATCTCTTTCCAGTACTCTTCATCAGTGAGTTTCTTCCTCATGCCATTTGTTTTGGCATCTTCCCTCACTCTTCTGTTGTGGCCTCTCTCAGAACCTCTGCAATATCTGCCATGACTATCAGTAGCCATTTTCTCCTTCATGAGTTCCTCACTCATCAATTGCAAAAAGCCTCTGCAATAGCAATCTCTCTTGTTGCAACTTACCTCACCAATCCTTTCCTTTGGATCTGGGATTTTGGCAAGTACTGGTCCCCTATCTGCTAGAACCTTCTGAGTACTCTCTTCTGCTCTTTCTAGGCTTCACTCTGCAACTTCTCAAGAACACATATGTTCTTCTTTCATCCAACCTCTGTTGGGAATCCTCCAGGTTTTGCCACACTTTCTTCTTCACTGAGAATCCTCTGCTGGACTCTTATATCACTGCTCTCAAAGCTGTGATCTGCACTTGCTGAGATTTCTTCCCCAACTGCTTGCAACTTGAATTCTGCAAATAGATCCTTCAAACCAGAGTTAAATAATGCTCATCCACTCACCTTTTCTTGAGAACACTGGAATTGTTCTGCCTATCTAGTCTTTAGCTGAATATCAGGCTCACTACCTTCACCATCAAACTATGTCTTCACCTTTCTGCAACCACAATTCTGCAATTAAAATTTCAAATCGGATTTAAAATTATTTACCTGAAATATCTCTACATGATCTTGTCTTCCACCCCTTTCTGCAAATCTCTGTTCACTGCAATTCTATGTACTTTGCACATCAGATTTCAAAATCTGATCTTCCTTCTTCTATCACATGCACTGTATCCCTGTAGGCTACAATCTCTATCAGTCTTCAAAAACCTGATCTCTTTTCATACATGCACTTAATTCAAAACTTGAACTTCAAATAGAGCTATTCCAGCTTTGATACCACATGATGCCCGGGCTACCTCACTTAACTCACATTCTTCCTCCTCTATGCATATTACAATGATGCACTTCAAGTTTTATGCCTAATAATTTTAAATCTGGGAATCTCTAACACTATGAGCTTTTCATAAATTACTAGTTAAAAACCCAACCAATCTAGCCAGATTCAATTCCTATGCGGAGGTTGCATTATCCACATCATTGATTTGAAGCCATATTAATAACCCTCAACACTAGAACTTCAAAGCGGAAGTTATCTCGCCTTTCCTTTCTTATAGTTATAAAACTATAGTCCAAACCCACTTTGTGAAGTGTGAATCAATTATATTATTCCCTTTCTACCATCACATATGCATATTGTTCACACTTAATCATTCATATTGAAAATCATTCATATGCATTCGTTCACATACATTCACCATTAATATGAGTCTAATATTCGAAGACCCAAGTATTAACCTTAATATACGCCCAACTCGCAACTCATTTCATGTAGGTTCGACTTTATCACTATATATATATATATATATATATATATATATATATATACTCTCCGAGTCAAGCGTTAAGAGCCATTAATAAACCATCGCTTTATCACAACTCAATATAACAATGGTCACAACTTAACATTCTCATATGCGCTCGTGGCTTTGTTATTAGCCACCCAACATAATACTTAACCTATATTATGTCATGAAACCTTTATAATAAACAATTGATCACCACGCTCACCATTGAATATCAAAGCCATGTATTAAAATGAAATGTCATCGGTTTTACTGTTCAGCGTCCAAGTTCCACTCTCATGGTTCTGCTCCCTTCTATGAATTCCAAAGGTGTAATTCCTTTGTAATAACACACAGTTATAGCTTTTAATTCAGAGTTCCACCTTCGCGTTCATATCTATATTCTCCTGCGCCTTTATTATGTGAACCCCTTTACGGTCTTTCAACGATTCCCTTCAACATTCGAACGGGGTTAAACAAACTTAATTAGTGACCAATGCAAGCGGGTTTCTATTGCATACATCACAGTATTTCTTATTCACGAGAGTAACACATAATGACTCCATGGAGTTCCTCACACATAATACACAGGCAATTACCACCAGAATGTAAGTCAATTGCTGTATATAAATCAATAAAAGATTAATCGACTCTAACGATTCCCACAAAAGGAACAAGTTCAGTTCTCATAGACTTGCAAGCAGGGTTTAAAGTATATTAAATAAACAGAGACAATGTTTCAATCAACAAAACAAACTCTTCAGACTCCCTAGACCTTTCAATACAGAAATTGACTCAATTCTCAACATCATATGTGAATCGAACAAAGTACGAAGGTGGAAACAATTCATTTCTAATTGCCTCCAACTGATTTCTTCTTTAATGCATACAAATCACACCAGTACACCATAGCTCAGGATGGGTTATAAACTCTGAAATTAACCTCTGTACTAAAGTAGCATTTACATGGAACAATTCTCTTCAGGCCATATTTTCCATTCGATGGCCTGCTCCCTTACTACTCTGCCTCTCCTCAGCTCTGAATAGCTATCCTACCCTGCACACACTCTTCTTTGCCTTATATATGTTTACATTTATACACGAGATGAATGAATCGATTCAGCTACTTTGACAGCTCAACAAGGACTCTTGGAATCCTCCAAAGTCCTAGAGTTAGACTCAATTCCTAAATAGCTGAAACTGACCCTTCACCTTCCTAACTTAATCAACTTCCCTCATGTTCTCTAGAGGTTAGAGAACATTTACAATTCCTCACCATTTGATTCAAAATACTAATATTTACATGAGAATTTAAAACCATAAGACCCCCCTATGTCTACTTAGGTACAAATTAATTCTTGAGCCTCATGCCCCTGCATCAGGCAGGAGGAGGGGAATTTCTTCCTGGGGCAGGGGAAGTATATTGTGGACATCCTTGGCAGATTCCATATGGAGGATTGTAGACCCATGTCGACACCGATGGTCACCAACTGGAAGAAGCTTCACGCTTCAGATTCCGAGTTGGTGGACCCCACATTGTATAGATAACTAATTGGTTCCTTGATGTATTTGGTCAACACCAGACCAAATATATGTTTTGCAGTCAACACGATGAGCCAGTTCATGTGTGAGCCGAGGAGGGTTCACTAGGTTGCTGCAAAACACATTTTGCGATACTTACAAGGGACAGTGGATTATGGTCTAGATTATAGGTAGGGATATGGAGTGAGATTGGCAAGTTACACTGATTCTGATAGGGTAGGTTGTGCTTCTGATAGGAAGAGCACTTCAGGGTGTTGTTTTGGGTTGGGTTCGGCAGTGGTGTTGTGGTTCAGCCAAAAGCAGCAGTTAGTAGCATTGAGTTCAGTGGAAGCATAGTACATGGCAACCATTCTAACTAGTTGTGAGGCCATCTGGCTTCGCAAGATGTTGTTTGGCTTATTTTGTCAGCTGTTGAGACCTTCAGTGATATACTGTGATAATCAGAGTTGCATTAAACTCACAGATAATCCAGTATTTCATGACAGGTCAAAGCATATTGGCATCAGATATCACTTCATCAAATATTATGTTCAAAAGGGAGCTATGAAGCTTGAGTATATTCCCACTGATGAGCAGGTTGCAGATATTCTTACCAAAGCCTTACCACGGGGCAAGCATGTCTACTTCAGAGACAAGATGGGTGTGGTGAGGAACACCTTCCTCGGTAAGAGGGAGTGTTAAAATTTGGTTACCGGAGGATAGGTGGTTCCCTAAGGCTTTGATCTTTGTCCTAGGGAAAAGTGTCCAAAAGAATTTAATTTTTCTCCTAAAGTGACTTTATAAAGTTATAAAGTCAAATCTAATTTAAAAGTGACTTGAAGTGATAAAGTTACTAAGTATAATTTTAAAATGACTTTAATAAAGTCAATGTGAAATTAGAAAGTGAAAAGTGACTTTGGAAATAAATGACTAAGTGGGTCTTTATTAAAGTTGGGTGAATTAAAAAATAGAAAGTGAGATTTAAATGAGCATTTAATATCAGCCCTAGATCTAAAGCTATCTCAGCCATTAGATTTAGGAATTCCCCAAAAATCACTTAGGGTTAGGTTAAAAGAGGAAAAGGAAGGAAAAGGTCATTCATTCTTTCATGAGCAGATTGAGAGAGGAGGAGAGAAAGCAAAGGAGAAATTTCTGAGCAGTGAGGAGAAGCAAGGTAGTAGCTAGAGACTTCAACAAATCCGTACAGCAGCAAAGAGGCACGTTTTTCAAGGAATTCGTACAGCAGCTTCAGCACAGTTTTTTGAGAAGATTATGGGCACGAAAATCGAAGAGAGATTGTTGTTTGGTGGCATAGATTTCGAGGAAATACGTACAGCAGATTCAACACTGTTTTCGAGGCAGAAGGAGGCACAAAAATCGAGGAGGAGGGTTTGCTATGCATTCCATATAGTTCGTACAGTCGCACGACCATACAACTGGGCACAAATATCAAGAAAGACATTCAACATTTAATGCTATAATAAATGCTGTAAAATTTTTTGTTTTGATTGTTTACTGTTCAACACGTTTTCCAAGGCGGGGTATAAGCATGGAAATCGAGATAAGTACATTTATTAAGTTGCTGGAATTTTTGTTGTAAATTATGTCTCACTGTAAAAGCATATTAAAAAATAAAGAGAAGCTTTCAAACTAGTTTTCCCCAAGAGTTGTAGGGGGTTTTTCCAGGGTAAAGTTAACAAAAAATCAGCATGTCAATTTTCTGTGTGTGGCTAATTTATTTTTCCGAGTTTTTATTTCTGCATTTGAACACTGTGAAATTTCCAGAATTTGTGTTTTCAGAAAATATTTATTTTTCCAGCTTGTTGAATGTATGGCTATGGGAATGGGCATTTAACTTTATGGGAGAAATAAGGAGAAACTGAAAACCAAAGTTGGTTTCAAATTTCTACAAAGAAGGAATAATTTGTGTAATTTCCACCCACGAACAAGGGAGGGGGGCCACCGTAGCCTCATCATTTATTTTTCATACCACCTGACCTCTTCTCCACCTCTATTCCCACTTATTTCCATAGAAAAAGCTACCTTTCACCCCTTCTTCCAACTTTTCCAGCACATAAAATGCGTCTGACCGTTATCAACATGTTATTCATGAATTAACAATGTTTTTTGAGGCAACACGTGGAGGAAATTTTGATCCTAGGAGGGTGTGTGTGACTGCTATAGGAAGACACACAATCCTATAACAATGTGGAAAAACCATATAGGACCATAGCTAGAGCACCAAAACCAAAAAAAAAATCACCATGGAAACATGAAGGGACTACAACTCTAATCTTGAGCAACTACAAGACCCTTTGCAAGTTGCTACAAGACCAATGTTCACCCAACAAGAAAAAAACATTTGATCGATACTCGTACTTACATACTGAAGAACCCGCATTATCAAGCTTTAATCAACAAGGAACATTTCAATTTTATACCTGCATTATCAAACTTAAATCAACAAGGAACATTTCAATTTTATTTCTCGAGGAAAGAAATGCATGAAGCAAAGAAAAAAAATATGATATCTTAGAAGACATGCAAAGCAACCTCACCCATGTTCAAAAATACCATGCAAGCATCAAGTGATCAACACATCAACAAGGACCACTAGTTAGGCATAGGTATGGAAAATTCCTAACTTCTTCCTTTGAGTGCATCATAGTCTAAAAAAATGTTGTAAATGCATGAGAGACAAGGTTTTGTATGCTGGAAGTGGTTCAACATTCTCGACCACCCTCAAATAGTTACTTGAAGTTTTTTTTCTCTCTCATCACACGTGTCGAAAATGATAAAAATAAAAGGAGTTGTCTTTAGTGCGACTTTTTGGAGTTTCAAGTGTCGGAATCCGGTGAAAAAAATTGAGGTAAAATTTTGATTTTTGTTATTTAAATTGTTTTTTTGACTGTATATATGGATTCAACACCCTAAAAAACCCTTAGGGCACTTCCATTGTGCAAGGTTAGCGATCAAAACTTTGTTTTCAATGAATTACTGCTAGATTTTAGAGAAATTAAACCGGAAAAATCCACCATTAAAACCTTCAAAAAGTCACACTAAATACTACTCGAAAATAAAATGATAATGATTACAAGGACCGAGACAATGGGCCTATGGTAGAGTTGCCAAGGTGGTAGGTGGGGGCCAGTCCAGTCAAATTCCAAGTCTTCGTTGTCCTTTTTCACCGAATGGACGCACAATCTGTCTGTCTTCCATACACGTTTCATTTCTTTTTAGTGGAATGCCTTATATTCTATGCAAGGGCTCGCTATACTTTCCACAAAGAAGGGATAGCGATAAACGGCTTTTGACAGATTGTTTGTGCTCGTGGATAGCTAGGGAAGCCTATATATACACAACCTCTGAGCATCCTCACCTCACCTCACCTCAACTGTTGTGTCTCTGCATTCAAATTATTTCATTGAATTGGATGGCCATTACAATGGTGGGGAGAGAGAGTTTATCAAGTTCCATTTGGATGGCAGTGACACTAACATTATTAGCAATTCATGTTTTTGTGCAAGGTATGCCGATGTTGATGCTCTCTCTAACCACTTAAACTCTAGAAGAAGATTAATTATTTGTGCTGATTTCTGGTTGTAGAAACCCATTGTTAATTATTTCATGTATATGGGTAGGATGAATTTATTTTCAGTATTAAAAAACAATTTTATGTGTTTAGATAATATGAATCTATTTTCATTATAAACAATATTTAAAAATTCTTATTATTAAATATTTTGCAAAAAAAAGTTTAATTATAAAGAAAAATAATTTCATGATATGTATACACAACCTCTAAAGAAATCCATTGTTCATTATTTCATTTCCAAAAAATAGACTATTCTAGTATAAATTCTCAACTATTTAAAGAGTATGAATAACTTATTTAGATAGCATAAATAATAGTTACCAGATTCAGATTTTTTCCTCTGAAGAAATGCATTGTTCATTATTTCATTTCCGAAGGATAGACTCTTCTAGTATAAATTCTCAACTATATTTAAAGAGTATGAATAACTTATTAGGTAGCATAAATCATAGTTACCAGATTCAGTTTTTTTTTGGAGATTTGTCAATTCGATTCGAAGAGCGAATGTTTCGTAGAAATACGAGTCAGGTAGTTCACAGTTTTCTTAATTTGAGTCCCTCCCTAAAGAAAACAGTACTTCTTAATTTGAACCCCTCCGTAAAGAAAACAATACTTCATGGGCAAGAGTGCTCGTTTTGAAACCGGTATGCTTTGGCGGTGTGTTTTCTAAGGAGTCAAGAGGCCAACCCACTATGTTCAATAGTGATAGTTTCCAAACCGGTAGATATTGTTTATCTCCAGGAAGGAATCAGTTTTTTCAAGATTGGTGGGCATATAAGGTTAAGGTTTGAACATATAACGGTATTTTTATTTAAAAATAAATTAATTGTGAAAATTGTGTTATTTAGTGTAGGAGAATATAAGTAATATGAAACAAGTCTCATTACTAATTCTTGTTTTTGGAGTTTTGGTGTTTGGAATAGATTTGCATAGTCCTACTAGTGTGTTCTTGTTTTGTATTGTAATGCTTTTATAATGTTGAAAAGCCAAGAAAATAAGAAAAGAGAAACCCTATGAAAGTGATTACTACTCATTTTCTAAATACATTTATATTTTGACATATTTTAGAGTTGTGATTTTCTAAATATGTATTTATATATTAGACTTTTTAGAAAAAATATGTTTAAAAAAAAATTAATTATATCTCAAAAAAATGTTATATGAGTTATTCAAAATTATTCAAAATCTAAAATAATTAAAAAAAATAATGATATATATATATATATACATTATGATTTATATATATTCAAATCTTATGATTTATATTATGGAATTTTTTTATTAATTGGAAAATTTTTGTTAGAATTTTTATCTTATCATGTCTAATTTGAATCTGAAAATTAGATAAACTTATTAAACTTGATAAACTTGAAAATTATAACTTATTGTTTATGGATAACTCGTTATTAACTGCCTATTTTGAAATATTTTGGTATTTGATGGATGTAAACTATTCATTATAGCTTATTGTTTACTTAGATGGTATGAATAACTCGTTATTTACTGCATATTTTGAAATATTTTGGTATTTGATGGATATAAATGATTCACTGTATTAATATAGGTTTGTAATCCTTATCTAGATTGTAATTTTTGGATTGTTTAAATATCGGATGGATAGAAAACAATAAAATTTGTTTATCTAGATTGTAAATTTTGGGATTGTTTAGATATCGGATGGATAGAAAACAATAAAATTTGTTTACTCTTATCCATCATATTCATTATAACTTATTATTTACTTAGATGGTATAAATAACTCACTATTTACTGCATATTTTGGTATTTGATAGATATAAACGATTCATTGTATTAATATAGGTTTGTAATCCTTATCTAGATTGTAAATTTTGGGATTTTTTAGATATTGGATAGAAAGAAAACATTACAATTTGTTCACTCTTATTCATCATATTCAGAAATATAAAATCTAGGTAAATTTAACTATATATGGCCATAAATATGTACCTGCAAGAAAAAAATAACTAAATATTGCATGGTGAGTTGTAGTTGCTGAAGGGGCGACATTCACAATGAAGAACCAGTGTTCATATACAGTCTGGGTAGCTGCAAGTCTTGGTGGCGGCAAAACATTGGGACAGGACCAAACATGGACTTTCAATGTTGCCATAGGAACATCGGGAGCCCCTGGAACGCTATGGAAGTGTCCTTGCAACTCTCTTTGAATATGCCCTCAATCAATACCAGAATCAAGATTTCTATGACATCTCTTTGGTTGATGGTTTCAACATCCCTCTTTCAACAACTCTGTCCAATTCCAATTGCAAGAAAATAGGATGCACTAGCAACATAAATGTCATCCTCCCTTCGCAATTAAAAGTAAGTGATGGCTACAAAAGTGCCTGTGCTGCTTTCAATATGCCTCAATATTGCTGCCCCAAGGCGGGTATTTTTTTAGCACACCGCATTCTGGCATTTCGACATGATTAACGGTGCGACCTGGTAAAAGACCGCACCGTTGACTAAGTAATGATGTCAGGAGGGCGGTGCGTTGACCAAACCATACACCCCGGGGTGTATAGTTTGGTCAATGCACCTCCCTCTGACATCGGTCCATAGTCAACGATGCGGTCTATTATACCACTGCACCGTTGACTTATGAACAATGCCAGGAGGGCGGTGTGCTGAAAATTTTCATGTGCATTGCCTCTGGTGCGTTGGAAATTTGCTCATGCATCGCCTCTGGTGCGCGACAAAATAAGACACACTGTTACCGGTGCATGCCTGTTTTTGTGGCACATCGACTATTTTTTTTTCTTTTTCAAATATATTTATATATGTATATTCCTAAATACAGGTCTCATTTAATAAAAAAATTGTATTTAATATGTCAATCATTCAGAGACGTGAAAGGAGAGAACATAGGGAAAAAAAACAACAACAACAGGCGGACCAGTATAACATGGTTCACAAGTGGGAGGCATAAGAGAGGGAGAGAGATGTGTTCCCTCGCCTTATTACAACATCTACACAGGGGCTCCTAAGGAAGGTAGGCCTCCTCAAGTTCTATGAGGAGGCTACTCCCCTAAAGGGCCATGGTGTGTTTTTGTGACATCTTATCCGCAAGTGGAATGCCCCCCTACAAGCTTTCCGGGTTGGTCCTAACCAATGATATGCACCCACTGAGGATGGCATCTATTTCATTACTGGGTTATCGAGGAGAGGTGGTGGATTTTCCCTCATTCCCAAATTTTCCAGTTGGCTATGCAGCAGGGAGTCAGTTAGCGTACTCCCAGAGATACATTAGCGTGGATATACTGTCTCCTTCAGATTTTCAGGTCCCCAGAGGGCAGTTACATATTCCTGCATTTGGTAGTGACGCGGTGAGGTGCCTCTCACTTCTGATTTTGACCATTTCACACAACACCAACGACGAGAAACACATTGGTTGTCCGCTTCTATATTATGTTGATTCTTTAGTACAGGAGCTACGACTTGTCAGGTAGTCTAATATTTTTTTGCGGTAGTTCTGTACAACCTTAGATAGATGTTGTGCTTAGGCACAAAGGACGGTCAACTTCCCTTTTTCTTCAGAGCTATTTTATTTATTTTTTGAGAGGTTTCGAGAGACGAGGCCTACTTTTGCTGAACAACCTCATAGGCCGATGTTGCATGCACAGATGTACACGTGGGGACAGATGATACCCAAGAGGGATGAGATTGAGTTTTCCGCAAGGATATCGCATGATGTGCTGGAGTTGCTAGCCAGTGTTGATGATCATTCCTTTGTTATGGTCCCTTGTCCTTATACTGGTTTGGATTGGCGAGGTTGTGTCAACATCCTCTTCACAGATGATGAGCTACTGGATGACAGAGGTAATATCACTATTTTATTTAAATTAATTCTAACATGTTCTTTAACTTTTTTTCATTAAATTGTGTAATAAAATTGTCTAATTATTTTTGTGTACTTGTATATATTTTGCAGACATTGGGTCTTTTGATGGCAAGGACATGCCAGCGCCACAAAATGATCCAAGTGTGGATTCTGATGATGATCAGGATATGCCAGATGTCGATGATCATGAGGCCGATGCAGAGAGACCTGCTCTTGCTGGTGCGCCAGTACCACCTTTTACTAGGCACAGTCGGCTTGATAGCAGATTCAGGTTGGAGTTGGGTGACCAACTCTATGCATTGATTGTTGAGGCAGGAGTCAGGCTTGCTACTATGAGAGACATAAAGGCTGATGGTAGGTTTTTACATATTTGGAGAGGCATGCTGCGTGACATGTTCAGCTTGATGTGGCATGTTGTAGGAGTTACGACCTTAGTTATGTGGCTCAAGAGGATCATTGCACGTTATAGGCGTGGTCAAGACATGGCACATGATCGACAATCCGCGAGCAGTAAGGCATCATCTGATGATTGTTCACCTCGTGCCATGCCAGATGAGCATCCTCCATTAGCATCAAGTAGCAGTCATCATGGAGAGCAGGCTGGACCATCAACCATGTCCAATCATCACAATGATCATGAGTAGGCTTGACCATCGACCATGTCTAATCATCACAATGAGCAGCCGACAATTGATCTTGATCAGAATGAGGCACCAGTACCAGATCAGCAGGCACATGATGATCAACATGTATCGACTGAGCTTGTCGAGGCTGCACCATTGACTGAGCAGGTCTCGACTAGTACTGCTATTGATGATGTACCACCAGATGATATTTGACAATTATATTATAGTTGTACTATATTTTTGACATTATTCAGTTATATAGATATATATGGTCCATATATTTTATGCTCATGTTGCAGTTGTACTTAGTTTACATGTTGGTGATCACCATGATGTGTATATTGTTAGGTCATGTTAGATATGTTCATTTAATGTGAATCTTGCAGATAGATGTGTATGTGATAGCGGTTATTTCACATGAGATATATATTTGATGTTTGTGTTGTGATGATGTTATATAATGCTAATTGTGTTTTGTTAGATGATCATGATCACGATGATGTTAGCGAATTTGAATGCGTTTTTTATTCAAATATGATGTTTGTACGATGGTTATCATGATCGTGATGTTTATTAATTAATTTAATATTAAATGATTATGATATTGTAAAATTGTAATATTTGAAATTCTAATTGTATGTAAAATTCTAAATTTGTAATTGTAATTGTATTAATTGTAATCGTTATATGTAAAATATTTGCAAAATTTTAATTGTAATTGTAATATTTAATTTATTGTGAAATGATTGCAATTGTAATTTTAATTGTAATTGTATATATGTAAAATTATAAAATTGTAATTGTAATTCTACTTGTATGTAAAATTATAAAATTGTAATTGTATGTAAAATTCTAAAATTGTAATTGTAATGGTATATATGTAAATTTGTAAAATTGCAATTGTAATTGTAAATTTTAAATTTGTAAAATTGTAATTATATATATGTAAAATTCTAAAATTGTAATTGTAATTGTACGTGAAATTGTAAAATTGTAATTCTAATTCTAATTCTATGTAAAATATTTGTAAAATTTTAATTGTATGAAATGATTGTAATTGTAATTGTAATTGTATATAAAATTCTAAAATTGTAATTTTAATTGGAATTGTATGTGAAATTGTAAAATTGTAATTGTAATTCTAATTGTATGTAAAATATTTGTAAAATTTTAATTGTATTAATCTGAAATTATTTTATTAAAGATTTTGAATTTGTAAATTTGTAAAATTTTAAATACTTGTAAAATAATAAATCTAGAATAATATGAATTATTATAACATAATAAAGTTTAGAAAATAAGGCAAATAAATTCATGTGCTTTAGAATTATCATTATTTTATTATGATCTTACATACAAAAAAAAGAACTTTATACAATACGTCATTGTTTTTTAATCAACATAATTGCAAATTATCAAGTGAAATATTGATTTTAAAATTAACACAATGAAAATTACCAATTAATTCAAAATATGTATTATAATGTTTCGGAAAACCCATCTTAAAAAGTATAAATATTGATTAAATAACACATGTAGCATATCACTATTGGTTCTCATGATCACCCTCATTATCTTCCAGCTCGCATGACATGATAACACTATTGTTCTCAAAAATATGTTTTGATCTAGGGTCATGTCTCAATACCAACCACCAATCCCCATCCAACACATCTGGGTAAAAAAACACCTGGTTGTAGTGTTTGGGGAAAACATAGGGCTCCTTAGCTTCATCCCACATCTTTCTAGAGTTGATACATATCAACCTACTCTCGCGATCTCCCTTTACATTATTTCGATCAAAGGTGCCCACCACTTGCGCCTAAAAATAACACATTGGAAAGAAGATAAATCCACTTCAATGATCTCTTGTATCTTTTCGACGTAACCTAACGTCCCTCGTACTAGGTTTTGATCATGGTGGCTAGATCGACTAGATTGACTGAACTAGACTTCCACTCCACAGTCATGTGTGATGTTTCCAACATTGGCATTTTTTGTGTGAAAATGGTGTCCATATGCCCACATAGATGGGAACAAATGCACCTATTATAAAAAAAGTTAAAAAAAAATCATAGTGTCATGTGTCTTATAATAACCCAACAGTTAAAATATGAAATATAGATGTCTTATAATTTTCAAATGTACATATAAATTAAATAGATTATTGTCGAGTTGTTGCACCCAATCCCTACGTTTAGCGCATCCTCTTAAGCACGCCGGTAACAACTGGTTGCACCGTATTTCTCTTTGACTTGGTCAGCAACCCAATGCTGGGGAATATTTTTGGCATATTTTCTTTTAAATTATCGGGATAAGGCACACTTCTACCATTCAACTGTCAGAATTCTTTCTTGTCACTATCCCATTTCATCCTCTTTTGTACGTACAATGTGACCCATGGCTGTGTCGCTTTAGAATGTAAATAAAAAATTTATTGATTGCTTCAATTTCTGCATTCGATGATGAAATCAAACCGACATTATACGGTATATAGAGATCAAAATATACATTAAGTCGAAGTTCAACACGAATATTTACTTTCTGTAAATTTGAAAAATTATAAGTCGCTTACTCTTTATCAAGCACTTTTTCCACTCGTTTGGAGCAACTCCCCTTCTCTTTTCTCTTCATCCCTTTCATCATCCCAAGCCACCGCACCTGGTCTGTTGTCGATATGCTTGATGTACTCACTGGCATAATAGGAAGACTCATACGATATGCACCCCTTTGCCATAGACCCCTCAGGTTTTTCCCTTTGTTGAAAAAAACCTTTCAATTTCTTCATGTCCCTCTCTAAGAAGAACATCCAACAATAAGAAACCACCCTAACTAATTCAACCTCATCTACTAGGTGAATTAGAAGATGAACCTGCAAGTCCATGAAACTCGTCAGCAGTTCCTTCTCAAACATACAAACAATCTCAACTATCTCTTGACGCCACTATGGAATGCTAGCCACATGAATCTCCTTTAACGTGATCCAACATACAAATGCAGATAATTTAGATATGGAACATCCTAGGTCTTGATGGAATTCATGTTTCACACACCCATGCACAAAGGATAATGACACTGCAAAGTTATAAACACGTACAATAATATACGAAATTAGTTATGTTTTATGATCCTTGCATGGGATAAATTTTATTAATATAAAAAATAATAAAATCATGCTTTTGACATTATACGTACTCTTAAAAGATTCAAATGGTCATGCAATTTCAACCTTGAAAAATGGTCATCCACGGTGAAGCAGCGTCGTAGTCAAGACCCGTATGAAGATGGCACCCTCACGCCCATTATAACTTCCTTTGCCAAAGGAAAATAATATTTTTTTAAAATCCATGGGACATCACCTTCTTTGAAATACCATGAATTAAAGGAACCAGCACCTGACTCTGATCCTGTACTTTCTAATCGTCTTGGCCAATGTTTCTTTTTATTTTTTGAAGTAATAAGATTTTTCCTAACAGCCAATGTGTCAGTTTTTTTTGATGATATGTTCCTTCGTAAATAAGATGAAACATTGTTAAATATATGCATGGGATCTAATAAGTCGGTAATCTTAAGATGCTCCCAATATGGGAGGTTATAAAAGATAGATTTCCTTTTCATCCCAATGGGCAATTTCTCAACATAGGTGTCGAAGAATTTTGGATCATCAAACATAGGCTCCCCATTTGAATCGAACATTTCTATGAAGTCCTTCTCCTTCTCTCTCTCATATGCTCTAAGCCATTCAGTTGGTGTCGTTATTGGAGGCGTTTGGGTTCTCTCTGGTTTACCATTGAAAGCAGATGTTGCTCTTCTGTAAGGGTGTTCTTCTGAGAGGAATACCCTGGAGCAATCATACACTGGATTTCGTAGGTCCTTGGACCATCTAGCTTTCAGAGAAGGTCCACAACATTTCCATCCAAAATACCCTTTTGTTACGAGACGTGCGATATTATTGTATAAAATTAATATGCATGGCACGTTAAAGGATATAATGAAGATCAAAACAATTAAAAAGAATTAAATAACTAATATGTGAAAGAATATTGTTACGTATATAAAAAAATCAATAAATTAAACATATAATTTACCAAAGAAAACTACTAAGCCAGGATAATAATATGTTGTGTAAGAACATATGCCATACAATGTAAAAATCCTCTCTACTGCAATGGGTCTTGATACATCATATACATTTATCCCATCTGATAATTCTTTCAATTCATCTACCAGTGGTTGTAAGAAGGCATCCATATTCTTTAGTTGTCTTCATCTAATCACTACTACAGGCCAAATAGAATAGTTGGTGTTCTGGAGGGAATATGGGTTGACGCCATCCATGGCTATGCTGAGTCATAGACTTAGTACTTCATCCTTGAATTTTTTGGGCCATGTATCCTCCATATGCTTCATGGATGTTGAATTAGTTGGGATTATAGGCATGTGCCTCAATATCTTAAAAGGACGACCAGTACGTGATTTACCCTTCTTTTTTTATTTATCATACGTGTCATGCCCACATTTCAAACATATATCTTTGTCTTCATATTCTCTTCTATATAGAATACAATCATTTTCACATGCATGATATGACATGTACTCAACACCCAACATTTTCAACAATTTATTTGCCTCTTCACAACTACCAGGCAAGACATTATCACTCGGAATAAACTTATCTTTGAATAACCTGTAGTTGGTGATCATGGAAAAATATATTCATAAATTTACATTAATGTCGATATAATTATTAACGTTCATAAAATTTACCATTTCTAATGTTCATTGTGTACTGATTATATTTCTCAAATTTATAAAAGGGAGGACTTTATGGTAACTTACCTCAAAATTTTCGAGAAACATTCATTCTAAAAGCCAAACTTTGCTTTCAAGTTGTACAGTAACATCATTGTCCCCAACTAGGTATACTTTGACTGGCCGCCAGGTCCAAAGATAGGGGTGGTGGAAGAAAATTTAAGGCTTTCGAAAAAGGTGTCAGCGATATGAGCATCATCCCCTAACTGATCATCGTTTTGGAATGCATCTAAAAACATTATCTCCATGGCAGTCGTATCCCTTAAGTAATCATCCATACCAACCTCTATTTGATTGCCTCCATTTCTAGCTTTTGAATAACTACTATTGCTATAGTCATTCCTATTTCGTGAAGCTGGACGTAGCGGGAATTGAATCGATGGTTGATTCAATCATTCTTGGTATCGTTCCTCTCCGATATTTTCTCTTAATTTAGTCTTCTCTCGATTTGAAATTATCATGGGGTGCAATGGAAGATGGTAGGTAGGTCGCTCATCATCACTAGAATCCTAATAATTAAAAAAAAAAAAAATTGAACATGATTAGTACAAAAATATATGATATCAATTAGTAACCAAGTTTACTATATTGCATGATTAATTGGTTTGAAATTGAAATAATTAGATTAATCAATGTTATAACAAAAAATTATAATGATTACCATCATTGTCCCAGGATTGTGGCTATAAGATGCAATATTGTTACAATAGGCAAGGTGAAAAGGCTTTCCATTTTCATCTACCAAATGTGCCTTGCAGTATGCTACTCCTGATAAGAGCTTCCAATGTTTTGGAGCTGTTTGAATATTTTGTGCATTTGAACTCCATTTTGAATCTGCATGAACCTGCAAATTTGTATACATTATAAATTTAATTAAGTTGTGCATAATTGATATGGATTAAAAAAATAAATTCAATTAGATAATGAAAATATAAATAAAATCTGAACTACATATTACGTCTCGAAATGGATAGGGAGAACTCCACGATGGACTTTGATAAATATTATGGAACTAGCTGGATTTTGAAGAATTGTCCATTCAATATAATTATGATATTTTCTTCGTTCATTTGAGAAAAATCAATAATAAATTTTGGTGCACATACCTAAAAGTAATATTGGTGCCTTAAAAATGGACTTCTTGTTATCGGTGCTAATGTACATATCATTGCACCGGTGCATTTTCGTTACTGCGCATCGGTGCCATGTTATAAACAGACGCACCGGTGTAGTGCTATTAAGTGATGCACCGGTGACGAATTGATCAGAACTGGATCGTGGACCAGAATGATAGCTCAAAATTCATAGTGATCAGAAGAGTTTCAAACATAAACGACCAGAAAGGTCTTGTCGTTGCGATTCTGGCACCGCAAACGGTTCACAAAACGGAGGTCGTATGCAAAAGTTATTCAGGTTTGAAGTCTCCAGTAAATTGCAAAATTTAGTTGACCAAGTTTGACTTTTAAACTCTGGAATTTTTTTAAAAAGAATATTCCAAAGAATATTTTGAGAATATTCCTTGGAATATTCTTGAGTATATTCCCTAGAATATTCCCTTCGAACGAATCATTTATCGACACGTGGCATTTGATGATTTGATGTTTGGTTGACTTTATGTTTTGTGGCCAATGGAAAGTTGCCATGTCGCAGGCCCACAGGCCGCCACGTGGCCCAGGAAAGGTCTTGTAAAATTATTTGGCATCGGCGGGATTGGAACCCAAGACCCTTTTCGAATCACACGGGTAGCTTTACCAACCCGCCTAATAGTGTTTCTTAACACTATAGTGGCGACGGTTATATTTCAAATAATGTAAATGTTTTGTTGGTAGCAAAGGGGGCCAACCCCCACTTTTCAACACTCATACGCCTCAGCGCTGAGAACCGGGGGCGTAAAAAAACAGTGCCAAAATCCGAAAGTTAAGGGGTGGCAGTTACAGGTCATGTGACCACGTCACGAAAACTTTAATGCCACATTTTAATGGCTATCTAGAGGCGGTTAAAGCGACAGCTTGGGCGGCGGTCATCATGTGACCGCCCCCACTAACAATGAAATGCCACTTTAAATGTTACCCCTAATTTTGGGGCGGAGTATGCCATTTCCGATGGTTAGCCAACTTTGTCGACACTAACGCCAGTTCCTCCACATTTAGGGGAGGTTTTTGAGGGACATTGGGCAAAATTGGTTTTTGCCATAACTCCCTCATTATTGAACCAATTTGGAAAAAATTTTAGTCAATTTTTGGTCTCTTCGACCTCTCGAGCACTTTGGGATAGGTTTGAGGGTGAATAGAGGTGATATTCAGTAGCTTTTACTTCAGGGAAGATGAAGGATTCATCAGGGCCACCATGAGACAAATTCAGTTTGAGGCCTAACCAGGGGAGTTAGAGTCCTTTTCTAGAGTTCCAATAGGCTAAATTGGATAATTAAGATGTTTTGAATCTGATGAGATATTTTATAGAGCCTATAGAGAAATTTTGAAGGTTGTAAAGCTTCAGTAAAGTTCCAGGGGTCATTAGTGCCAACCTTTGCCAGCAGCGGTGCAGGGCTTAGAAAGAGCTGTTTGAGACAATTTGCGGTGAAATAGTGGTCATTATTGACTGAAAAAATAATTCTGAATCTATTTTCAGAGGTTTCAGCAAGTGTTAAAGACTTTTAGAGGTCTAAAACTTAGTAGAGAAGTTTTCCTTGACCCTAATGCCACGGGGTGCCGATAGGTGATTGAGGCGAAACCAGAGCAGCCCGAGGCCATTTTTGATGAACCAAAACTTTATCTTGACTATTTAAGTAATTTTGGAACCAATGGAAGTGGTTTCAGAACATTTTGAGAACTTCTAGAGCTTGAAAAGCTGATGTGAAGTTCTGGGCAGCCTTGGGCAAACCGTGGAGGATAGCCTATTTGGGGAATGCAGTGCTCAATTTGAGAAATTTAGCAATTGATATTTGATGTTTGATATGTGTTGGATATAGAAGTAGTTTTTTCAGTGACAGAAATAGAATTATGAGGGATTTTGTGCCATTTGGAAGCTCAAAGTAGCTTAGTTCACCGATAGAAGGAATCGTGTGAACAAGAGCCTAAAGCTATTTACAAAGTTTGGACAGCCATTAGAGGGATTTAAATGGGATTTTTAGTCCTTTGGATCATTTTTTTATTCATTGGAACTAAGTATTTACTTGTAGAAACACTTACCATAATCCCAAAGAGATGAGTCATGATGACAAAGCTCAAAGGAGATGTAGCGCACAAGATTTCGGGTGAAATCCTAGATTAAAATTGTTGTTGTGTTTGAATGATTATTTGTTGCATTATGTTGTTGTCATACATGTTAAATTGCAGCAAGAACAAATGAACTTAAGACACATAAACAATAAAAATTCATACACCACTTTCAAGTAAATAATTCCACAAAATTGTCAAGTACAAGGTAGATCATTTTAATTTAAACTGACTGGTAGGTTCTTGAAATACATACAAGTTATCTAGACCATTTTTGAATCAAGTTGGTATCAGAGCCTCAGTTGCTTGCTTGACAGAGCACTTGGTTTATTGATTGTATAGCTTGAAAGGTGTTAAACAGTGTAAAAGATTGACTATTTTGTTATTTGCAAACTGATTGTTGTTTGAGTTTTCTTGATATTTGGGGATAGATACTAATTAGCTAAGTCTTGGAGAGAAAAAAAAGGAAGAAAGAGTTGAAGGCTTCTTCCTTACCCCAAAGTACCTTATGGTCAACACTGGAACACAAACCCTCTTGACGATTGTTTGTTAAGAAGCTCTTGGAGTTTGTTTGTTGTTTGGCTGCTTGAATAAGAGTTTGTCTTTATAGCCATTTGGTTAAAAAATCTTTGTCATTTGTTTTGAAAAACTTTGAGAACTTTGTTGAAGTTAATTTGTTCATTGACATCATAATGACAACTTCTACAAGTGAAGTTTCCTCCTTTACTAGATTCTTCGATGATGATATGAAGCGTGACTTTATTATATTGAAGGACATGGTACAAATTTTGTTTGAGGATAAAAGAGAAAGTACTTGTAACACCCCTAGTTTTATGTTCTTTCAAAGTTAGACATTTGAAATTTAATCCAAAGGGGAGTGGACCCCAATGGATAAGTATTTTGTGGATGTAATTAAATATTTAATTATGAAAAATAAATAAAATAATTCTGTGCAGATTGACCAAATGAGAATTATGAGATCACTTGCTAAATCCATGAGGATGGAAAGAGGCAAATACTTTCCCCAAAAATCTTTCAAAAATCCTTGAAAGAATTTATTTCCAAATTAGATTTTTAAGGAAAAATCTAGTTTTTCCCCAATGAGGTGGAGAGTAGTTGGGAAGAGGTAAAAATCTGAGAAAAGTAGAAAGCACCTTTAAAAAATCCCTAAATAAGGGAAGCCTGAGCAGCGGGGAAGAAAACGTCATAAGAGGTGCGGAGCGCGGTTAGAAACATGCTTTGGAAATGACAATAAGCTATTCTCGGGCAGTTGGGGTTGGTTCAATGCCAGGAGGTGATCTCAGCCTCGGGGAGTGAGGTACGGAGATAGAGGACTCTAAGGTTGGGAGGAGTGATCAGAGTACAAGCTGACGGTATGCTCATAGTGGTTATGAATGATTGAATAATTGTATAGTGTTAGGACTCTTAGGCTGTGGCTGCATATTGTATAGTATTTTTGTGTATGTTTACATGTATGTTCCATACATTTACGAGTACGTAGAGAATTAAATCCTCTCGGTCCTACATAGTGCTTAGGAACCGAAATTGTAAGGAACAATCGGCCGAAACTCTCGGCTTGACCCCTAGTTTAAATATAAATTTATATTTATCATAATTCATATTGTAACTTTAATCTTGTTCTTTTAAAAAAATAGAATTTAATCAGTGACCACTATAAAAACACAAAAAATGTGTAGGAGGAATTAAGTACATGCAGTGCAGATCTATAGATTGATTGAATTAACTAAGTGAAGTACGGACCTGTAGCTTTCCAAATTAACAGTGCATGTCTATCTATAAATTACCCTCTATAATAAGGACAAAATGGAGGAGTATAGATTTTAGTGCTATATATATATATATATATATATATATATATATATTTAGATAGCAAAGAACCAGAGCTAAACATGTTTACTAATCCTGCAAACAATTTTGGTCTGAGAATTATATATATAGAGAGCTGGTGTATGACTAACATCCTTCACAAAGAAAGGGTCCAAACTGAATAATTACTGGAAATTATAAGTTGTGCATGTTAATTTCTATAAAATGCATGCATACTATACAAGCTGTGAAAGATAACAAATAATTTCCCCATCAGATCTATATAATATGCCAGTTAAGAGTGTAGTTTAAACACTAGATATACTGAAATTGTTATACTAAGAAAAATTATAAGTATATAGTTTCATAAAACATTATGAGTGACATAAGTGACTATTCCAATGGAACCCCAAACTAAGAAGTATAAAGAGAGTCCACTGTTGGAGTCATATAATACACCTGAAATTATAGACTCTGCGGAAATTGTAATTTCTCATTCACTGAAAGATTGCAGACTTGAAAACTCTTGCAACAAAGAGACTTATATTCATTTATGCTATTATAATGAGGAGGAACAGAAAGGAAAAATAAGACTAGTGAACTTATTAATTCCTTCAATGAAATTTAGGAAGACCATTACTGAAAGGAAAAATATTTAACATGAGTATTAACATGAAAATAATAATTTGGAAACTATTAAAAAATATTATTGATCTATCAATAATAACATAGACGAAGGGTAGATATATATATATATATATCAAATTCTGAAGCCACATACAGAATCAGGCTATCATGGTTTCATAATAACATTACAGAATTTAATTATTCAGGGAATTTCATCACCCGAATTAAAATTTGTTAACAGTCCCAATCTCTGGCATAAGTTATTACTACAGTAGAAACTTTTTACGACAATAAAAACTTGAATTGTCTGAACAAATTCTGTATAATAACAATGAGAGAGCCTGGTCACACTCCGACTAAGGATGCGTCGATACCAACCTGAAATTCCAGGATATAACGACGTCAAGTCAAGTGAATTACAAATCCACCAAATGCCACTGAAGAAAACCCTCGATGAGATTCGAACCTACCTACAATAAAATGAGGGCAACGTGAGAGATCGTTACAACAAGACGATATGAGGATACTCAGAACATAGTATGTGCGAATTGAGCATAAAAACAAGGGTTACCTTGAGATTGGAAGACTTTGTCACCAAATATGACCTGCGGAAAGAATACATGGGTATTGTAAAAATGTTCACCAAAACGAAATTAAAACACAAGATAAATTATGTTCAAATGAATCGACGGCTTACCTGAGGTAGTGATTGCTCGCTTCGAGCTAGGGAAACTTGGTGAATGAAATGAACACGGTCACGGAAGACATGAGAAGAAGAATTTCCTACCCATCAAGGATTTAATATTAGCACAGAGATTTAACAAGGAATGATAGAACAAATACCAAAGCCGATATAGAAGAATGATAATTCACAGGAGATTGAATTATAGATGACAAAGGTGGTTTTATAAATTAAACGATAGGGTAAATAAAACAAAAAAGATTCAAACGTAGTCATACTGGTAAGGAGAATGCCAAAAATTTCATACCTGAAGGACTATGAACTGAAGGAATGGTTACGCTCAGAAGTCGGGAAGAGCTTGACGTCTCGTTTCCTCAAATGAGCAGAGTATTTCCACCAGGAGTCGGTCAAGAAAAATGGAGAGCAAAAGAACAATCCATTTGACAACTCCGAGTCCAATAAATTCGTCAAGCAAAAGAAAACAGCGAAAAAAACCTATCGGATACGAATCATCTCTAAATCCAAAAACAAGGGTTACCTTTGGGATTGGAAGACTTTGTCACAAATACGACCTGTAGAAAGAATACTTGGGTATAAAAAAAAAAAAAACTTTCACCAGAATGAAAATAAAACACAGGATAAATTATTTTCTAAGGAACCGACGGCTTACCTGAGGTAGTGATTGCTTGCTTAGAGCCAGGGCAACTCGGTGAATGAAACGAATACGGTCACGGAAGACATGAGAAGAATAATTTCCTACCCACCAAGGATTTAATGTTAGCGCAGAGATTTAACAAGGAATGATAGAACAAATATCAAGCCTGATATAGCAGAACGATAATCCACAAGAGATTGAATTATAGGTGACAGAGGTGGTTTTATAAATTAAACGATAGGGTAAATAAAACAAAAAAAATCAAACGTAGTCATACTGGTAAGGAGAATGCCAAAAATTTCATACTTGAAGGACTATGAACCGAAGGAATGGTTACGCTCAGAAGCCGGGAAGAGCTTGATGTCTCATTTTCCTCAAATGAGCAAAGTATTGACACCAGGAGTTGGTCAAGAACAATGGAGAGTAAAAGAACAATCCATTTGACAACTCTAGAATTAATACGATTCATTAAACCAAAACGAGCGAAAAACCTATCAGATCTGAATCATCTCCATCGTCCAGGTGTCAACAGATCGACAGGATGTGCGCGGATCGATTGGGGAGAAATCGAAATCCATTGCATAGTCATTCAACATAAATGAAAATCCATTGTAATCGATCTCACAGTACTCCAAATCGTATCACAAGATCGGCGTTATTAATGAACAACCAGACGTTGCAAATATAAAAATGTAAATGCCCAAACCATTGCGTGTACACATGACCAAAATGGGTCGAGAGATAACAAATCAAAATGTTAAATCCACAGAATTCCATTAACCCCAGTGGACGTGGAAAGCTCGACGAGTTATCCAATACGAACCATATTAACTCAGAATTGCCAACGTAGCAAAGTAAGTACGACGACTTTAATGTCCTCTATCCCCACAGAAACTTTTTCATAGTGGAAGGTATGTGAGATATCCATGGTTACCTAGGTACGATAATTATACCATTAAACCATGGTCGCAAGGCTGGACTAAAATCATAGGAACGATAATGAGAAATGATATAAATCGAATTAAATCATTCAGAACTTTGGATAATTCGGTTTCAAAGAACTTTGGGGAATGGTACGAGGACTTAGCTAAAAAAATGCATAACATATTCACTATGCCACCATAAGAATATGACAACGAAATCCAAATCATATAGGTGGTGAACTCTATAAAGGAATGTGGGTAAAATTTGAGTGCATAGATAGAAGGTTATGGCCAAAGATCATCATAAAAATTATGTATGTATAATTGATATATATGGTTATGTTCTATGGACAAGGATAAATATATAAACCATATGTGTGTAAACTATATATATGGATATATATATGTACAACATAAGCCACCAAAAACCTTATGGGAAGAATAAATAAAAAATAGAATATTTAGGCAAAGATACACATATGAAAAAAAATATGAAAACTTTGTTCAAGAGAATTTCATAATTATTGAAATTTGATAGTATATCTGAGTGGTGGTGGCAATTAGGAGAACAGACTTATACTATCCAAGGAAAAAAAAAAAAATTTGAGTGGGAAAGAAGAGACATTTCAAATGGTATCAAATCCCATGTTACATAAATTGGGCTGTTGTTGTTGTGCTCACTGTTATTGTGTGCTCGCTGTATAAATTATTTATTGTTGAAAAAAAAAAAATTTATTACTGATCTGTGTTGTTTAGTGTATAGTGGTGATGAAACAGAAAATTTGAATGGTAGAAGGTGAGGAAATTTATGTTGATCTGCGTGATGATGATAATACACCATATCCCAACGCTCCAGTGATGGCTATGTTGCCCAGTTTGCAACGAGAGATGGCTGAGCTAAGAAGCCAGAATGACAGATTGTCATTAGCCAGTGAGGAGTAGGAAAAGCTTATCAGAGAATTAACTTCTCGGAATAGCCAAGAAGGTGAAGGTTCCGGAAAGAGGAAGAAGGGAAATTTCTCTGATGAATTTGAGGAACATGATGTTACTAGGCATCAGTATAAGCAAAAAAAGGAATTAGAGGGGGAATTCTGAAAGATAAAACCTCCCTCCTATGATGGGGAGAAGGAGGAAGATGCTGAAGCCTGGTTGTTGAACATGATTAAATATTTCCAAGTCTATGAATATGAAACAATTTGAAAGCCAGATTAGCTATCTACCAGCTACAAGGTAAGGCTACCTTGTGGTGGGAGGAGACGAAAATGGTTCATGCCATTGATGAAAAGACAGTTACTTGGGAAGATTTCCAAATCAAATTTAAAAACCTCTATCGGAATGGACGTTATTATGATGATAAAGCAAAGGAATTCCATGAACTTAGACTGAGACAACTTACTATTAATGAGTTTGTCACCAAGTTTACCAATCTGTTGAGATATGTCCCCTACATTAGGGAAGAGAAGGCCAAGGTACATAGGTTTTTGAACTATTTTCCTGCTGTGTATAAAGAGAGGATGGAGTTTGATAACCCAAAAACTATGGACAAAGCAGTGAGAAAAGCTAGATTATGCCACCAGCAGTTTAAAGGAAAGGGTGAGCCTGGAAAAGGCTGGACAAACAAAGGTGAAATCAAAGGAAAGAAACAGAAACCCGCTTACTTAAAGAATTTTGGTAGGGATCATCAGAGGAAAAAGTTTAACAAACCAAAAGAAAGCCAAACATCTCAGTCTCAAGTTGGTTCCAAACAACTAGATGAAGGAAATAAGGAGGGCACAGTTAAAATGAGGGAACCTTTGAAATGTTGGGGATGTGGAGAACCCCATCTCTTGAGGTATTTTCCCCACCGAAACATTTATATGATTATGAGAGATCGAGAAGCTACCACAGTAAATGATATAGCAAGAAATATACCCACTATCAGTGCAGCCTTGAAGAATCGATAAGAAGAACACCAAGCTACCATGGTGGAAATGGAAGGTAAGATTGCTGACCAATCTGTTATTGTTTTAATTGATCCAGGTGCTTCTTTGAGTTACATTAGTCCACAAGTGGTAGAAAAATTCAATCACAAAACTAAAAAATTTCAGCAGTCTTGGTTGGTCCTGTTAGCCACTGGAACCAAGAGGAAGGTAACACATAAGTTACCTCAAACCACCATTAAATTAAATGATTTCCAGACAGAAGTGAATTTAAATATTCTGCCCTTAGGCTCATATGACTTGCTGATAAGAATAGACTGGCTGGAAAATAGAAAGGCGATGGTGAATTGTTGGGATAAAACTCTGCATTGCATAGATGAAGAAGGGAACCCTTTTATTCTCAAGGGAAAACCAAAACCCATCTCTGTAAGACAAATATCAGCACTGCAATTAAAAAGAATAGCTAGGAAAGGATATCAAGTATATGCAGTACATGTTGAAGAAGTAGAATAGCAACAGGGAAAAAACATGTTAGATACCTTGTCAGTAGTGAGAGAGTTTAAGGAAGTTTTTCCAGATGAGATTCCTCATCTTCCCCCCAAAAGAGAGATTGAATTTTCAATCGATTTGGTGTCGAGGGCGACACCTATTTCCTGAGCCCCTTATCGAATAAGTCCCCCTGAACTCATGGAACTGAAAATGCAATTGCAAGAACTGTTGGATAAGGGTTATATCAGACCGAGTGTGTCTCCTTGGGGAGCACTGGTGTTGTTCGTGAAAAATAAGGATGGAACCTTTAGAATGTGCATTGACTATCATCAACTATCATTTCAAATATGATTGCCATTGCTTTAAGCCTTTGTTGCAGCAAGAAGATGCTAGACATGCAGCTTATGGCGAGCATGCAAGTTCATACAGTTTTCAAGATAAGAACGATGATGTTAGTCTGCAAATGAAAGTTTTAGCCTCTATTAGTTCATCTCCTCAAGAAGGAAAAAAGGATGAACATTCAAAGCAGTACAAGAGGTATAAATCTTCTCACGATCAATTTTATTATGTTTCTGCAAGGCATGATAATTTTACATGCTTAAATGGAAGAAAGATTTGATGTACATATTGTGGTGGATTTAACCATGTTGTTTTGAGATGCTTGATGAGGAAGAAAACATACAGGAAGCAGATGAGGCAAAGACAACTTTCAAAGAAGGTGCATAATATTTGCACATTTTTCCAAAAGAGGGGACATGTTGTCTCCCATTGTTGGACCTTGCATCCAACCAGTTGTCCAAAGAACATGCAACAAGAGGACAAAAAAATTGGCGCAAGTGGAACTACGGATTCCATTATTGATGTGAAAATGGAAGATTCACATGAAGAATAGTTGCAGCAACAAAAATCGCCATGGAAGTGGCTTGGTAATAAGTGGATATACTTCTTAGTACAGTAAGACGTACTCATTTTGTACATATGCAAATTTCGGTTGTATGCATGTATTTTATGATGTAATTTTTCGTTTGTTTGAGCCACCTTGCATCATTGATCAAGGCAGCGATGTACAGTTTACTTCTGCAAATTTCTCGCTAGAAATTTTCTGAGTGAGTGCAAGAAAGACAACTCTTGACAGGATGACAAACACATCTAGGAAGGGAAGTGTGAATTGGTTTCTAGTTGTGGTTCAAAGTCACTAGCCATGTAGGGCAAGTGTTTGGAGGCTGAAGAGAAGAGGGTGCAGTACTCTCATTTATTGTATAGATCAGTGTATTAGTCTTTTGGGGTCCAAAAGATTCTCATTTGGGAGGTGTGATCAGAACTGGAACATGGACCAAAATGATAGCTCAAAATTCAAAGTGCTCGGAAGAGTTTTGAACTTGAACAACCGGAAAGGTCTTGTCGCTACAATTCTAGCACTGCAAACGGTTCGCAAAACGGAGGTCACATGCGAAAGTTATTCAGGTTTGAAGTCTCCAGTAAACTCCAAAATTCAGATGACCAAGTTTGACTTTTAAAATTTGGAAAAAATTAAAAAATAATATTTCAAAGAATATTCCTTGGAATATTCCCTAGAATATTCCATTTAGGCGAATCATTTATCAACACGTGGCATTTGATGATTTGATGTTTGGTTGACTTTATGTTTTGTGGCCAATGGGAAGTTGCCAAGTGGCAGGCCCGGAGGCTGCCACGTGGCCCAGGAAAGGTCTTGTAAAATTATTTGGTGCTGGCAGGATTGGAACCCAAGACCTCTTGCAAATCACGCAGACAGCTTTACTTACCTTCCTAACAATGTTTCTTAACACTATAGTGGCGGCGGTTATATTTCAAATAATGTAAACGTTGTGTTGGCGGCAAAGGGGGCCAGACCCCGCATTTCAACACCCATGCACCTCAGCACCGAGAATCAGGGGCGTAAACCAATGGTGCCAAACTTTGACAGTTAAGGGGTGGTGGTTACAGGTCATGTGACCACGTCATGAAAACTTTAATGCCACATTTTAATGGTTATCTGGAGGTGGTTAAAGCGGCAGTTTGGGCGGTGGTCATCATGTGATTGCCCCCACTAACACTGAAATTATACATTAAATTTTACCCCTAATTTTGGGGCGGAGTCCGCCATTTCCAACGGTTAGCCAAATTTTTCGACACTAACTCCAGTTCCTCCACATTTAAGGAAGGTTTTTGAGGGACGTTGGGCAAAATTGGTTTTTGCCATAACTCCCTCATTATTGAACCAAATTGGACAAAATTTTAGTCAAATTTGGGTCTCTTCGACCTCCTGAGAACTTTAGGATAGGTTTGAGGGTGAATGGAGGTGATATTCAGTAGATTTTTCTTCAAGGAAGATGAAGGAGCCATCAGGGCCACCATGAGACAAATTCAGTTTAAGGCCTAACCAAGGGATTCAGAGTCCTTTTCCAGAGTTTCAATAGGCTAAATTAGATAATTAAGATGTCATGAATCTGATGAGATGGTTTACAAAGCCTATAGAGAAATTGTGATGGCCTAAAAGCTTCAGTAAATTTCCAGGGGTCATTAGTGCCAACTTTTTCCAGCAGCAGTGTAGGGCTTAGAAAGAGGTGTTTGAGACCATTTGTAGTGAACCAGTGGTCATTATTGACTGAAAAAATCATTTTGAATCTATTTAAAGAGGTTTCAGCAAGTGTTAAATACTTTTAGAGGTCTAAAACTGAGCAGAGAAGTTTTCCTTGACCCTAGTGCCAAGGGGTGCCGATAGGTGATTGAGGCGAAACCGAAGCAGCCAGAGGCTATTTTTGATGAACAAAAACTCTATATTGACTATTTCAGTCATTTTGGAACCAATGGAAGTGGTTTTAGAACATTTTGAGAACTTATAGAGCTCGAAAATCGGATGTGAAGTTTTGGGCAGCCCTGAGCAAACCGTGGAGGATAGCCTATTTGGGGAATGCAGTGCTCAATTTGAGAAATTTATCAGTTGATATTTGATGTCTAATATGTGTTAAATATAGCAGTAGTGGTTTCAGTGACATAAACAAAATTCTAAGGGAGTTTGTGCCATTTGGAAGCTCAGAGTAGCTTAGTGCACCGACAGAAGGAATCGTGTCAACAAGAGCCTAAAGCTGTTTACAAAGTTTGGAAAGCCATTATAGGGATTTAAATGGTATTTTTAGTCCTTTGGATCATTTTTGTATTCATTGGAATTAAGTATTTACTTGTGAAAACACTTACCATAATCCCAAAGAGCTGAGTCGTGATGACAAAGCTCAAAGGAGACGTAGCCCACGATATTTCGGGTGAAATCCTAGATTCAAATTGTTGTTGTGTTTGAATGATTATTTGCTGCATTATGTTGCTGTCATACATGTTAAATTGTAGCAAGAACAAATGAACTTAAGACACATAAACAGTAAAAATTCATACACCACTTTCAAGTAAATAATTCATCAAAATTGTCAAGTACAAGCTAGATCATTTTAATTTAAACTGAGTGGTAGGTTCTTGAAATACATACAAGTTATCCAAACCATTTTTAGATCACGAATAACCGCAAATAAAAAAAGCACTACTCTATTTTATTTAAGACAAAAATGGTAAATTGAAAAATGGGCAGAAAAATATTTTCGAAAATCTAATTTCATAAAACAGTTCTTTAAATACTAAACAATTTTCGTTATTTCACTATGATATTTGCAGGAGAGATACCTGGAGCAACATAGCACGAGAGCACTATGGAGCAATGAAATACGTTTGAACAGAAGTATTCATACAATCAGAATTCCAAACCTCTGGTGATTCAAACCCTGTAGCATAGAATTTAAAACGGTCTCGTGATTAAAGTTTATTGTTTTTTTACTTTTTCTGCAGTTTTTTTTACGCAGTAAGAAAAAAAAATCATTTTCTTTTTCATTTTCTGAAACAAAATAAATAAATTGAAAATCCATTTTTATCCTAAATCCTACATTCTTTTTGTTTCTGCCCTTTCTTCTCTCTGTTTTTGTGATTTCAAAATTAGGGTTTTTCTTTTTAGATTTATAGGGTTTGTCTTGCTATATATAGGCCTAAGACATCCAACCCACAGGACAAATTTCATAGTCAGATCCCAATCCATGTCGACCCTTGCGTGAATTTTTAAAAAACTGAATTTTTTTTATCGGTGCACCAGGCGTAACCTAGCGCACCAGTGTGTTGGATTATCCCAACGCACCACAGAAGTACTGTGCGACAAAAAATTAAAAAAAAAAAAAATTAATCAGTGCGCCATATGTAAAATATGGCATCGGTGCGCAATTTCATTACGGCGCACCGCGCTCATGCTGTTTCACAAAAAAAAAAAATTATTGTGTTAATCGGTGACCATGTAACATATAAGGCACTGCACCGGGTCTCCTAGTTCACAGAGAGCACCGTATGGTGGTCCCTTGTTTGCGCGTGGAATTTATGCTACAAAAACTAACATTGGATGATTTTTAATATTTTGTCTGTGTAAATCGGTGCAGTGGTTAACATGTAACGCACCGATGCTCTTTGTTGACATAGAGCACCATACGGTGTGTTATAATATTTTGGCGGTGCGTTTATAAGACCACTACGCACCGACGTCGATGCATACACCATGAATGGCGCACCAGTTTCTTGAGGTTTTTTTTTACGTGAAAAGTTGACAATTTATTTATAAAATATATTAATGAATGATATGGTATAGGTTTCATATTGATAAATAAATGGCTTACAAGAGATCAATTAACAAAAATACTGATAACACCTCAAGAAAAGCAAAAAAAGGCAAGTTCTTTGTAAATTCTTTACAAAAAATATTATTTTTGAACTATATGTAAGTTTATCTAATATGTGTTGTTTACTGTGTATCATGCAGAGCCACAAAATGACGAAGCTCGATAAGATTATTTCTGATCTAGGACTAGAAGAGCATAAAAGCTTGATGGAAAAATTGCAAAAGGATGAATCAAGTGAATGAAAAAATACTATCGATCCAAAATGAGTTTCTTTTTTAATTTTCTTTAATAATATACTTAAAATTATTAGACAACATGTGTCAAACAATATATTAATTCACATCTGTTTAATGTTCTACAGGGACCAACAACTCAGAAAATGAATGTTATTCTAAGAAAAGAAAAAAAGTAGAACATGCAAATGAAAATGAATTGCTCCTTAGCTCACTTGGAGTGGTGTTGGAGGTTAACGAAAGGGGGAAAAAATTTTACAAAAGTTTGAGGGATCTAGTGGAATGAATGTATAGACGTTCTTTCCACTTACAATACAAAAATCAATCCAATGATTCCAAGAACCGAATTTTATCTAAACTACAGAAAGAGTTTCCAGAGAATTGGTCAATGAGACATGTCAGACTTTTAATAGAAAAAACGTACAACAACAAAAAAGAAGGAATGAAAAAGTAATATTCCTTTAAATGTTTGTCTAGAATTATTTATAAATATCACTTTTGTTATATTTACTTTTCATATATAAATATAAAAATTAAATATTTTATTGTCATGTTACATTTTCAGGAAGATTATGAAAATCTCAAAAGATGAACGAGCTGATATCAGAAATATGCCAGTAGGAATGTCCAAAAGGGTGTACAAGGAGATGGTCAGAGAAATGGACAAAATTGCATCGCAGGAGGAGCCATCTCAACAACAACGTGCTTCAAATGTAATATGTAATCATTGAATTTTTCGATCATTAGGTACAATAAATAAACAATTTAGCATTAAATATTAATTTTCAAGAATTTTCTTCTAGAAAAGAAAAGAAAATGGAACCCATTCAGCACATAAAATAGGATGACAAGGAAGAAAAGGGTTGATATCTAAGTTTGTGAGTAATTGTTACTTCCTTATAACAACTTAACTAGATTTCATTTTTGTATTTTTTAAGTTGTTTTACAAAAATCATCATTGAATGTCTTCAAACATGTGCTAACATACAAAGAAGAACCATTAGATGAATTGATTGACATTGGGTTAAATATGGGTTGTGAGTATATGTTGGCATATCAGAAATTAATTGTGGAATTTGTAAGCATCTATCGATCTTGTTTTACTTAGCTCCGTCTATAATTAATAGAAAAAAAAATATTTTATATTAAATATATGATTTGTTATGGGGTGTAAAACTTGCAGGAAACAAATATGGAATTGTGCCAACAGATGAAATCTTCAAATATGGCATACTACATGGTTTTGAAAGAATGTGTATAGTTCATGAGTCAATTGTTGCTATGGTACGTCATTTCTTTTCGATTTACATTAATGTATATTATTTAATATTGAAATTTTCATTATTCTCACCAATGTATATACACTCATTACAGTTTATTTTTATGTTTGTAGATGGAAGGTGAAGAAGAAGAAAACAATCAACACAGTGAACAAAACATTCCTGAAAATAACCCAAGTCATGGAAGTAGCTCTAGCAGTGACAACAGTTCAAGCGAAGAATGATGATCACTATGTTTGGATATCAAAGCAAGGCGTTGTATTTTTTGAAATATTAGTCTGTGAAATCAGACATTTGTTTAATGTAATGGACATAGTGTCCCAATTGAAAGACAAAGGGATACCAATAATTGTCCCATTTTGTATGACAGATATTGTCTTATATATATATATATATATATATATATATATATATATATATATATATGTTTTAATTTATTCTATTGCATTCTCCATTGTCGCTGTGAAATGTAACTCCACTGATTAAATTTATGGATCATTAAATATTATAATGAAGAGATGTGAAATTTGATGATATGATATAACAAATTAATCCAAACATCACATTCAAATGCACTAATAAAAATTTAATTCATATGAATATTGTTATAAGATATGTGTCGGCTTTTGATGAATAATGAATTTTAAAAAATTGAAATAATTATGATATGATATAACAAATTAATCCAGACATCACATTTAAATGCATTAATAAAAATTTAATTAATACGAATACTGTTATAAGATGTGTCGACTTTTGATGAATAATAAATTTTTAAAAATCACAATAATTGCACTATCACAGGTCGATGTTTCTAAAAAATACAAAATGAACACCGGTGCGTGTCAGTTATTGTACACCGGTGCGTTTATATGATACAACGCACTGGTACATTTCTACAACCTATAGGCACCGCAAAAATACTAATACCAATTATAAATCTCAGTGCGTTTGTGCGATACTGTGCATTGGTGCATTTATGTGAATCTACGCATTGGTGCATTTATACGACCTATGGGAACCACACAAATACCAATACGAATTAGAAGAAATAGTGCATTGCTTTGATACTGCGCACCGGTGCATTTCTATAACTTGACGTACCAGTGCGTTGAGACGACCTATGGGCACCGCACAAATACCAAGACCAATTAGAATGACTCCATGCGCTGTATCACGGACATTGCGCCCCGATGCGGTTTTATACCTTGATGGCCCGGTGCATGCATCTTCGACTACCTCAGGCCACCTTCCAGATGACACGCACTGGTGCGTTGACACCTTAGTATTGCACCGATGAAAAAAACATCTGTAATAACCTTCGGCCGCCTAGTTTTTTTACTTGTGTTGAAATTTTGTTAAAAGCTCCACCAAAACCTCTGTAACCATAAACAAATGTTGTAGCAAATGTGTTTTTGACAATTTTGGCCAATTTTATCACTAAAAACCTCTTTTATATCCTCCTCTAGAGGGTCTTTTCCTTGTAGTGTATGCATTTCTTTTAGTTCCTACATAATTGGAGCTAGCACCTACTTTACATGTAGGTCTACATTTGTGACCACATTTTTTACTTTCATGCTTTTGGCAACTAACTTCTCCCATTATCAATTTAGCTAGTGGTATTTGGAATTTTTAATTTATTGTTACTAGGTAATTTAGTAAAAATATCTACAACAAAAACCATAGCCCCTATGTATATCTAAGGATCCAACTTGTACACTTCTTATCCTTTGGGTCTAATTTCTATGGGAATAGACAAGTGTCATGGATAAGTTTCAGCAAAGTTTAGCATTTTTAGAGAAAAATTATTCAAAATACCATGTTAGCATGTTGATACATAAAAAGTAAATATATAAATCAGCATCTTAAGTGGAATTTGCAAGAGATAGTGCTTCAATAGAAAAACCAAAATCAAAATAATCAACACAATATACAACTTCTGAGTCAAAATTAGAACAAGGGTCAAAGTATCATGAATCAATTTATGATGAAAATAGCTCTAATATATTGATACCTCTCTTTGATTTTTTTAGGACAATTATCATCCCAAAGGATTAAGTTGCCACAAATATAAAATTTTATATTTACTTATCTTCCTTAGACTCATCCATGTCTTAAATGAAAATATTTTCATGAAAGGTTGGCGAAACTTCGAAAACTATTTTTTATTTCATTTCCCCGAAGAGCATGAGAAATGACAACAGCCAAATTATTTCTTTGGATTTGTCCTAAAAAAATCATGATCATAAGTTTATATGAATTGGTTACAAAGAGGATGGTTGATTATTTTTAAATGCTTCTTAAGTTGTTTAGAAGTAATGAATCTTGTGCTTGTGCTTGTGACCATTTAATTAGACAATTGCAAATTATTAGAGCTTGAGAACTACATAGCTTGATTAACTCATCCCCAGATAAAATCTCGGTGTAAGGTACTCAATCCCCCTTGGTGAATTTTGAGGGATGGGGTATATTAAGCTTTTACCATCATTCACACTTAATTGGGCATTTTTGTTTTTACTTGATTCTCCTTATTCAATGTAATGATTTGGTTTCCACATTACATTTATCCATCTCACTAGTCACATGAATGTTTTACTGCATATCAAATGGTGATTACACTTATTTCTTAAAAGGCCGGATTTCCTTCTATCAAGGGATTAATGTCACACTAGGATGAACCTTCTCTAATGATACACGACTTGTATATCACTCCAAAAGAGTTTTCTATCATGATACATATCATGTATCAAACTTTGTATCACATGTAAAGGGGTATTCTATAGTGACATAGGCTATGTTTTGCATTAGAAGATTTTTCCTCGGCAACAAAGAAGTGTGATTCTTCCATGCATTGCTGGAAAACACTCTTCTGCAGGAAACATGAATAAATACTCCTTGTATCACCAAAAATTAAAGTTCTTCATCAAATAAATTTTGATGCAAAAATAAAAAAAAATAGAAAGGGAATTCTTCACATATTATAGTCTTTAACCTTAATGTTGACAAATCTATATTTGTTACTCTCATCGAGCATTGGAGTCTCCATAAACCCATGGTAATAAATGGTCACTCTATTATTATAAGACATTATTTCAAGTCCAAATTCTTTGGAAAGTTATGTTAGGCCAAATTTGGTTTCAATATAAGAATAACCACCGTAGTGAATGAACAAAAACAACTAAAGAACTGAGGAGAACAACAAGCATGGGCAGTCGAGTATGGCATTTGCATGTGCATTGCTTCATAAAGTGAAGAGAAACATGTAGAATGTTTATAATCCGTAATAGATTTTTTAATTGTCACATGCAAATATTTAATGGGAGCTTCATTTATATATTTAATTTCAGAGATCCCAACACTGTAAACAACCATGTCAATGCACCTCCATTGCAATTATTATTTTATGCATCTGAAAGAGTTCCATATTCATCCACATCATATGTCTTTATGTATTTTCTATCAACATTAATAGTTTTGTTATTTACTAACTCGTCTCCTTCCTTCTCTAGTTTAACATAGCATTTGGATAACAAAATATTAAAGGTTCATGAGATAAGAACTCATTGGTAATGGTAAGGACAATGCCACTGGATCCTCCAACTATTAGGGCATGCTTACCAACAATATTTTTTAGACATGGTGAAGGTTTCCAATGCATGGTTACCCTAAGAAAAATAATTAAAATAATAATGGTTAGTGTAGTTGTAACGATTGCCATTGTGAGGAAAGGATCAACATTAACTTTCTTAATAGCCTCATGAGCACATGATTCTTTCACAACTAGATTTCTAGAAGAATAAGTCATTGGCAAGGATATTGTGAACCTTCCTTAATTCACTATAAGAATAGAAAAATGTTTGAGATTTGAAACATGGGAATCTTAGAATAAGGTATCATGCAATAGTTAAATTCCTTTTGCTTTCTAGCTCACTAAAAGGTGCTCATGTCTAGTGAGATTGTAGGTGGTCCTTAAAAGGAAATTTTCATTTCCTAGCTTATAGAATAATTCCACAAATAATTTCATATGTATTTATCTTGAAAGCTTCTCCACTCTTAACTCCATTATGATTATCAATGCTAGGTAGATTCCTTCACATATTTTGTCTAAAAGTGAAAGGAAATTTCTATATTTATATGGAGGATATGTCAAAAACACCACAAAATAGAGTCAAAGAAAATGGAAGTTGCCTCTACTTTTTCGAAGCTACTGGTCACTAATGTGTTGTTCTAATCAAGCAAGTATAAGCACATGAATTTTAAAAGCTACTAGTCACTAATGTGTCGTTCTAATCAAGCAAGTAGAAGCACATGAATTTTGAAGATAAATAACAAGGAACAGGAAGTGAAGACATCTAACAATACCATGTGATGCTACTGCCCACTCATAGCAAAGAAGGATGAGATTTCTTCTAAAATATAAAATCAGGGTTGGTCTCTTTTTTATAAAGAAGATACACAAAATGGATTTTGCACCAACATTCCTAGGCTTAGGGGTTGTTCTCTTTTTTTCACAAAGAAGATAAAGAAAGTGGATCTTGCACTCTTTTTTTAAGAAAGTTAAAAAGACAAAACTACCTTTACTTCTAGTTTAACTAAAATATTTTTACAACTTCATGATTACATTTCTTTTAAAATTATAATAGAAATATACACAAAATAAAATATCCATGTCCTTAATTTAACTAAAATCTTTCCCCAACTTCATTATTACATGTGATTTTAAATATAATAAAAATATACACATAAATGGTGTAATTTTTTATTTAATAAAACCTTTCCACAAATTTATAATTTATTGTTATTATGTATGGAAAATATAATACTTCACTTTACATATATGTTTATCTTAATGTAATAGAAGTGAAAGAGTGTACATGTCATGGTGGTGATTGAAATGATAAAATATCCACTATTGTTCTGCATAGGTAATGGCACCATCAGACTGCTATACCATGGTAAATATTATTTATCATGCACTAAATCAATACTTATACATCTCATTCATTGAAAATCACTGCAATGCGCGATGGTTTGATCTCCACAAGTCCCAAAATCCATTCACAGACTCTACCATTAGACTGCTATATCATGGCAAATATTAATTACTATGTACTAAATCAATACTTATACATCTCATTCATTGAATATCACTGCAATGTGCGGTGGTTTGATCTCCACAAGTCCCAAAATCCATTCACAGACTCTTCCTTGATTCCTCTGAATAAAAGAAGACTACGAATTCAAATTCAAAGCATCCTCATAGACAATGAAAACATCAAAGTCAGATATTTAAGTGGAGTCTCCAAAACCCTTAATTAACTATTGGTTGGTGGAGAAAATGTGGCACGATGCATTATGACTAATGGAATATAGGAAAAAAAAATTAGTGTACGTTCGATGGTGAAATTCATATACGACCATCTGTGTCTAATGACATGACACGGCAGAAAGATGGGATGGGATTTGTTATGGCTTACGCGAAAAAAGGAACGAAGGTTTCAGTCAATTCCACTACACAACATCCGGATATCCGGAAAAATGGACCAGTCTGTGTTGAATGCACTAAAATTCATGAGTGCGGCGGCGCCAGTGGCGACAGTCTTGGTGGTGGAATTTGATAAGGTGTAAATTATAAATTATGGTTTTTTTTTTTTTTTTTTAATTGTTTATAAGTTTTTACTGAAATTTGAGTTGTGAATTTTTTAGAATTTGAGTGTTTAATTTATTTTTTAGGGTGTTGAATTTATATATAATGAAAAAATACAGTTTGAATAAAAAATGAATATTTGATTTAAAAAACATTTTGGTCTAAATGTCCATAAAATATAATTACAAATTGAGTTGATATTTTTTTATTTAAATTAACTTAGTCATATAAATTAGATGGTTGGTAAATGTACAAGACATTAATTAATGGCAAGCACAAAAAAATAATTATTTTCACCTTGCCCAAATTAATTATTATTCTCAAAGCCTATATATGTGAACTTCACAGGTGGAAGGAGGTTTGTTAACTTTTGTTTTTATTGATAATGGATGGGCAAATTTAATGAATAGGGTTTTATGGGAAGCATATTCAGTGTTTGATGAATAAGTTTTTATGGAAAGAATATTCAGTGTTTCATGGATAGGGTTTTATGGGAAGCATATTCAGTGTGGATAGTGTTAACCGATCATTATTATATGTTATGGTGAAACAAATGTTCATTTAAATGGTTGTTTATTATATTAATATGTTATGGTGAAACAAATGTTCATTTAAATGATTGTTTATTTACATTAATGTTGAATTAAATGAATTTTTAAGTAATATTCATTTAAGATGTTACAAAACATATTAAAAAAAGAACGGAGGTGAGACAAAGAACTGAATGATGGATAATGATTTTTTTTTTAAATAATTTTATATAAAATAAAATAAAAGGAAATAAACATTTGTAAATTTATAAATTCATTTACCATAATTTCATTTGAATACATTACAATTTTAAAAATAAAACACTTAGAAACATTATGAATAGAATTCATTGCAAGGAATTAAATTGATATAAAATAAACATTTTATAAATTCATAAATTCATTTCGTATAATTTGATTTCAATATATAAAATTTAAAATTAAAAAAAAAAATTTGAAATATTACTTAAAAAAATTGATATAAAAGAAAAGTGAGATATTATTTAAAAAAAATGATATAAAATAAAATAAAATAAAATATTACTTAGTGTTGGTAAAATATATAAAACTTGAAACATTAATTCTCAAAAATAAAATGATATAAAATAAAATGAAAAGAAATAAACATTTTGTAAGTTTATAAATTCATTTACTAATACACACTTAAAAAAAAGTGAAATATTAATTACGGTTAGCAGAGTGCAAGATAGATTAATTTTGTAAATTTATAAATTCATTTACTAATACACACAAATACACTCTCGTTAGGTTGGTGGAATAGATAATTTGAAAAAATAGATTCTCTACCACTCCTCCTCCTTTGTCGACTTAGATAACGGCTACAAATAGCTCTACAACTCCTTTGTCTTTTCAATTTAAATATTCTCTACCACTCCTGTCTCTTTTTCCATTTAGATAACCACATGTAGCAGTCGTTAGCGATTACTGTTTCTACAATGCAGTCCCCCGCACAAGTGTAAATAGTGTTGGATGCTAAAATGAGTTCTATGGGGTGGATTTAAAATAGATGTCATGGTGGTGATGGTAAAACTCCTTGCATGGTTGTGGAATTTGATATTTATGGAACCTTGGCCTGTCCTCTTGGTGTTCCCTGGATTTTGGTGCTATAATAGAATTATGTGGATGAGATGCAGTTGCTAAGGTCGGCGTTGCAGAGGAAGATTAGGGTGGTCTCCTCTCATGAAAAGAGGAAGAGTAGGGTGGTCGTCTCTCATGAAAAGAGTAAGACAACTTCCGTACATTTTGTATTTAAAGTTTGAATCGCCCTGTAAAGTTATGCAAAGTTTTAATTAAAACTATAACAACAACGATTAAAAGCATTTAATGAAAGCAATTATAGTTTAAACTGTAAGGTAATTCTTTGAATTAGAAAAACTCCTGTTTCATGAAAAAATTATTGAACATGCGAATGAATTAGTCTTTATGATGTGTTGAAAGAAATCCCGTATTCTGTCACCAAGTAGGAAATGGTTTGACGAAGATGGTCATAAAACGAGAATTATTATTTCGTGCGTTGAGAAGTAAGTTAAACAACGAATGTATTTCCTTAAAAATTCACGGGGGAGGAAGCCCAGAAAATTAGGAAGACTCAATCTGTGGGTTGCCGTTTTCTGGCAGCCCAAGAAACAATATCTTAAGCTCTACTATACTGTTGTAGTTAAATAAATAAAAAAACATAAAGCATAATACTGTTCTTTTAGTTAGTCATCCTAAACGGCTAGTCTTATTTTTCAGTGTATCGGCCCATAAATGCATTAAGGTAGGAAATGCTCACCTTAAAATTAAAGCAGTTCATTATTTTATGGTGGACATTTCCTGCCTTAGCACATTTATGGGTCGATGAACTGAAAAATAAGACTTGCCATCCTTAAAAAAAAAAAAGGTAAGGTAAGCCCTGGTAGAATAATTATAACAGAAAGAATAACCATGATAAAGACCATGCTAAAACTAACTCCACCAAAAATTAAAATAGAGCGAGTATAGGGACACGACACTCAAATTTATCCCCTGGGTCGGGAAGTAACTTAAACGACGAGTGTATTTCCTTAAAACTTGACTGGGGAGGAATCCCAAAAAATTAGGAAGATTCAATCTGTGGGTAGGAAAGGAATGATGAAGAATTGTGCTCACAACTTGGGTATAAGAAAAAACATGTGAAGAAGTGAGGGTTAGAGGGTTAGTTTCCTGGGCTCTGTCGTTTTCTGACAACCCAAAAAACAGTCCCTTAAGCTCTATGGTCCTGTTGTAGTTAAAGAAAACAAAAACATAAACCATAATATTGTTCGTTTCGTTAGTCAACATGTAGAATCATTATAACAATAAGAACAACCATCATAAAGACCATGCTACAATTAACTTTACCAGAAATTACAATCGAGTGGGTATAGGAACATGGCGCTCAAATTTCTGGCTGAAGTAACAAGTGTTCCAGACAAGAAAGGCTCATATGCTAACCTGGTAGAGGTGAAAAAAACCAAACTCTAACCTAAGACTCTGTAGTTCTAGGAAGGGTTACAACATACACCATGTGAAAGGGATGAAAACCTAGAGCATGTGGAAGATTGCAGGGTTGCAAGGTTAGTTTGCTAGGCTCTGCCGAGCTCTGGGAGAAGATTACTAGAACATCCACATTAAGAATTTTCAATAGAAAGAGATGCATTCATACGAAGGTAAACACAAACAATGTAACACATGAATCGATTATATATATATATGTGTGTGAAGAATCCTTCAAGGAAGCAAGTGGACAATTGTATAAAACTAAGCCATACATTGCTATGAAAACCTTCCACCGAAACTCATGTAAATTTACAAATAATAACAGGCAGTGTTTGAATAGAAAAATATGCAAAGAGTAATATAAAACCCAAAAGCCATTACATTTTCCAGAGAATTAAAGACCTTAAAAACACGAGCCTAAATTTACTAAAGCGAATGTGCAGAGTTTCTTTTCACGGCTAATGGACTCGGTATTAAAACCCTTCTCAATTCTGGGATCGAATATTAAAATAAAAATTGCAGAAGAGTTTTCATTTTTTCCGATAGGAAAGAACGGACCCTCTTTGAAGAGAGGGTTTAGAAAGAAAGAAAGAAAGAAAGTAATTTTAAGGTTTACTAGATTAAAAATAGTCTAGGAGACAGATTGTTTTTTTTTTATACTTTTGTATTACGTTTTTTTCTTATGAAGTTTTACAATAACCGACTCTAAATAGATTAACCCAAAAACTATGTGCCAAAATATCCGCATAATTTTCCTTGCTATTTTGAAAGCCTAGCATTCTAAAATGAAATATTTTTCTGTTTCCACTTTACATACTCTTTCCTCCCACATTTCTTTTGACCTTTTCCAACACCCTGTTTTATAGTTGATAAAAAATTAGAATTAATTAGTTGATGAGAATTAGTCCTTAATTGAACAATAAGAATTTTAAATCTTTATTACTTAGGCTTAAGAAATTACTTTTACATAAAACATTAAAACATTAGCATTAAAAAGTGCATTTGAACGATAATAAACCCTCTTTCAGAACCAGGATCTCCAAAGCAATAATAAACCCTCTGTCAGAACCAAGATCAACATGTGACCGTCGTTCTCGAAAATTCCATCATCTTCGAAGTGTGACACGAGATTCCTAGGTTAAATCATGTCCACAGAAAAGGAGAAATGAATTAGGGTAGTCATAATAAATAGTATAGAGATAATTTCAAAGAAAAAACAGCTAGGGTTAGGGACTCATCGGCTCTCTGGAAAATATGTCGCTGCTGTTGGAATATTTAACATTCCAGAACAACAATGGAGAATAAAATTCCCCCTCTTCAACACAGAGGAAATTAAAAAAATTTCTTCAATGGAGACAGAGCTTTCACTGTAAACACTATTTCATTAAAATTCAAAAAAAAACTTGGTTACAAATCCTACACTTTGAGGAATCGTGCTTTTATGTTTGCTTAAAACACAGGTTCAAAACACCTCACACTCTCTAAAATTTCACTCACCCAGGAAAAATATATGCATCTCTTAAAATGAAAATAGCTCTTGTGCCCTTCAAATTTTACTATGCTTGTGTGTAAAATTCCAACTTACAAATCTGAACAATGCACTGCTGTGCTATACAAGTCTTTTTCACTGCTGTGTGAAAAATAAAAACTTACGATGTTCTTAGTGCACACAGGCCTTTTCTTTAACTCTATATTTGCCTCAGCACTTTTTACAATATATAAAAAAAAACTAAATTAAAATAAAACTTATTTTAAAAACTAAAAACAAAAAACTAAAATCAAAAAGTTTGATTATGGCCCACGGCCTTTTCTCTTGAAAGCGTTCATTTTATATATATGTAAAACATATATATACGTGCACATTGTTTGCACGATTTTTAAACCAAACATTTAACCAAACCTTAACCGAATTGAATCGGACTTTAAAACAGAAATTAAACCAGCGTGCATAAAATTCCGCGTGCCAAAAGTTTGCAGCTGATGTCATCAATTTGTGATGCGGGATTTTTATTAAATCCGCCCTATAAATTTCCCCGGGTCCGATTTTTGGGCTCACGTACGGATGAAAAGTGTGATGCGGAATTTTTCACAATTCCAGCTTAATAAAATTCAAGTCCGGGTTCATACGGCGATGAAGTTGACTGATCATCCAAAATGGAAGGTGGCTTCTTACAGTGTCCTGCAAGACAGAAACGGAAGGCGGCTTACGCTGCTGAAAGTAATTTCAACCTCCCCCTTACCTTGAGCTGGATTATCAGTCAACTCAGACCTGTTTCCTCAAAACTCAAAACTCTTCTGCCCCAATGGCTTGGTCAGAATGTCTGCAAACTGCTCCTGAGTTCTGCAGTGTTCCAAAACAATTTCACCATTGTTTACCAATTCTATGATGTAATGAAACTTTGTGTCAATGTGTTTCGTTCTCTTGTGAAACACAGAATTCTTTGATAATGCAATAGTTGAGCTATTGTCACAATAAATCATTGTTCCTTTTACCTGCTCTTGGCACAAAATTCTTAACATCCTCCTCATCAAAATTGCTTGACACGTTGTTGCTGTAGCTGCCACATATTCTGCCTCTGCTGTGGACAATGCTACAATGGGCTGTTTTTTAGAAGCCCATGAAGTTTCTCCTGAAACCATGTAGCTTATACTTGTCCCTTGCTCTTAAAGTCATGCCACAAAAGCCCAATCTAACTAATGATGTGTCCTTCATCTTAGATTTTAAGTAGTATATAAAATACCAAATCTTTTTGTACCTTTAACATACCTCAAAATTCTCTTATTTTTCTGTAATGTGCATCTTTGGCTTCTCCATAATCTGGAAATTAAGCTAACGGCATGCATTTATGTCGGGCCTAGTTACTGATCAATGAGGCGCAACCTATGCACTTTTCTTATCTGTTAAGATCAAAAATCATATGCATACTTTCTATTTTGATTTTAACACCATCCTTTGTAGGAGTGATGAATTGTATACTCTCACATATTAAATATTTCCAAAACTTCATTAACTTATTTTTCTTGTGAGATAAAAAATCCCATTTTTATTTTGCTCTACTTCTATTCCTAAGAAGTATTTCAGCAATCCCATGTCAGTCATTTCAAATTCATCTTTTCATGACTGTTTTAAAATTTTCAATAAGGTAATTATCATTACCTGTGAATATCACATCATCAACATATAAAACCATAATTAGCATCTTACCATCCTTTTCTTTGATGTATAATGTGGGTTCTCCTTCAAATTTTTCAAACCCATTCTCCAGTAGATAGGAATCTATCCTACTGTACCATGCTCTTGGTGCTTGTTTCAGCCCATAAAGAGCTTTCTTCAATCTGCAAACTTTGTGCTCTTGGCCTTTCTTTTCGTAGTCGAGAGGTTGTTCAATGTAAACCTCTTCCATTAACACTCCATTTAGGAATGCTGACTTCACTTCCATTGTGACAACTACCCTTGTTTGTCTTTGTATGAATAACCACACTCTCTTTGATTTCCATTCATGCTTGGGTTACAAAAAGTTTCCTCATAATCTATCCCATGCTTTTACTTATACCCTTTGACAACAAGCCTTGCCTTGTGTCTCTCTATTTTTCCTTCAGCATTACTCTTGGTCTTGTAGACCCATTTAACTCCAATGACATCTTTACCTTTTGGGAGTTCAACCAAATCCCAAGTCTTGTTTCTTTCTATGGCATTAATCTCCTCATCCATAGCTTCTATCCATTTATTTTCCTTAATAGCTTCTTCAAAGTGGATAGGGTCTTCAACATGACAATATAAAGCAAACAAAGAATTGATACCTTCATTTGCTGCCTCTTGTGCATAAATGTCATTCAAATTTCTGAACTTCTTACCTCTTTCACTTGATGTACAAATGCTTGAAGAAGCACTTGAATTGCCTCCTTGTGGTGTGCTTGGAGAAGCACTTTCATTTCTCCTCAAGGGTGTCTCTTGCTGCTCTTGTGTTAGTGCTGCTGTTTGGGGATGTATTTCAGCCAATTCATCATCATCTTCATCATGAGATAAACAATGTTTAACATTCACTGTTTTCTCTATGCTTCCATCCCAAGCTTCCTCCTCAATAAACTGAACATCTCTGCTCACAATAAACTTCTTGGTGGATGGGTTATATAACCTGTAGGCCTTGGACTCCTCACTGTATCCAATGAAAATACATTTCTCCCCCTTGCTGTCCAACTTCTTCCTTAGCTGATCCGGAATGTGTGCATAAGCCACACATCCAAAAACCTTCATATGTGTGACACTTTGCTTTGTGCCACTCCATGCCTCTTCCGGCACTTTGTTCATCACTGATTTTGTAGGGCACCTATTCAAAATGTATGCTGCACAATGTACAGCTTCAGCCCAATAATCATTAGGCAAATGCTTTGTCTTTAACATACTCCTCACCATGTCCATTATGGTTCTATTCTTCCTTTCGGCTACTCCATTTTGCTGCGGAGTATATCTAGTTGTAAACTGCTTTTGAATACCATGTTCTCTACAAAAACGTAGAAAATCTTTAGAGATATACTCACCTCCTCTATCAGTCCTTAGAACTTTGATGTGCAGCCCACTCTGGTTTTCCACAAGTGCTTTGAAATTGCAAAAATTTTCAAACACTTCACTTTTATTTTTCAAAAAGTAAACCCAAGTTTTTCTTGTAAAATCATCTATGAATGTTAACATGTAGTGGCTGCTAGCAAGCGATGGAGTTTGCATCGGTCCACACAAATCTGAGTGGACAATCTCTAAGGGTGCCTTTTCCCTTATGCTTTTCCCGGAAGGAAAACTTTCTCTGTGTTGTTTCCCAAGAATGCAACCTTCACAAAGGCTGTCAGGCTTCTCTATCAATGGTAAACCTCTTACCATTCCTTTTCTATTCAACAAATTAAGACCTCCAAAGTTGAGATGTCCAAATCTCAAGTGCCACAACCAATTTTCATCTTTTGGTTCGCTTTGGATAGCCTCTTTTGCCACTGCTGCTATCTTTTCTTCATTTTTCAGATCTGCTCTCATTCTAAGAGGGAACATTCTGTTCCTTGTCATCTTCACTTCAGCGATACATTGTTTGCTAGGTGTTTTGTCCATGATGGTACAAACATCATCCTCAAAAAATACATTGTACCCCTTTTGAACAAGCTGTCCAATACTTAAGAGGTTACATTTCATTCCTGGAACATAATAGACATCTGCTATGGATTTCTTTGCACCTTTCCTTGTTAGAACATTTACATTCCCTTTTCCCATAACAGACACTTTACTATCAGTCCCTAGTGTGACTTGTGACTTCACACTCTCATCTAGCATAGAAACCATTGCTAAGTTTCCTATCATATGGTTACTGCAACCGGAGTCTAGAAACCATAAATCCTCATTCTTTTCTTCAGCCATATTACAAGCCAAAAACAAATTATCTTGGCTGATATTTTCTCTAGTGAAATTTGCACTAGTTCTATTTCCCATATCATGCTGCTTCTTTCTACATTCATTAACATAATGACCATATTTTTTACAATAGTGACATTGGACATTGGACTTATCATACCTCTGTCCTTGAGCATTCTGCTGACCACTCTGCTGGCTGCTGCCTTGGCCTTGATGCTGATTTGGATTGTTGCCCCTTCCTTGAGCATTTGCTGGACTGTTCCTTCCACCTCTGTTTTGGCTTCTGCCTCTTCCTCTTTTGTTTCCTCTGCCTTGCCCTCTTCCTCTTCCGAAAGACATCTGGGTCTTAAAGGCATGTTCCAGAGATGAGTTTTCACTCCTACCCAATCTCTGCTCATGAGTCATCAATGATGCATGTAGCTCATCCACTGTGAACTTTGTGAGATCCTTAGTCTCCTCTATGGTGGTGACAATCACATCGAATCTTGAGGGTAGACTCCTCAAGAGTTTTTCCACAATCATTTTCTCTTCAAGAGCCTCTCCATGAGATCTTATTTGTGTGACCATTCCAATCACATGGGCAGATGAGCAAGTCGATAGTATCACGCTCTTTCGTACGCGGAAGAGTCTCAAGTCTCTCCTCGACTTGCGTGAAGTTTCTTTGTCTTCACTTTTTCCATGCCTTGATAGGCTGTCTTGAGAGTTCCCATGCTTCTTGATCCTCAATTTCTTGCTATCCTTGGAAACACACTCTCATGCACTGCCTGATACAATAAGAAGAGAGCCTTGGAGTCTTTCTTCCTATTGCTCTTCAGCAACTCTCTTTTTGCCTGAGTTAAATCTTCAAACTCTTCTTCATTTTCTGGCTCTTCAAAGCCATCCTCAACAAATTCCCATAAGTCTTGGGAGACAAATAGAGCTCTCATAGTTATTGACCAGTCGTCATAATTTTTCCCATTAAACATTGGGAGATGGACATTTCCCATACCCATACCAATGCTGGCTCCAGCCATTCTGCACTCTTAACTGTGATTTAAAAAAAACTTGACTGTGTATGTAAAACAGCTCAATGTTCTGCAACAGTGACTCAAAAACTGTATAGAGAAATACCTTTGGATTCTTTGGCTGAGTCTTCACACTACTAGAGAAGCTGCTGCAACAAAGAACTCCTTTCCTTCAGCTTCTTTGATCTTCAAAGAGCCTGGACTAGCTCCGATACCATGTTGGAATATTTGAAATTCCAGAACAACAATGGAGAATAAAATTCCCCCTCTTCAACGGAGAAATTTCAAATTTCTTCAATGGAGCCAGGCTTTCCTTGTAAACATATTTCGTCAACTTTAAAAAAAAACTTGGTTACAAAATCACCTCTGCCTGAGGGAATACAAAAACTTTGACTGCTTCAAAACACAGTTCAAAACACCTCACACTCTCTAAAATTTCACTCTGGAAAAATACTCTGTCTCACCAAAAATGAAAGCACTGATGTGCACTTCAAATTTTTACACTGCTGTGTGTAAAAATAAAACTTACAAAACTAAACTCTGCACTGCTGTGCTATATCTCTTTTTCACTGCTGTGTGAAAAAAAATAACTTACAAAGTCAAAAAGCACATAGTCTTTTCTTCTTCTTATATGCTTCAGCACTTTTTCAACATATTAAAAAAAACTAAATTAAAATAAAACTATTTTAAAAACTAAAATAAAAAAAGTTTCATTATGGCCCACGGCCTTTTCTTTTGAGAGCATTCATTCTATATATATGTAAAACATATATATACGTGCACATTGTTTGCACGATTTTTAAACCAAACATTTAACCAAACCTTAACCGAATTGAATCGGACTTTAAAACAGAAACTAAACCAGCGTGCATAAAATTCCGCGTGCCAAAAGTTTGCAGCTGATGTCATCAATTTGTGATGCGGGATTTTTATTAAATCCGCCCTATAAATTTCCAGGTCAGGTGCAGGCTCCGCGTCACGGATGAAAAGTGCAGTCGGAATTTTCTGGTCAAGCTTAATAAAGTCCGTCCCGGTTCATACGTGATGAAGTTGATAGTCATCAAAATGGAAGGCGACTTCTTACAGTGTCCATCACACAAGGCAGAAGCGGACCACATACGGCTGAAAGCCATTCAGCATTTCTTGGCATGGTGTTCATATGTGGTCGAATGGCACATCGAAGGCTGTGAAACGTTGCCCAAAACTTAAGTAAAGGAATGCGAAGAATTCCCGAGCGTTAGCTTCATTAGCAGAAGAGTATAAGCGCAGACACATGAGTGAACACTTCTTTGAGGAGCACTAGTGCTTGTAGTGTGTCCCCGTATGGCTTAGTGAGCAAAATGAAACTGATGGGTTCATACAAGATTACTAGGATAGTAGAGCGTTTTCCTAAACTCAGTAACAGTGCAAATGCTGGAGAAACCCTCGGGAAAAACGGGGTGCTTAGACTTTGAAAACCTAGAAACTGTATGAATCGTCGGATTGGTCCCCAAACAGATCGATGATGCAACGTGGGCCACCAAGTGCAACTCTTGATGCAATTCCATCAACCATGCAAGAGTTGTAAGTTTTTTCCATGGTACTGCTGAACCGGGCTACCTGATACTAGCAGCTCTATTGTTGGATCACACATACAATTGAAGCACATACCTGTGTTTCAATTATAGTTTTCTATACCTTCAATGTCAAGATAAGAAAATAATGTGTTTTTTTGTTCTTATGCAGATTATGAATTAGAATCACAGAAGTAAAAAATTAATGGAAGTATTGTTTTAATGAGAACCTCGACCTGAAGTGGCCGTAAGGCCTCCGTGAGTAAGATGCAATGGGAAGGGAACCATCTACAAAGACGACATAGCAAGGTATAACATCGAAATGGGATCATGTTGTATAAAAATAAAAATAAAATACTTTTCCTATGTTTCATTGGTCTCCCAAATGTCATTACACTAATTTTAAACAAATCTCATTACACTAATTTTAAAGAATTTATCATCTTATATGACATTGGCTAAATTTGATTAATTTATTAATTAAAACGTTAAATAAATTTGATTAATTTGAAGTTTAAGCCCTTTGCAGTATTATTGATGATTAGAAAAAAATCTCAAACGCGACCATCAAACCTTGCATAATCTATTGCATGACATAACATTGTACGTTGACATGAAACAATACATCATGATAACTTGGAAAATTTTAATGATACACACTATTTACCATGGTAAATTAATAATTTTTTTTGTTAATAAGTAAACAAGTAAACCAAAAATAACTCCAAAATACTCCAAAATAGTTAAGTAACTCCAAAATAGTTAAATGTGGCATATATATAAAAGAGATTAAAATCTACATAACATGACTTTGATTGAGAACCATGGAGAATGACCATAATGGTATATGGGTGCAAATCGCCATAAATACTTGAGTACATGTTATGTACTTGGTATGTATCACATTGCCTGCAGTTAATGAAATGGAGTAAGCTAACCATTCGATAGAATTTCTTTTGGGTTTTGCACCCCTAGCGACTCGCAAATCCCTCCGGCGAACGCGCGCCCCACGCCCCTCCCCGTCTTCGTCCGTCTTTGTCCCATGACTCTACCATTTGAAGGAGATCGTTTAGGAGCTATTCGAGCTACTCACCGTTTCCGTTTCCTCCTCCCCACCTACGCATGAGGGCGCTCATGAATGAAAATACTTTCCCGCGTTCCTCGAGCCGCTTTAGCCCACTCCGAACAGGCGCTGCAAACCAGTCGAGGGAAGACACCAAAGCCATGGTGGCATGATCCTGTAATCGATAGAACATTGAAATCCTCTGTTAACCAATGGACCGATTGAACACGAAAAAATGAAAGCCATCACTAGAATACTACTAAAAAATCGATTGAACAGAAGCCTTTGTTGGACCACTACTAAAAACCGATATGTTTTGTTTAGTGAATGTCTGTTTTTTCTAATTCGATGTTTGTGTATTCTTAAGTGATAATCCCCGTTGCACCCACTCCACTGTTGCGGCAACTCGCTTAAACAGATACTCACTTAAAAATGGTGAAGCAAGTGAAATGGGAATCAATAATTGCCCTTCCGACGCAAAACCCTAAAGAAAAGCTCATCTTCTCTAGGTTAGTTTTATATTGGTTTCTTCTACAAGGAAAACACATGGACTCCTTAGATCGGATTGCAGAAATTCCTTCAACTAGAATTGGAGACTTTATTAAAGGAGAGGAAATGAACCCAAATGCTCCATGTTCTTTCACTCGGGTACAAAACAAACGCCTAGGCTCAAGGCCTACGGCTTCCTTGCTATATGAAGTGTAAGTTTTTTTATAAATCCTACGTATATATGTTGGTATTAATAGTGCTCAAACAATTTTCATGGAATCATATGTTTTGAGTTTTTAAACTTTTTTATGCAGTTATGCTTGTTCAGATGACCCCGAACACAAAAGGGGGAAAGATGAAATGAAGCGAAAATACTCATTTGTGAAAAAGAGGGGATGCCAATGCCATTTCATTGTAAAAATTATGGTTCAAATCCCTGAGGTTGCAATAATAACATATAACATGTATGAGCATGTAGATAGCCAAGGATTGCCTTGTCATGGCCAACATGACACCTCGGGTCCTACTAGGGTGTTGCATCAAGCAAAGTTATCAAGGGACATGGTTTCCTATGTAGAGAGTTGTTTCTTCTTGGATGTACTAGTTAACTCTGTTTGCAAAATGCATGTTAAAAAATATATTGACATGGATGCTGCAGCTCAAGATAGGGATTTATTTTTGTGTAGAAAAGATGTTGTTAACATATATAATCGTCTAATGAAAGGAAATTATCAGTAGCATAAGAAAGATGAAATGAGTGTGAACCTTTGGTATAGGAAACACCAAAATGATTTTTTCTTTTATCAAAAGCCCAATGGTGGAGATGTCCCTTTTATAGTTGGAATTCAAACGAAGTGGATGTTGGAGACCATGGTGAAGCTATCGAATAATAGCCTAATAGCCATGGATTCAACATTCAACACGAATAAGTATGGGGTGAGTGCATTAAGAATTATTGATCTAGTACAATAACTTGATTAATAATGATTGATGATCTGAAGTTGATGATCTATGTATTTTGAATGTGACAGTACCAATTGTACACACTCGTCGTGTTTTATCACCAAAAAAGTGGGGTGCCAGTTGCATGGGTGGTGGCAACACGTAATACATCACAGGACATTTCACTATGGTTGGAGCAGCTCATGCATAGGTGTCACCAAGTTGATCATAGTTGGAAAGTTAATGCTTTCATGGTTGATGATGCGTTCGCTGAAATTGGTGCTTTAAGGTAACTTCAATATTCTTATTTTACAGTACAACTTGTATTTATTACAAAAATAACATGCTTGAAATGAATTGAATGTGGCAGGAGAATAACAAGGTGCAATGTTATCTTGTGTGTTTGGCACATACGTTGAGCATGGCTAAAAAATGTGAATCGATTGGCCAGTAATCCAGAAATAACAAAAGAAATTTAGTGATTTGGGTTTAATTATGAATTATTGTTACAATGTTGAAGTGAGAAATGCAATTAATGCTTTCTTCAACAAATTTGCTGATGAGGAAAAGTTCCTAGACTATTTCCACAAGAATTGGGTTTCTGGTGACAAGATTTGTAAGTTGAAAAACTCTTAAGTTACATTTCTCTTTTTGGTTTGAAATATGGATGAAATATCTTCATTAACCCAAATTTTATTCAATTAGGGATGTGGGTCAAAGGTTGTCGAGATTTTCCCCATGCAAATCAGGAGACAAATAATGTTGTGGAATCATATCACTGTTACCTAAAGACAAACTTTCTATCTGATAGAAGAAAGAAATGTTCTCGTAGGATGGATTGGTTGATATATGTTCTTCTAACAAATGTTGAACCCTGTTATCGGTTTAAGGAAATTCTAAAAAAGGAAGGATTTTTAAATAATTACAAGAAAGAGAAACAGTTGGAATCATCAATTGAAAAAACAAAAAGAATACCAGATAGTGATTGTAGCCCTCATTCGCAAATTCCTCATGCTTTTTGGGTGAGGAGTCAATCTAAAGTTAATAAGCAATATCTTATCACTTGTCATCATACAAATTTCATAACTTGTGATTGCCGATGGTCTATTCGTGGAAACATATGCAAGCATGCCATAAAGGTGGGTTGGTTGTGTTTCAATTCAATGGCTTCAAACCAATTACAAAATCATCAAAGAACAACGAAGTCATACAATGACCCTCCTGAGATAAATATAGAGGCAGTATCCGATCTTCCTGAAGATGAAAACACCACTGCCATGGGTAGTCTCAATGTTGATGTAAATGTTGAAGAAATTGAGATGGCCAAGGGGGAGTTATTTGGCTACTTAGACCTGGTTCGAAACAGTCCTCCTGCTACTTTGACCAATATTGAACAATTGATTGCTTTATTTAAAAAAAATTGGATGATGCCAACAATCTTCATATTATGGATTATGAATTCACGTGTGGATTGTGTGCTTTTAAGCTGTCTTTGAAGAGGAAGAAGAGTTTCCTAAGCCCCCAAAAGAGAGGAAAAACAAGGCAAAAAAATGCAAGATTGGAAACTGACTTGAATATTCCGCAGATGAAGATGAACCGTTTCAGTTTGAACAAATCAACAAGCGAGGTCGCCCTCGCGCAAACAATGAATGCTTTTCCAGGTTTCTTGTGCACGATTTTGTTTTCAATTTGATATTAATATTTATTCCTGTATTAGTTGTATTTGATGTATTAATGTTTTGTTGACTATGTCCATGTATGTTTGCTAGGTGGTGAGGATATGGTTGGAGCTTTCTCTAATTTGATGGAATTGTCATTTAAGGTGATTAAATAACTCCATGCATTTACACTCAGTCTTTTAATACATTGATTGTTTTGTAAGTCATGCAAGATAGCTTTCAAGTGGTTTTGCATACTTGCATAGTTGCATATATTGGTGTGCAAACAATAATCTGATATATAAATTCGAATAAAAATAATGGAAATGTAACAAAATTATTAGAGGAACTACAATGAAATTGTAACTAAACATGTCAAAGACAATTTTACCAATTTTTTATAACTAACAAAACAAAATCGAGAGTTATATATTACAACATCAAATATAATGTGTTTGTTTTCTATGAGTTGCAGCAACGGTGAGCTAGTGTTGCAGCAACGGTGAGCTAGTGTTGCAATAACGGTGAGCCAGTGTGTCAGCAACTGTGAGCCAATGTGTCAGCAACGATGGTCGAGTCTGTCAATCTGAATCTGTGGATGAAGGGGGACATTCATGAAGATTTCTGATACAATAATCACTATGTCCTAGTTCACCGAGTCAAAGATACCCTCATGTCTCCATAATTACATTCCAGCAATTAGATTCTTCTTTTTTTGTCAGTGTATATTTATTTTTATATACCCTTGTTGGAAGCCAGATCATTGGATACTGAAATCTAAGACCTATCCAGTGATTCCCACACTGTCCCATAGCAATAATATACCGAGCAACCCTTGCTAAGGTTGTATTTAATTTGAGGTAGTTAAATGGATCTTTATTTCGGGGTTGTTTTCCCATGCTATCCCACCTTGCTTTACATCCTCCCTGTGCCTTAGTTTCCAATAATTGAATCTGGCATGCAAAGTATGCAATGGTCATCTCCCCATTATCGGAGATAACCTCTGCTACTTCTAAAGAGTTGATGGGTTTTTGATGTTCTTTTATCACCTCCATAGTTTTGGGATGTTCTCGTCTAACCCACATAAGGCTCTCGGAATTATGCAAATAAATGTTCACATCATCCAACCAACTGGCCTGATTTCTCAAATATGATACAAAGGCCCTCAATTGGACATCCCCTGTAACATGGTTGGGATTCCATTTTGTATTATAAGGTACCAAAAAATTATGTTGGTACAGTTCACAGAGAAAGTCTCTATCTTAATCACAAATTATCATATGTGCCTCCAAGAAACCATCACTGCTTTCAACCTGGAGAGGGATATTATGGATGATAACATTCTTTTTAAATATCAAGAATCTTTTAGTCAAGTACGTGTTGTAATTTGTTGAAGGAGCCCTGCAAGTGAGCAAACCATCCATTAGCTGTCCGAGTTCTTGCTTATCCTTCTCCAACTTGGTCACCCTCCTTTCCAGCTCATCCATTGTTTTTTTGTCTTCGTAAAACTTTGTTTTGATATTCTTCTTCACATATCTTTCCAAGGTCAAGAAGTGATTTGTTGTGCACACTGTAAGGTATTAGGTGTCTCGGATATGTATATTTAGACAACTGTAATTTATCTTTTGGTTCCTCATAGTCTTTTTGCTCACCAATGTCTTTAGTCAGTTTGATCTCTAGTTCCTCATCCTCTGTTAGTTTCATATCTAGTTTTTGTTCCTCTGTGTCTATACCCATTTCTTTGTTACTTTGATATGTAATTACTGTTCCTCTGTATGGACAATTGTGATTTTGGTATGGGACTCTACAGCTTCAATGTCATCAGTCTGTTTTTTTCCAAGGGTATATCTTTTTGGACCCTTGGAGAAGGAATACCTATGTCATCAATGGGTATGGACTCTGCAACTTCAATGTCATCAGTCTATTTTTTTCCAAGGGGTATATCTTGTTGGACCCCTAGAGAAGGAATACCTATGTCATCAATGGGTATGGACTTTGCAACTTGGGCCAAGCAATCTAATCTAAAAAAATCATTTTTGTCTGAGCTCATCTGTTAGGTTTTTAACTTTGATATATAGTTGTCTGTTTTTCATCTGGAGAGTCCTATTCTTCCTTAACAATGAAATATACAGAGGAAGATATTTACAGGTACTTACTTTTGAAATGTGCTTCTTTTTCAATTCCGGTGGTTTAGTTGGTTGGTCCTCCTGATCATCCCCATACAATTCTGGTTGTGTAGTTGGTTGATCCTCCTGATCATCACCATACAATTTTGGTTGTGCAGTTGGTTGGTCCTCTTGATCATCCCCATACAATTCTGGTTGTGCAGTTAGTTGATCCTCCTGATCATAACCATACAATTTTGGTTGTGCAGTTGGTTGGTCCTCCTAATCATCCCCATACAATTCTGGTTGTGCATTTGATTGGTCCTCCTAATCATCCCCAAACAATTTTGGTTGTGCAGTTGGTTGGCCCAACACTTTTTCCCTATACAATTGTTGGTACTCCTCTTCATCTGCATACAACATTTGAATTGAGACAAGGCCATTTGAGTCGTACCATTCGATTAGTCCCGCTATGTACTCATAGTCAGAATCAGGAGAGGGAAGCTTATCAACTTGTTCTTTTGTGTCAACAAGCTGACCTAATCCTTCTTCCATGCATCCTTCATCCATAACCCCTTCAATTAATACGTCCTGTGGATACTCTTGCTCTTGCTCTTGCTCTTGTTCTACTGCTATCTCTTCTGTGAGTTTTTCTATAACAACGTCGAGGGTTTGAGGAACTGGAGCATAACGACCTCTCTTTCCCCTGTTCTTCTTGGCTTTTGGCACTGCTGCTGGGTGTTTCTTGTATCCTCTCAATCTTCTAATCGTAGGTTTACTCCCCAATATTTTTACTTCATCATCATCGTCTTGGCCATCTCCTTTATGTGCAGCTTTAGCAACAGAAACCCTAGAAACCCTCCTAGTTTGAACACATGGCAGTTCAGTGGACATATGGAAAGGTTCTATGGGAATTTCTGTAGGTGAGGTCAATAAACCTAGTTACAGGGATAAGGTCATGGGGCGGAGTTGCAGCTAGGTGGTCATGGGGCAGAGTTGTAGCTGGGGGGTCATGGGGCAGAGTTGCTGCTAAGGGGTCATGGGGTGGAGTTTCCGCTGATAGGTCATGGGGTGGAGTTGCCGCTGAGAGGTCATGGGGTGGAGTTGCAACTGGGGGGTCATTGGGCGGAGTTGTAGCTGGGGGGTCATGGGGCAGAGTTGCTGCTGGGGATTCATGGGGCAAAGTTGCCGCTAAGGGGTCATGGGGTGGAGTTGCCGCTAAGAGGTCATGGGGCGAAGTTGCAGCTAGGGGTTCATGGGGCGGAGTTGCCGCTAAGGGGTCATGGGGTGGAGTTTCCATTGAGAGGTCATGGGGTGGAGTTGCGGCTGAGAGGTCATGGGTCAGAGTTGCAGCTGGGGGGAAATGGGGTGGAGATGCAGCTAGGGGGTCATGGGGCAGAGTTGCAGCTTGGAGGTCATGGGCTGGAGTTGCAGCTTCGACATCAATGGGCTTCCAACTAGTTCATCCAAAGTTCTCCCTTCCCTTTGCAGCATAGAAACCACCAAAAGTTTAACAAGATATTGGTGGGAAAGGATTTCGAGCGGCTGCTTTGATTTCTGCACACCTCAGGCCATTTGGTCTAGGGTTTTTGCAAGAAGCAAAGGAATCTTAAGTGCCCTGCCATGACACAGGTGGTATAACAAGCAAAGGTGCTCATAATAAATAACCACATACCTTCCTTCACAAGTGAAAAATATCTGGACAAGGAATGCAGCATCCGACCAGGGTTGTGGTAATGACTTCCTCTCATATCCTGAGCCACTCTCATTCATTCACCTACCTCAAGGAAATTCCTCACAATATCAGGTTGGGGTTTTCGGGGTGCAAACCACTTTTCTCCCGTCTGGAGTAACCCTGACACTTTAGCAATCGCCTCTTCTATCACATGCACCAATGTCCCTGCTACCTCTGATCTACCCTCCCTGTAATGCATGGAGAATTATAGGGCTATGTCATTGTCATTTTTTTTCCGGGAAAAAAAACGTAATTTTATTTCCACATATGAGAACAAAATTACATTGAAAAAACAGAAAATTTTGATTTTTCAGTCAAACATATAATTTTATGGTTTAGTCCAATGGGCAATAGTCAACAACATTAGTATGACTGTTGTAAGGAGCTGTGAAAAAAAACCAGTTCGATCACCGAACATTGTCCATTCAAAAACTATTAGTTTTCTAAAAAATTCAGTCCTACTTCTATCCAACCAACAACATTGAGCTAACTAATAAGAATATATACTGTCAAAAACTGTTTTAAACGTTGTTCCAAGTTCACCGTAGTCACTCCAACTGTTTCAGCAACAGAAAAACTCTGCCCCCAAAGTTCGAAGGAGCCAGAAGGGAGCAAACAAAACTATGACAGCAGGGGAAAAAGGGGAGCCAAAAACCCCCAGCTGTGACCCAAAAAATCGATCATCCTCCAAGGGGAAACACAGACATACCAGCAAAAACCTTAAAAAAAAATCAAAACCTTGAGGGAGCCATTACAGTAGGTTCTTACCCCATCCATCATTCATCATTGCTGTAAAAATGCTACTCCAACATCGCAGGGAATAAAGACACCAGCCTAAGTAATTGAAAACATTACCTTCAACCGAAAGAAACCCAGTCTGCTTAGTCGAAAAAAGAGGGATGGAAATAATCCCGAGTTTCTCCATCCCTGCTCTATAACCTTCCAGGTCCCCACAGCCAATTGTAGCCCCACCTTGGAAGCATGATGTGCATCACCATTTTTTTCTCTATAAATACGCTGACAGGAGAAAGATTTGAAGGTAAGGAAGAGCTCCCTTATAGAAAGTAACATATTTTGTAAGTGAAGAAGTCTACACTGTTGTATGCCCTTTATCCAATTAATTACATTCATGGAGTCCCCAAAAAAATTTATATTCTGGCACCCTTTCTCAGCAGCAAACACCAGGAGAAGTTTGAGGCTCAAAAGTTCAGCAAGGTTATTAGAGCCTTCCCCAAGCCCAACAGAGAGCTTGAAGAAATGAGGGACAGAAAGAAAAAAAAGAGCCCCTCCCCCACAAGCATTGTGATGCGCTGCCCCATTATGTAATTGTAATTCCCCTGAAACCTACGAATATAATCTATCCAGTCGGCCTGTGTCAAATAATTGTTTGACGAGTGGAAATGTGTCTAAGAATTCTTCGGCACTTTCATGGCGTATTCTTACACCTCCCAACTCTAGCCAGAGTTCAGGGTGGCTATGGTTGTGTTAGTTGTTTGCAAGAGTTCGAATGTGGGACAATGACACAATGGAGGGGTTGGGGTAATGGGTACAGTAATAAATTAATAATGGGGACGGATTATTTATGGCGGTGCCCATATCGAGACATGTGTTGCCACAAGGGGTCGGGAAATAGATATGTGGAGGGTTAAATGAAAGTCATCTCAACCACAGGATGAATATCATTGATTTTGCATTGCCAGTTAATCTTTTGACATTTATATGAAACCCCACCACCCAGCCAACCACTCTTAAGAATATTTTTAAAAGTTTAATTATAAAGTTCTAAATGCTATTAAAAATAAAATAATTAAACTTTTTAATATAACCTTAAACGACAAATTGTTTTCAGCGTACCTTCAAGACAGGACTCAGAATAAAACCATTTATAAATATGGTCACATTGTAACAACCTTAGAAGAAATCCATTTATAAACATAGCCAGATTGTAACACAATGAAACAATGCGCTTCCCCATTTCCAATCAAGCCACTCAACAGGAGGCCTGGAAAGTCAAACTTTTTCTTAGGTTGTCTATTTTTCATTTTGATCATACTTCTTTCTTGGTATATATATCACATTCATATATGTGATTATACATTAAGAAACTATAGACAATTATTAGAGCATAAGTGCATGTACCATTCATCTATAATAACGTTTCAAATATATAATGAAATAAAAGATGACTATCAATCTATAAAGCAAAACTTAATACAAGTGAATAAAAGTACCATATGTATGAAGTCCTACTCATGTAAACTGATAGTAATTGATCTGCTCCTTCTCACTTTCAAGCAATTTAAAGAGTACAATAGTGTAACATGAGTTAAACATCTTTAATTGTCAAAAGATAACAGATGTGTTCCATTAATTCATCAAAGCACTTACAACTTACAATAGCGCATTCTTTGCAAATGCTTTTGACAAATTTCTAGACCTTTCTCTAAATGCATGAGAGGGGTTTAAATATTAAACTAACTATGTTCTAAAAATTGATTATTTACAAAAATATAGAGGTGGCTTCAAACAATCATCCTCGTAGGACTAACTTAAACTATAATCTAGGAAAATAAAATAATAATTTTGATTTATGAATTCCACCCTTTCTTCTAGAGTTGGTCACGAAGTTGAGAAATATCCATCATACGCTTCAGTTGAGCTGGCTGCGAAATCCTTGATCTGACCTGTCCCTTGAATACTGCATTTGAAAGTATGGGCTGCGATATTTTTTTTGAATCTATTAAGGATCGAAGAGTCTGATACTGATGATAAGGTTTGATTAGAAAATTCCAATAATTTTCTTGATCAAACTTATTTACCTTCTTAGTTAGTTCATCATGTGTGTCTTCTTTCTTCTTCCACTGCGCTTCTATCTATTTTTCTTCTGAAAACACTTCAGATATGTTATCCTTGAGAAGTTCTGCTTTTACCAGTTGTTCACATACAGATTCAATAATTTCATTTGATAACTTAGATTTTTTCGCTGCTACTTTCTCTGCCTGCTTGATTTGTGCTTCCCAATCTCTAAATATAATCTCTTTATGAAACTTATCTACCTAAGGTAGATCTGCTTCCTTTCCTGAGTCTGATAATTGCCACTGAATGTGTTCATCGATCTTCTTTTCATGTCTTTCACATTCAAGCTTCTGGATAGCTATTTGTTGGATCAATATTTTATTCGAATCACAATAAGGGTCAATGATAGAAGCTTGATGACAAAACAATTCATGTTCTTTCTTTAACTTAGTATTTATATCCAGTGCTTCTTTAATAAATTGCTCCAATTGTGGTTGGCTTTGTATTCTGATCATTGTTGTTTCTAGTTGTGCTTGTTTCTCATTGATCTCTATTTGATGTTGTACTTTGAGGCTTTCGAAATCCTTTTGAAATTGGGCCATATTTTCTTTGATTTTCTCACTGGAGTTGGATTTTTATTCATTTAATAGTCTCTCTAGTTCTAGTACTCTAGCTTCCTTCTGCTTCAGCAACACTCCAACTTTAGTAGCTTTATCAACGGTGGCATTAGCATATGCTCCTACGTATTGTGATAATTTAGTTAGATCTTCTGTAGGGTCATGTAAGGAATCTTTCCACAATACATCAACTGATTCATATGTGAGATTTGAGACTGTTTCACCAGTTCTTCTTCTTTTGTTCATCTTAACTACAACCTTATAGCTAGGACTGTAGAAAATGTCCAGTGAAGGAATTTCTTCAACTTGTAAAACTATCTTTTCTGTAGGGTCGGCCAATATGATCTCTCAATCATAAGTTTCTGGAACTTTTTGTAGTAAATTAACAGTTTCCACTATCTTCTGGGAATGTACAGGTGTCTGAAAGCTAGATATTTGATCAGTGTTCAGATTTTCCTTCGGAGTTTTTATTTCTTCAGAAAACTCCTACCATTCACTACTAAAATTCTTTGTTTGCGATGTTTCAGACTAATGTAGTGTGTTATGACTGCGCTGAACTTCTTGAGATGTTGACTATGTTCCATTACTTTGTTTTCCCTCATGCATCTCTATCTATTGGATTACCTGATCAATTATCTTTTCTGGGCTATCCTTTCTGGATTCAGATTCATTTTCAGAATGATTCGAATTGTGATATTGATGCTGTGATTGACCTGATTCATCCTCAGACATGCCTTTAGCTTCATTATCCAAGCTGATACTTGGAGTAGGTCTGTTTATATAATCAATAGTTAACAAATTTAGAGGAACGCTCTGCAATCTATTACTTCTATATTCTTGGAAAGCTTCCAAATCATCTTGACTCAATTGGGTGAATGAAAACTTGGTTATATCTGAAAATTTTTCTATGCCGTCAAAGAGATCATCAAATCCATCTGCTTCCATTACAAAAGGCTTCATTTTGAGCTTTGTAGTGTAATTTTTAATTACACCATTTGGATCGTATAACCTCTTTGGAATTTCTGCCAATTTCAATAGATTGATCTTGGAAACCTCCTTGTAAGTATGGCCAATATCCTACAGTGCAAAAGTGCCACACTATACAGGGAAATTAGGCCAAATGGCCTTATTATCATTTTTTAGTTGTTTAGTGATACCATTAACAAGTTGGTGAGCTATCTCTCGTGCAAGCAACTTATCAGGAACATAATAAGGTAAGACGTGGGGAGAAGCATAACTCCCGAATACTTTGACATATGTAAAATTCTCCTCTGCAAACCACCTAGCCACATGAAGAATATATGTGCTAGCCTCTTTAGAAACCCTAGGGGCCTTTTTATTGAATATCATTTGGTGCATAGGCAATATGACTCCATAAATTTCTTTATAGAAATGTAGGTGGAAGTCTGAATCCCAGAGGTCTCTATGGTAAATTTGGATTGGGGTAGGGTCTTGGGTAGTATATTTCCATCCCATGGTAGGAAAACTAGAATTGAAACAGATGACATCCATGACATAGGAAGACATATAAAAGGGAGGTGTCCCTCTAGATGAATCACTCCTCTTATTCCTATATTCAATAATGTGTTTGGCTAAATTATTAGATAGGATGTTTTCCCAATTCAGAATTGATGAATTGACCATTGCATCAATCATTGGAACCCATTCTATTGAAAACCTAGTGGTATCAGGTTTACCAAACAATCTACAAAACATATTGGAAGCATAACAATAAGGGGAAGGAATTTAGGCAATTGGGTACATACCGAGTTTATCTCGTTTCAACTTTCACTGGTCTTCCTTCCATTATTTGATGACTTTCATGAGATCTGGATGCTTTGCACTAAATCTTTACAAAAAAGCATTGTCATACTTCTGCTGTGGGGGGGGGGTAGATGATACATTGCTTTTAAGTCTTCTTCCCCGAAACACCCTAAGTCTTCTCCCTTTGAATCTTTGAATTTCCTGTTAACCATGTTTAAGTGGTCAATTACCCACTTAACCATGTCTATGTAAGGGAGAATTTTCTGTATTGCTACTACCTTGTGGATGAATGAACATGCAACATCAAATTTGGTAGCGTTTGAAGTAGATTTCGTGCCTGTTGTAGAGATTTTGGTTATTACTCTTGGTTTTTCATCTTCAAACAGTTTATACATTATTTCCCATGAAAAACTGTTGCATTCCTTGTTGCAGGTAGTATCCGAGAATAAGGGAGACATCTTTGAGTCTTCAGTAAGCAGTGCTTGATAAATCTCTTTTCCCTTATTACTCATTTCAATCTTCCTTGATTCATTAAATGGTTTCCTGATTTCAAGTAAACAGGGAGAGCATTAAAAATGGAGTAGGAGAGAGTCAAATCCATTGTTTATATCAAACATCCATGAATTTAAAAATCAGATCTCTTACAACTTGACACGAAATAAATGTAATATCAATAAACTTAAAGCCTCGCATGCTCGAGAAATTAAAATCGATGAATTCACATGTCGCCATATAGAATTTTTCCCACTTGTAATGTTTACCCATAAATGTTGCGAAATGCGATGTGTGCAAATTGCACTTCGCAACTTTTATGCGATAATAGTTTGGTTTTACAGCTAAGTTAAGAGAAATGTTAAATGCGCATTCAAAAATCCATGCGGCCTTGCTTAAAGGACTTTAAAGATTTATCTTTGATGCTTTGTTGGATTGTCGGTTCTGCACAATCACACGTATATATATTTACTTTATTAGTTGATCGTTAAATAAGGTGCAATGTGATAAAGAGTTTATAATGATAATTGAAGTTATTCAAGCTTTTTAAAACATATATTCGAAAAACATATCTTCGAAATAGGAGATTGAAGTTACTTTAATTTACAAAAAAATTAAAATTAAAATATATAAATATGTATCAATATGCTTGGTAAGATGTGAAAATAAAGTGTCCATGCTGTAACAATGCATTCCATTATGAAATTGTTGACCTATCTACTAACACCACATGTACATTTTTTCATGATCAAAAGATTGGCTTTTTATTAAAACTTTAGGCAAAGTTTATATGAGATTCTCAAGACAACAGACATTCAATCTTGAGATCAATAGTCTCTATATGGCTTGATTTCATATAAACATGTTATGATGGGGATGAATGTCCCCTTTACAAGTCCAGGTGAAGCTAACTTTTCAATTCATTCAAATCATAAAATCATATATACCTTAATGCTTTTCAAAGCATATCCCTTGGAATTATTCACTTGGATTGGTACATGTGTGGGTTCTGTTCTCAGTACATAACAATGTTAAAGAGTTGGGTTGTCAAGATAACTTCATTGATTTGCAATTTCTTCATATTATTTTCTCTGCTTGCAGGCTAAGTTTTTGTTGCTGTAATGGATGTCAAAACGTGCTTCAATTCAAAACACCTGACCTTGTGGCTGTAGATGTTGATGATGGAGAAATTCACAACAATTGGATTGTTGGTTTGGATATTTATACATTTATGCCCCTTAAATGAGGTTGGATTTATGGATTGCAAAAGTGCAAGATGTCACATTTGCATTTTGAATTTAACCATGTATGTATAAAGGACAAATAATGATTGATATATAAGATATCTTGGTTGGCTTGTAACCAAGGGTATCTCACATAATTTCTCAATGAAGAGGCTTCTTTAAGAAATAGAGCTCATTATAGTCAAATTAGAGGCTTGTATAAATTATGGGAGCATGTGCTACTCATGGATAATGAATGAATGAATGTTCATAGAAGTTGGAATTGTGAAGGTGTATTGAAGGAATTATAATGAATAGATAGTCTCGTTTTGTAGCATATTTTTGAATCTTCTATTTGATTACAAAACTATTAAATACATGGCAATGCTTCTGTACATGTGCCAGCGTAGTTGAATGAGATTGGAATGTGACTTCCAGAATAAAAAGCATAATAAAATCATCCATCACATAATCTAATGACATAACTAAACTATAATAAAAATGTAATTCCATTAATAGTATTACTAAAAAATACATTTTCTACTTACATGTGTTGAGATATAACACCAAAAAATAGAGTGAGGCCATCTATAAAAAACAGCTCATAAAAAAATGATGGAGATCAAGTTGCTCCAATATATCTCAAAAAATATGAACACAATCATATGACTCCCCCCATAATAACCCCAATCGCAATCAGAACAACAATCCATTCATTAATAGGCAATCTATAACAATGCCTATCAATAATAATTGGTGGCGCACATGCTGGCTTCACAAATCTGCCACATCCACATCCTTTGGATGCTGCTTCAATGAGTATCGAATCATAGACCCTTTGGACATCAAATTTGTACATAATCTCAAATCGGTGGAATTGTACAACAGTGGATCTTGCCCACTGGTGAAGGGGCTTTAGGTTAGGTCTTATGACTTGGAAGGTACCATTCATCTGGTTGATGATTAGCTCGGAGTTAGTGTAAGTGAAAATGTCATTTGCACCATAACTCTGTGCAGTTGTGTGGTCCTCGATCAAAACATGATCTTATGCTTCATTGTTTGTTGTAATCCCAGGTAATTCTCTAATATTTTGATAAACTTGGCTCAGGGCTTCATTATGAAGCACGAACCTTGTCTATGCATTCCCTGGGTTTCGGTGGCACCATATCTAGATAACTAGGACCCATTTTGCAACCATCTACAAAACAAGAAAATAATTTAATTAAATATCGTTACAATGTTAAAATGCAGTAGCGGCAACTCTATTGCAGTAGCGGCAACTCGTTGTTGTAGTAGTGGCAACTCGTTTTTTCAGTAGCGGCAACTCGCTATTACCGCTACTACAATAGCAAGTTGCCGCTCTCTCTACGAAATAAATAAAAAATGAAGTTTGCATTTTTGTTAATATAAATAAAAATTTAATTAATTGCAGTTGTGGCAACACGTTGTTACAGTGGCGGCAACTCGTTGTTGCCTCTACTGTAACAATGAGTTGCCGCCACTACTCAAAATTAAAATTTATAGTGGCGGCAACACATTGTTACAGTGGCGTCAACTCGTTGTTGCTGCTACTGCAACAACGAGTTTCCCCAACTGCTCATAATTAAAATTTACAGTGGAGGCAACTCGCTGTTGCCGCTACTGCAACAGTGAGTTGCTGCCACTGCTCAAAATTAAAATTTATAGTGGCGGCAACTCGCTGTTGTTTCTACTACAACAATGAGTTGCCGCTCTCTCTACGAAATAAAATGAAGTTTGAAATTTTGTTAGTATAAATAAAAATTTAATTTACAGTAGTTGTGGCAATACACTGTTACAGTGGCGGCAACTCATTGTTGCAGCTACTGCAACAGCGAGTTGCCGCCACTGCTCAAAAGTAAATTTGCATTATATAAAAAGGAGGAAAAACATAATAAACAGGAAATTTACTTACCTTTCCTATTGCTACTACTACTTCTCCTTCTCCACGAATGGTTAGCTTACTCCCTGGTTAATTTGGTCCCTAAAATTGGAAGCAAAAACAAGCAAAGGAAGCTCATTAAAAACTACAAATAAAAAATCGAGGGGAATAAAAAAAAATAGTACTCAGTATCAATGATTTTGGAACAAATACATAAATTTCCAAATAACCTGTTGCTCTGCTGCTAAAATAATGTAAGTTCTATCGGCTCTGCTGCTAAAATAATGTAAGTTCTGTCGGCTCTGCTGCTGAAATAATGTAAGATCTACATTATCGGGTCCTTGCGACTTGCTCAATTTATCGACTCTCGAACTCTGCTGGTCCTCACAGTGAGTCTTGAAGAGGCTCTGCTGAGTCTTTAAGACAGAAAGGGAGGGAGGGGAAGACTTACACGACAGAATGCAGAACTGCTCTCGACAGAATGACTCGACGGAATAATGAGGAAGGCACGGGTCGACGAAATGAATATGTGCTCGCAAAAATTTGAAATTGCATTTGGGCGCAACTCCAGAGCTCTGGTAGGTAGCAAAAATTACTCCCACACCAGTCATTCAGTTCAAATTTGAATTTCTGTCACTTCAAACCGACTGTGCGAGCTTGTGTGGGAGTACGTGAGGCTGGCTGCAAACGGGGACGGTTAGACCGTTATGGGGACAACAGACAGGGCACGTTAACGGTAACGTCGTGGGACGGAGACAGACGAAGACCGGGAGGGGTGTGGGTCCCTTGTTTGCTGGAGGGATTCGCCAGATGGATACACCGGTCGCTAGGGGCACATAACCCAAGGGCATTTTGTCGAATGGTTAGCCCACTCCTTAATGAAATACCATAGATATAGTTGAAAAACCTACATTTTACTTATCAAGTGTCGATGATCTATAGCGTCGCTACTTGCACTCATGTCAAATCAGTCATGACACAACACTTAATGGCAAAAAATAGCTAGCCTGCCATAGGGCATTTAATGCCTCTATGTGGGCAGTTTTACATATATGTCCATAGTCGATTTACATATGCCCATGGGTGACGTGACATCCCTCTAATAGCAATGTGTTACTCTGTGGCAACCAACAGACAATAGGAATATGAGGGTATACAATACCATGTATGCATTGATGGAAAGCACTCTCATTTAAATTTGATAAGACCGCTAGAAATTTGAATTTTGAATCTATATGACCGCTTAACCCATGTTTTTTTCAGTTGATTTTTTCATGTGCTCAGCTATCGAAGGCCATTTTGGTGGTGAAAGAATTCTCCATGGATGTCAATGGACCTTGGAGAAGTGATATGAGTGATGGGAAGCCTTATTTTCAAGTCTATAGCCCCATTAATATTCGAAAATTACCAATGGCCATGTCATGGTCATGCGATCCATAACCATGCAGACCTCGAAACAAGTACACAACAACCTTGATGTGATGGATTTTGGTCTATTGGTCTATTGGATTTTTGGTTTATTGGCCCATATGGACCCCATACGCATTGATGCAAAATATATGGCAGACACAACCCCACACTCATTGATCTTGAAAAATTAGACGCACATGGACCCCACACGCATTCACATGTGATGTTTATCTCTCACCTCAAGCTTTGTCGTAATTTCCCATTATTATATAAATGTTTGAAATCTAAAACAATGTTGTTAAGTTTTTTTTTTAATGTAGTAATTATATGTAATTTTAGTATCTTAATGTATTAATTATATGTAATTTTAAGAGTATTTTAATGTAGTAATTATAGGTAGTTTTAATATTATTTTAAAGTAATATTTTAGGGGAAAAATATTTTTGAGTTCTAAATGATTTTTTCATAACTAATATTTAAATTTTAAAATAATATTTTATTATTACATAAATTAAAAACATATACATTATCTATTTCATTTTCAAAAAGATTGAAACAAAATTAAGTGTATTGAAGAAAAGACTGAAATGAAATTGAGTGTATTTAAGTGTGGATAACTATGTTATAAATTTTTGGTAAATTTATGCGGTTAAGAACTAATGCAAATAATGAACCTTGAAACTTAACCAATATATATTGTATATGGGTTTGGATGGAGTATATATATATATATATATATATATATATATATATATATGATTTCCAAAATAAATTGTATCATAATAGGTTATCATTATTAATGAAGATTTAAATGATCTTAGTAATTGATAAATAATGTTTGAGCTATTGCATTAATTTGAGTGTTTACAAAAATAATATTTTAATATTTTGAATCAATTTATTGAATATTATTTGATTGAATTTAAATAATTTTAATAAATTTTTATGAATTTAAAATATTATATACACATAAATTTATAATTTTTTTATCAATTAGTGTATGATACATATCATGATAGTTTATCATTATTAATGAAGATTTAAATGATCTTAGTAATTGATAAATTTCAGTGTTTACAAAAATAATATGTTAATATATTGAATCAATTTATTGAATATTATTTGATTAAATTTAAATAATTTTAATAAAATTTTATGAATTTAAAATATTATATACACATAAATTTATAATTTTTTTATCAATTAGTGTACGAAACTCTCTTGTTTTTGGGAGAAGCCATACATACTCTATCCCTCTAGTTCTGAACCTGCGACCTATTAGGGGGATACACATGCTCTTACCCATTAGGCCTACTCAAGTTGTATACTTGAGGCAATGCAATAGGAGAATACATAAAGCAATTTTTTTTTCCTTAGAAGAGTTAGTGGTTTGTGTATGAGAATTATAGCAATTATAATATTAATATTAATTATTAGGTTAATATTTACTAATATAGATTATAATATTAAATTTAAGAAGATAAATATTATTTAAAAAAATATTTCAGCAATATTGACTTGAAGTTTGATTATCACTAGGTACCAATCACAGCCTCTGATGTGTGGAAAACTGCCTTCAAATCCAAGGAGGGCCTTTTTGAATGGATGGTCATGCCTTTCTGGTTGACGAAGGCCCTCGAAACCTTAATGAGGCTGATGGACGACATCTTGTGGCCCTTCACCAACTCATTCATGGTAGTGTATTTGGATGACATACTAATCTTCAACCAAATTTGGGAAGAGCACCTACGCCATATTCGACAGGTCCTCCAAACCCTACAACAAGACAAATTGTGTGCCAATTTGGAGAAATTCACTTTTGGTATGACCCAGGTTCAATATCTCAGGAACGCAATTGATGCGTAGCGTGTGCATGTGGACTCAACCAAGATACAAGTTATTTAGGATTTCCCAACCTTGACCACTCTAACATAGCTCCGCAACTTTCTAGGTCTTGCCAATTTCTACCATAGGTTCATGTTTGGTTTCTCTCATATCACTTGACCTTTGAGTCATGTAGAAATTATACAAACATATGAATATCAATGGATTCAATCTGATCAAGTAATGTACTGAAGCTAGATATTGAATCTTTCTACAAACAAATTGCGGAAAATAAACACAATTTCCAATCACAACAAGTAAAGAAAGAATCAAATCAAACCACAAAACAGATAATTTTTTGGGGAAATCTTGCTGCTCAAAACCCCTCTATATTATATTGTATATTCACCATGGAATCATGAAACAATTACTATGCACTCTTCTCACAAGAGTCTCCTTCACTCTCACAACTGTCTCACATTGTCCAAAAGTACCAATGGCCATGCCATGGTCATGCGAGCCATAACCATTCAGACCTCGAAACAAGTACGCAACAGTAAATGATATGTGCGACAGTAGAATTGACCTGACACTTCGTGTGATGGATTTTGGTTGAGGGCCCAATGAAACAAATTCACTTTACACTCACTGATTAGTCAAATCACAAAGATTTCTGGCTCCATATCATAACGTGTGTTTTAATTAAGTTATCATTTATCATTTTTTTAAGTCATATTTTAATTATGTCATACTATGGTTTTAATTAAGCTACCATTTATGATTTTTTTAATTAAGTCATATTTTATTATATTTAGGTTTTAGATTTAAGTAGTTTCACATTTCCGATGCTACCATTTCGAATGTTGGTGCTACATATTCTTCATTGATGTGAAATCTTCATTTTTTGAGTTTTTATGGTTAATTTAAAGGATGAGTTTTATGTTTTATAAACATTAGTTGTTTAAAATCTCAATGTGGTTATAAGCTTAGTTGATTTTCTTTGCTTGTACTAAAGTTTTATTAATTAAAAATAAAAATAAAAATATGTTATTTTAAAATTTATTAAAATTTATAAATAATTTTTTTATTTTTTTATATAGTAAAAAAATTCAAATTAAGATATTATTAAAGAAATGTTTACTTTATTTTTTTCCAATAGAAACCAAAAAAATCAAGTTAATTAATATATTGAAAAAGTGTTTAGATTATCTCTTTCAAAATTCCATTAATTATGTCATCTAGCTTTGTAATGTTTGATGCAACTAGCATTTTGCATGCAAATGTTTGTCATTACACTATAATTCAATACAATTTACACTATAAACTAATACTATGACTTTAATTCGATGTTTGAAGTTCAATTCTCATTACTACGTAACATATGGAATGATTCTTGGATTTAATATTTATAGGTAGATTTACATGAGAAGAATATGTTAAGGTGTGTATGAATGGAAGACAAGTTTTCAATATAAAAGGATTGAAATTTTTATTTTTGAGATGTACACGTGTGAATCTAAAGTAATAAAATAATTTAATTTTATTACTTTTAAATTAAATAGGTTTAATCATAGTTTGAGGCACTATTAATGTAATAAGGGGCAATGGTGATGGGAAATAGGGCATTAAAATAATATTCTATCATAAATTTAACCTCAGTATGACAATTTCATTCAAAGAATCCATAGTTCTCTCTAATAATAATATCTTGAATTATTGTAGGTATGATGTTTATAATAAAATAAATTAAAAATGATTTGTGGATGCCTTATTGTAAGTATAATGTTTATAAGAGAATAATTACACACAATAGGAATGATGGAGGATTAGAGCTTCACAAAATAGTAGTTTAAGAATAGTGTAGGTTAACTATGTACATCAACAAAGGATTTTTCATCTTTAGAATGGGAGGGAAATGATTTTAAATCTTATTTTGAAATCCAAGAGTTATCCTCATATGAAGGTTGAGAGATAAATAGGTCATCCTAGGTATGCATCCCTAGTTCTAAGTACAAATGGTAGGCCTCTATAGAGAAGTAATAATTCTTAACCTCTCCATTTGGCATAGTAGGTGAAAAATCATTTAAACATAATTTAAGAGCAAAATAAAAAATTAATATTTTGTATGAAATAAATATGATAGAAATATCAATTTGGTAATTGTTTTAGAAATATTATATACATATTATAAAAAACATGCTTAGCATCCATTCTTTCTAAATTATTCTCTCTCGTTATTATACAATAATGTAAGTTTCATATTCCTCCTTAAATATTGCAACAAAAACATTTGATCTAATTTAAGCATACTATGATTTTTGGATTCATTGGATTTCTATATTATATGTGAAAATAATGCATATATGGTATTTCCACTGTATATGTTGTTTCCACTATATCCCACATAGTTACATCCTTTTGTTAACTTTCAACATAATTCCAAATGAACTGAGGACCAATTGATTATCATTTAACTCCATCACAACTTTTCTATTCTTAGGTGAACTTTTTGTTTCTTCACTCTCAATACCTACACAACTTTCAACATTTGTAAAATAGAATATTTGAAACATGTAGCTACTATTATTATTAACGACTACATTATTAGTAAAAATTCAAAAAATATATTATTATGCTTGTCATATATTATTTTTTTGTATAATTAATAATGATAATAATAATTTTTTTTAAAGTTATAATTTAGTTAACTTTTAGAGTAGGTGGTGATAGGGTGTTATGTTAAGGCACTTCATGGTGTAAAAGTCACATGTTCGAAACTATGTGGGAAAAAGCCCATCCACACTTAGGTGAACCCACATCTCAAAAAAATCTTACACACTTCTTTGTATTCTTACCATAATTATGTTTTGTGCTCTATTTAAAAATAAATAAAGGAATTGTTAAAATATATATAAAAAAAAAAAAAAAAACAAAACTTAAATAATACTACACCACTTATCAATAAAGTTTTCATCTTTAAATGTTAGTATTGAAGTGGTAAAGGCTCAAAACTTTATCTATTTTTGCAGATTTTATTATAAGGCATGTATATTGTACTTTAAAACTTTAGTTTTCCTTTTCATAAATTCAAAATTAAAATAAATCTGAATTCATATATATGCTCTCTTCATGTACATGATACATCTATTATTATAACTAACCAGAGTTCTATGGTAATGATATGGTTGTCCATGCATACAACCTTGAGTAAGATATAAATTTAAAAGTAACTTAACTTCCAAACTTGATAATTTGTAAATGAAACAAATAAATCCATTCTCACTACATTCATCAAAAGTAATGTAACATTGATAGAATATAACAATAAATCCACATCATGAATTTAAAAGCCAATGAAGACATTGTCATATACACAAGTTCAAATTCTTGTACTTGTATTCCAAATTGGTCTAGTTATACATTTTTCTCTTTTACAAAATGGAACTTCATTCCCAACATAGATAATGGAAGGTCATGCCCATAAATGACATCATGATTGATTTATAAATTGGGTCTATACATCACCCTCGCAATGCTTGGCACTCCCAAGTGCATTTCAAAATTGATATTGCTGCAAAAATTAAATAACTAATTAGTTGTAAAATCCAAAATGCATAGAATCAATTGCCGTTAATTCATGATAATATTTTGATCAACTACTCATTCTCACCATGAAGATCTAAGGCAATGGAGAAGATTGTCCTTCCTCGGCAGATGGTGGAGCTGTTGTTGATGGATATAGGCATGGTTCATGGGTGATGGATAAAGGCATAGTGGAAGTGAAATCGGAAAAAGGTAGTGGGTGTGGGCGGTGATACACCCCCACCGGTTGTACAATAGTGGGAATCACCCTAGGGCGAGGGATCACCCTAGGGGGGGAATTGGAATTTCAAGGGTGGATGATTGAAACAATGAGAAGGGTGGATGAATAAATGGTAGGGGTGGGAATTGGGAAGAGTTTGGGGAGGTGGTTATAGGCATGGGAGAATTTATGATGGAGAAAGGTGGTCGGTGTGGGTGACAATAAATCCCCACTGGTTGTACAATAGGAGGAAGCACCCTCGGGGAGGAAATTGGGATGCTAATGACTGGAGAAATGTTCAAACTGCTATAGTTTTTTTCACCAACATGCTCATCAAATAATTGAAGTCGACAAGCTAGAACGTTGTGAGATGTGGGTCCCTCGACTGTAACAATAAAAAATTTCATATAGTTATGAAAATGCATCGAAAATGATAATATATCGTATTTCACATAAAACAATGCATGCCATAAAATTTCCATACCATTTTTCTGTATAATAGAATGTTGCACTAACTCGGGTATGTGGCCCACACTTCATTGGTGTTGAGAAGATAACTCCAGTTGCTCATCCATGTTTCTTTTTTTTGAACGAACTCGTCCAACCTTTTCAAAATGTGGTTTATCTTTCCCTGATTTTGACTTGTGCCCACATTGCCTTTTCTTTTTTACTGGGCTCAAGAAACTATGTTTTCTTTTAGTAGTGATCTTTGATGGAGTTATATTATTGAAAAAAATTCTATTGTATTCTTGACATGCTTTGTCTACCAAACTGTTCAATGCATTTGCTTGCTCCAAATTTGTAGGTATTATGGATCTCAATTTCTCATGAGTTGATGAGTTAACATGTTTCATCTCATCATCTTCAAATAATGCACTATCTGGTCGTACATTTGTTGATTCAACATTATCAATGCTTTTTTCATTATAATAATTTATATTGGGAGGATAATCAAAGCATGGCAGAAGCTCCATTTGGATTTCTAGGCCAAATATAGGTGTTTCATTAAAAAAAAAAAAAATTGTAGGCCTTTCTATAGTGGGATTAGTGACATTAGGTAGTACATTTTCACCCAAACTAATGTTACTCACCAACATCTCAACTTTCAGTACATGTTTACAAACATTTCCATTCAAGGCCCAATTGCAATTACATAAGTGTAGATTGGAACCTTTATATATGACATTGTACCAAATATCACGTGTATCCTTATTTTGGCTATGAACCCAATAACCATTGTTACTCTTTTCATCAAGCACACAATCTTCATTTGGGATTTGGCTAGCTCTACACTTGGATGAATTCAATTGTTCCTCAATTTTTCTAGGTCGTATAAAACCAGCTTCTTTTAAACGTTGCATATGATTGTAATATAATAAAACATTTTTCAACAACACATATATTAACCAATAAAAATGTCTATGACATGCATTATTCTTTTCGCTTAGGTACCTTTCCTTGATATGCCGATGATAAGATTCAATGGCATTATTTGTATCCTGATTGTAATGTGGAAAATTTATGTATGCTTTTGCCCACATATCTGTAGAAATAAATGTATTAGCTACGAATTAATAATACATATGACATGAAAAATAGATTCATTAAAGCCACTTACAAGAAACTTACATTTTTTTTGTTGGCTAACCAAGTTGTTTTAAAATATTCCAAAAACCTTGGATGGTCACTCAATCTTTCAAAGAAACTTTCAACTATCTTTTTTACAGATTCATCATCTTCACATATGTGCATGATTTCTCCTAAAGAACGAAAAATGTGGATTTGGTTTTCCCTTCCTTGGACTTTATTTCAAACATTCTTCAACCATGCACGATGAACATGACACACACAAAATAATATTTTACACTTGATTGAAGACCTGGAATAACACAATTTATTAGAGGGAATATACTTTAACAATATTTTTATGTCTCTTATAAAAGAATAAACACATCACCTTAATGCTTCAATTTCAGCAGTAGCATCATCTGTGATGAAGGCTTGAACATGCCAATCTGGTTGCTCTTTGTTCCCAATGGAAAAGAGATTTGACATCCATTTAGAAAGATCGGCTATAGTATTATGTGATGATATCACCTAAGCTAGTGGAACTCCATTGCGATGTTCGTTGAAAACCATTAAGGTGTACAATTGATACTGCATTACAAACAATGTACATAATTATATGTATATAAGTTACATGGATTAAAATGAGGTTGAATAAATGAATCAAATTTAGGATAAATTTGTACTCACCCCATACTTATTTGTACTAAATGTTGAATCCATTGAGATTATATTATTGTGAGAATATTTTAGCATCATTGAGTGCATCCACTTTGTTTGTATTCCTATAATAAAAGGAATGTTTTCAACAAGATCTTGTTTCTAGTAGAAGAAAAAGCTCTCAGGGCGTTCCTTATACCAACATTCTACATTATTTGATCACTTTTATCTTTAACCTACTCTAGCCTTATGGTATCATTGTAAATGTTTAATATATCTTGTCTTGTCATATATGTATCTTGATATGTCCCTATGTATAAATCACCAAATCCATCCTTCACATCAGAGATGAACTTGTCCCATATCATTGTAACATTAAAACCTCTTTGGATTAAATGTTGGACAATAGATCACATATCCCTTGTTAAATGTGGTGCATAACTGAATCTCATAGGCCTGCCGATTGCATCTTTTCCATGAAAAAAAACATTGGATTTATCAATATGCCTACATGCAGTATATATTATTACATCATCGCCTGGTCTAAATTGAAGTAATCATACAATGAAGTGACATTGGCAACCAACTTTAATACTTTCTTGTCGACTGCATTTTTTTTTTTTTTGATATATCTAAGGATGCTCTCATAATTTGGGTTTTTAACTCCAGACCATATGCACACCAATACTTGCATATAAATTTGTTACAACAAAGTAGATATAAAATATATGCATACTGTGAAAAATTATACGTATATTGATAAATATATAAACACTCACATAACGTACTCTAGATATGTTGAACGATATGTTTGTTTGATATCCTCTACTTTTTTACTTCGATGAGTATAAAGATGAAATTGAGTGGGTACATATTCACTAGATTCCTCTCCTCTTATAAAATCATCAAGTCGACAATATGGAATAATTGCAATTTGGTCCCCATCAATATTTGTCCATGTTAAGTCTTTTGCTGAAAATTCAATCATATCCTCTGGGTCTTCAACTTCCAACCCATTAATCCTCTCCCACTTTACACATTCTTCAAATATCTATACACATTCCATTGAAAATGATTTGGTATGAGTAAATATTATGGTATTGATTAATGCATATCAGTAAGCATGGAAATCACATTTTTAGGAAAATATTTTATACTTTTCACATAAACCACTTTGGAAAAAGTAATAATTGGGTCATTAATCAACTTAGATATTTCTCAAAAATTTAGACTAACCATGTATGACATATGATGTCTTTGTGGAGGTGGTGTCACGAACTTAGTGTCATAGGGTGACTTGTGATGAGTGGTTGAGGGAAAAAGTGATTTTGATGCCTCCCTTCAGATAACCTAAATGGAAACATAACTTTACCCTTTTCCTTAACAACTTTAGAATCACTAATCAATGGATGAACCATAAGTTGATGAGAATATTTAGACCACACTTCTAAGACTCTATGTATGCTAGAACAATCCTTAAGAAGGTTAGCACCCTTACAAAGATTGCAATGGTATTTTGGGTTGTGTTGCATGTTGGAGGGTTAATAAAAATTACTAACACTCACAACCATGGTTAGTTAGTTATACCCTTTTTTAGAGGTACAACGCTGCTCATGGTGATTTCCCTGGAACATTAGGCAAAATATCCTAGAAATGGGGTTCCCATCCTACTCGCTAGATGGTGTGACTGGGTACCAGCGTCGTAGCACTTCTAATTCAAGGCAAGTGGCAACCATATGATTGGGTGTTTTACACAACGCACATGTTGGTCTTGTCCGCGGAGAAAAACTGGGGGTAATTAACGGTTCCCCAATTGGTCATTTTTTAGCTGACAAAAAGAGGATGGATCTACTCGTCACATCTTCCTGAGTTGCCGAGTTGTTCATGGATTCGTTGTCTGAGCCATCTTCTTGGGAGAGGTGAACTATGGTCAATCGCATACAAGGTAATGCAGCACGAAATATAGGGACATAGTGAGCATCCAAGAATTCAATGTCTATAAGGACCGTCTTGTCGGCTAAGCAGACTGGGACATTTTGGTAGAGATCGACAGGGCCTGAAGGGCGTCCATCGTATGCTCTAAGCGTGATGCCTGATAGATTTAGTTCGGGAGACCCTAACTTCTTCCAGATGTTCTTTAACATGATGCATGTGGATGCACCCTCGTCAATTATACATCGGTGGATGGTGATGTTTTGAACTGAAACTCGTATCTGAAAGATGACCATTGAAGGAAGCCTAGGGGTGGATTTGTCTAAATCGAAAGCTATTAGGTGTGAATCAGTGGGGTCGATGGCACCTAACGCAAAAATTAAGGCTTTCCTTTGCTTTGGGCATGATTGTAATACCTCCAAATCTGACATGGCAGCGGGAGATTGAGCTAGATCATCCACGATGCTATAGTTATGGGATGCTTTGGAATGGTTTCCTGCCCGCCTAGTTGGTCCCTCGGCCATTTTTGGCAAAGGTTCAATAGGCATCTTTGATATGGTTAAAGGTGTTGCTGATGCACTTGTACTGGCCCCTAATGAGTTGGTGTCTAATGGGGTATCGTAATTTCAGTTTCGTGTCTGAAAAAAAAAATATTCACCAGTCATGTAGATTTCATGGTTGTTCTCTCTGGAATCGTTGGGAGTTTGTTGCTGAGTGCTAACTGTCCCTTGCTGGGGGTAAAGCTCTTGCATAATTGATGTCTGTTGGGAGGATCCCCCTTTTCCTCGATTACTTTGAAGCTTCTTTAGCTCAGGTAGGTTGGGACAGTGATGAGTGTAATGGCTGTACTCACCACAGATTGAACACGAGTGGTTTGTCCGAAGATTTTCCTTCTTGTTCTTCCTTTGTGGGTTACTTGGTTCCTGGTTTTGATTTCGGTTGGAGTTGCCTCTGGCTTGAGATCATGAAGGGTGTTCTTGATTATTACCCCCTGTCCAGAATTTCCTTTAGGCTTGTTTTTTCCTTTTTTATTAGTCGCTTTGGGAGGATAATTTTGATTCTCTTGATTGTATGGTTGGCGTGGTTGAGCTTGGAAAGGTTGCACAAATTTCACCTGTGCATTATTCTGCATAGGTTGGTTTTGTGCTGGGGACTAGGCATATTGCGGTCCTTGACCCTAGTTTATAAATGGCCATTGGGTGGAAGCTCTTCCGTCGGCATGTTTAGCTGCATACTGGGTCCCCTGAGCCAGAGGATACAGACCTCCCTATTGTTGGAGATACAATGACGTCCTATTAGTCACGTTTTTCGAAGGTGCATAATGAATTTGATAACTGGGTTGCAGTATGTCTTGGGTAGAATCATATGTGTAACCAGGGTATGGAAAAATGCTGCTTAGGTGATTTTGGGTCAATGACCCAATCAAACTGTCTGCAGAGTTCAATGCGCCTAGAAATTCTTTGTAAGTTTGCAGGCCCGGGGTGTTAGGCAAGATATTGTAAATATATCATGTATGTGTATAGATCAGCTCAAGTTGTTGGGCCTTACTGATAACGTCCTCTTCGGATATGGGCTTTTTTTGCACCACATCCTTCGAAATCTCTACGGTGACAGTTTTTAGGAACAGGTTAAACAGAACTTGATCATCGAGTTTGGCTTTGCACAAACTGCGACGTCACCGCCATTCATGGAGATGGTCTGAGATATGGACGACGGGTGTTTGCCTATGGTGGGACAATAATTCCATTCCAGAATCGTGGTGGATGGGTAGCTGAAAATAGGTCAGGAATGCAGTAGTGAGGGTGCTAAAGGTTCCATGTGTAGCAAATGACTGCTCCACATACCATTTTGCGGCTATTCCAGTTAGGGTGCGTTGAAATAGTCTTAGTCGAATAGTATCGTCAACGATGTTGTTCGACGAACACCACAGGTGGAAAGTTATAACATGATTTCCAAGGTCTTCCACTTGCTTCATTCAAACTTTGGAATGTCCGAAGGGAGCTTCGTGGGCATGAGAGGCAATGTAGTGTTGTATGCAATGGGATCGTTTGTCAACTTAGTTAAATCTGGTAAATTTAACAAAGCTAAGAAAGGTGACTGAGAGTTTGTAGCCATTGCAACTTGTGAAAACACAATGTTCTAGTTAGGTATAGGGTTTGTCTGTGACGTGCCCTACTCTGAGTTCACTGGACTTCCCAAATGGGTAGCACTCCTATGTCCCCTAGGGGTTGTGGGAGGAGTGGTATGCGGTGACCCTATGGGGGTGTTCACCGGTGTGGCATTGTATGAATGACGAGGGTTTCCAACTAATGATGCCCCAATAAATAATGAACCAATAAGGGTGGCAGTGTTAGGTCTTTGATGCCTAAATGGCGAAAGACCTGGAACCCCTCCTGGGAATGGGGGGAGGTCCAAAAGGCGTCTAGATTGGTGAAGTCCCATTGGGTCCGTTTTGACATCATCTAGGAATGGTTTTGGAAAATTTTGAGAGGATAAAGATTAAAATTAAAGAAAAAATATGATCGCATACATAAAACAAAGAGAAAATAAAAGATAAATTTTCCCTTTAGATTAATCCTATGTGACCAGTCAATAAAAAAATATGGTTTTTTGTTTTTTTTTTCATATGATACTCAAATCCTAGAAGACCTAAATCATCCTCACATGCTCAAATGTAATTGGACCTTGAGAATATATCTTGCGAATGTTGGGGCAACCTCCTGAAAGAGCTGGCGATGCCTCCAATCAACCGAAGAAAATCAACCAAGGTAAGGGTAGAGGATCTAGTGCTTACCTGCACCGTCACCTATAGGGAGGGATGCCCTAATTTTTATCTCTAGGTATTGTCATCCCATGTGAGTGTTCGAGCATTGGGCTTCTTGGTAATTCAGAGTATTAGACGGGTCAGGTAGCCCTGAATAATACCACATGCACTGGGCCTAAGCCTAACCCCCTCTGAATCGGGTCTCTGCCGCGCTTGGGTTTTCTTTGCCATGGGCGGATAGACAAATTTAAAAGTTTCCTAAACAATCAACTTCTATGTTTCAAGATGTAAACTAACCAAGGCAGCTTATTGGATGCCTACCCCCTTGGTCCTAACTTAAGGTATAACTTCTCTTGTGGCCCCTGTGGGGAGAGTTTAATGTGTTTAGTTAAGTTAGTTTTAGGTGGCTTTGATTCAATTAAGGTGTGAATGTGTGTGAGAAAGAGGTAAACAAGCGCATATTTTGAACATGTGGATATGCAGTGGTCCTTTTCAAAATCCCCTATTTAAACTAGGTTTGGTTATTCCTTGCCCAAAAGTAAAACATGTGCAGATGTGGGTCGCTTACAATGCTTCCTAGTTAATCTAATTGGTCAACTATAGGGATATGGTGAATTATCAGTAGAGAGCGTTCATATGCTTGCCTAGGATCACCCATGGGTGAAAAGGCAACAGAGATTACTTTCTCTTCCAAAGATAATTTGATCTCGGTCCTGAATCCTAGTGCCAAAAATTGAACTAATATTAATGACTTTCAACTAGGAAAATGAAAAGAAAATATTTTCTCATGGTGTGCCTTTGTGAAGCAACAGTAAGAATAGGACAAGGGCCCTAGCTCGTTGAATCTTCGTATGTGAAATAAAGTGAACAATCACAATGTTGTAAGATGCAGATATACGGTGAAAAATCACAATGTTGTAAGATGCGGATATACGGTACACTATGTTTGGTTGTTCATTTCACGAAATAAACAATGTGTGGATAATGGGCCGCTTACAACTTGTCCTTTTTAAACTAAATGTTTGCACTATAGGGAGATTGTAAAGTATCAAGAGAGAGCATTCATATGCATACCCGGGGTCATCGTTAGGTGCAAGGGTGGTAGAGATTACTTGCTTTCTTTTGGTATTTTAATCCAGGTCCCGAAATCCTAATGAAACAATTAAAAGTCGATTTAATGCAAGAATTTGAAAACTAACTAAAGATGCGTGGACTTGGGCCACTTACTCTTTGTTAATTAAACTATGTGTGTGATATTTACTATCAATAATTAGCTTATTTATATGACATGTGTGGATATGAGACACGTTTCTTGTCTCCTAATTAAACTAGGTGAGTATATCATAGTAAACTAAAAATTTGAATGATGCACTAGCTACACTAAAGTTAAGCTAACACACATGTATACCAGTCAATAAATATGAACACAGTGTAAAGCCAATTCAAAGAGCACATACAAAAATAGAGTCATTAAAGCCAATTAGTTTTTCGAGATTTTTTTCAAAAAAAAAAATGATTAATTACATAAAAAATGAGTTTTAATGTTTAATTATATATTTAAAAAATATTATATAATAGTTTGATATATGTTTTGATTTTAATTTTAAAATTAAATTATTACTATACAAATATTTAATGTTAACTAATAATTCTAATTCTTTTAAAATAAAAATGATGTTATTGATAATAATAATGATGTTATTAATTTTTTTCTTTTACAAAATTATTCATTTAAAATAAACACATGTTTAAAAGGCCCACAATTTTTTTAGGAAAGTAATGGGACTTCTGACATAATTTTATAAAGCAATGCCCAATTTGACACCACCAAAGTTACAACGCAGGGCTTTTTTTTGTTATGATTCCACTAGGTTTATGTAACAAATTATAACACATGATGTCCATAATGGAGTCCACCTAAGAGATAGTAGCCAACCATTTTTCAAATACCCTTACAAATTCATTCATGTAACGTGGAAACATATATAATTTTGGGTTGTTACGAAAGTCAAAAGCTTAAACGAAGCATTTCGTTCTCAAATATTAAGTATAAACTTATCTAATCGGCTGTATAACACATTACATATATACAAATATAATCTATCAAAAAGAAATGATTGGTTTCAACTGATTGTTTGAGTTATTCTTGAGGTACTGTGTTCTTATTCCACGTTAAGCGGTAATTAATTTTGTCATGAGACTATTATGAAGTATTATCTAATTATGATTTTTAGAACAAAATCTCAGTATTATGCAAATACCAGACAACCAATTCCTTTAATTAAATAAAAACTATTACCATAAAATATGGACTTAAACCTGAGCTATTTCCAATAGATTATAAAGGATGGGTCATTTTAAAGGCATACACAAAAAAATATTACCATAAAATTTGGATTTAAACCCGATCCATTTTGAACAGATTATAAAGGAAGGGCCTTTTTTTAAAGACATTCATCAACTCATGAAGCAGTTGGAGGGCATTGACCAAAGGCACGTTTCACTATGACCAGGCCCATGGGGCAGGATATGTTGATTTTTATTTTAAATACCTCTAGCATTTATTTCCACCATGAGAAGTGGCACCATTTCAGATCTTCCTTGTTGGCCAAGAATGAGTATGAGGTTTGTTTTCAGTTTTATTCACATGTGTTATTTCTTATGGTTATTATTTTTACTAGAAGATGGAATTATCACGAAAATTATGAAATATACAAACTGTACCTGCTAAAAATGAGACATAGTAATTTTCTTCCCTCGTTTAGGATTCAGCTGCGGGTCTTCCCTGATGAACTAAATCTTGTGTTCCACACCGGGTAAAATTCTCACCATGTCCAGAGAGTCTCCCATCCTTCCAACCCTGCTCCTAAAACCTATCTCTCAGCAATGGTTATTACATCCAGAAGTTATGAGGTTATAACTTGGTAAATACGTGGGAAATTTAATCACTGCATGTTAAAATTTCAGCAGCTGGAGATTTAATAGCTACAGGTGAGATTTTCAGCGGCTGGAAATTTAATCATTGCAGGTGAGGAGGATGGTAGGTAAGGACAGGTATGGCATGACATGCCCATTAGTACTCTTAAGAGTATTAATGAGCCAATAGACTGGGAAATATTGGTTTCCTATGAGTGACACTGATATTTTTGCGCCGTGTGCGCAAGCTTCACTGAGTGGGTTTTTAAGCCCAATGAATGGGAATGGAAGTCGTGGAAAGAAACATAGCGAGTTGTGCGAGACAATATTCTTGCACTAAGATCAAGATTGGGCTGTGAATCCATGGTGAAAGGTGAATCCTCATACATCTTCTCACACAGAATGCTTCTGGCATCTCGCCTCTGAACTAAGAGCGGGAAGAAGGAATCCACTCCAGAACCTGCAGTTGTTGTTTTATTCTGGGAGCGATGAATTTGGAGTCTACAGTCATAGGAGTTGTTATTACAAGTATAGAATAAGACGATGGTTATTTCTCCAATCATAAGGTAGTTCGAAAAATGTTTGTACATGAATATAAATTCTTGGAAAATTTGGTGGCTAGCATCATGTAAGAAAAATGTTAGTGTAGTGGATTTGTCGGCCATCAAAAAAGCCCAATCCATTATGGATAAATATCAGGAATAAGGGCAGCTACTTGATCTGAACCTGGAGATTGTAGTTTCTCCTTTAATTCACATTGTTCGAATCAAAACAATTGAATCATGGAACGAATCCAAGGACATTCTTGAGTGGATCAAGCCGCTAAGCATACTCATGTATACATTCGTCACCTACAATTACACATCTACGCTTACATGATTGTTTTGAAAAAATTTCCTCTCCCAGTGTCCGATTTGGAGCTTGCAGTGTCTCTGCAGGAGAAATGCCACCACGTGACAATGGTTTTGAGATCTAACTAATTAAATAAATTAACTTAGAATTTCAAATAAGCATCTCTGTATATGAATTTTTTTTAATCACCTTTACATAAGACTTTAAAAGTAGAAGAGAAGTCTTTTAGTGTTACCAGTCATGTGGACATGGTTAACTTCAGGGTAATTAGCCATACAACCATTATTTTTGGTAAAAAATATATTAAGCTTAAACCGAAAATCTATATCCATTTCCATCGAGTTTTTTTTTATGAGTTCAACCAAAAAATATAATAGTAAATATTGTGTTATTTTCTCATTACCATTCTATCATTTTATTTCTCATTATCATTTTCTATGATGATGTTCTGACATTGTAATAATATATCGCTAATTTTGTGAATAAATATAGTTTTTCAGTAAATTATTTTGTTATTTTAATTATAGATTTTTGATACAAAAGGCTAAATCTTGTAATGTTTTGATCTTTTATAAGGTTTAATGATTTTAGAAAAATGTTTTTTTTTTTTTCAATTTTACAATAGGTTTTTAAATACTATTCTTTTGATTTATTGAATACTTAACTAATAATATGAAAATTAATATGTTTAAAAAGTTTTGGAAACATTTCTTTTTTACTTTTTAATATGTTAAGGGGTATCTACAGTATTATAAATGATTTGAAAATGAAAACTATTTTCCAAAAAGAAAAAAATTTAAATCATTTATTTAGGAAAATTAAAAAAAAAATATTTGAAAAGTATTAACCCTTTGTTTTTTATTTTTTTTAATATATATATATATATATATATATATATATATATAATAGTAATAAAATAAATTTCTCAACCTAATTCCTTTAAATTTAGAGATGCTTGGTGATCCTTCTTAAGTTTGAATAGAGTATGATAGATAAGTAATAGAATATCCTTTACCTAATTTAAATTTTGATGAAGTTAATGTATACATAGTTTTCTTATAGTTTTATAAGGAAAAAACAAAGAGCTATATTTATTTTAAAAATTAAAGCAAAGATAAAACATGTTTAAGAGAAATTGATTTCAAAATTACAATTCTATACTTTTATTGTATAGTAAAGGTTATAAACATATTAAACATAGTACTCTATGTTATAAACATATTAAATATAGTTAATTTATCTCTGACAGTTGAATTTAGTATTAAATAGTTGTTAACGAGTAATATGACATTTTAGTTATTTATTTAGAAGAAAAGACTGAAACAATTATTATTTTCTAGAAAGGTTTTTTTTTATATTTGTTATGAGGAATAAAATTAGTTAAGGAAAAACACTTCCATAAAAAGTAAAAAAAGGATGATGGTAAAAGTATTCCAAGGACTGAAAGGTGGTTGGACAGTTTTGAAGAGTTACCTGCTCCTCTAGGGATAAAAGATACATCCTAGTGAGGAAAAGGGGTTATGTTCATTAACTAAGGGAAGAGAGTGAGGAATTCCTGAGTTGGTAGAGACCAGTGGAAATCACTCAGCATTCCTGACAATTTTTTGGTAATTGATTGGACTTGGGGTCCTGAGGTCACAATAGAAAACTATGTCAACCTGTACCTCTCAGGTGTGGAGCATGGGGGAAAGAGTAGGACGTAATTGCCTCTCTTGTTGGTTGGGTAGACATCATCAGCCAAAATCATAATTTCATATAAGTAACGAATCCTTTCAGATAATTTAGTCAGGAAATTGTTATTATAGTAAATTGTATACAGATATTTGTTTTCATTAGCTTCAGGAAACAATATTACTGTAGACCAATACCTAGAAGAAAAGAAATGTGTTTCAGTATTATAAAGGATTCCAACAATTAAATACAAATGAATTCAATTATTATTACAAGTTACTGTTAGTTAATATTGTGAGCTTCTACAATTACTATTGAGAATTGCTGCATAAATACTTTGATTTACAACATTAAATATTAGGAGATTCTATTGAAGAAACAATATTATGGGCTACTGTAAATAATTAGTACAGAGATTTAGAAACTGTCAAGATGAGTTCATGGTGAAAAGGGTTAATGTTTATATTCACAAATTTTGGTACAAGCTCAAGCAAGTAAACAGACTTGGAAAACGCAGTCAACTAAAACAAGAAAAGAAATAAATCTGTTGCAGGGTAAACCATTGGTTTCAGGTATGAGGAAAAAACCTCCACCGAGAACTCATCGCTACCCCTAACTAGCTAAACTCGGATAGAAAATTCGAGGTGGTCTGGTCACCGAATTAAAAGAAATTACAAAACCCTTTTTCGGTAAATTTAAAAGAAGACATGAAAATAAACTATGTCGGAATAACTTGTAATTTTCAAGAGTTGCGAACTAATCAGACATTTAGCTAAGAGAATAGACGGAATGGAAGCTAGGATATTTTAAAACAAAACTGAACTATACATCAGAGACTGAGACTCAAGGTCTAGCCAGAGACATTGAGCATAAATGTGTAACTAAATAGCTAGAAGAATGCAAAATGGAAAATAGAACTTATATTCAAATATATATATATATTACTCATCGAATAACATAGTTCATACAAAATGAATAGCACAGTCCTTAAATACATCAAGCGTGAAGGAAAATCATCTTATAATCTGAACAGAGAAACCCAAAACTAGGAATTGCATGAATTAAGTCTGAGCAACAAAACCCAGGTTTATATATATATATATGCGGATTCAGAGGTATTCCACTTAAAAACCTTCATAAAATCGAAGGGAAGGGACTTTCATACATTAACGCTGGAAACCATACAACATTACTAATAAAACCAAAATTCTCTACCAAACGAAAATCTGGGGTCAACACCTAACTGGAAATTCCACCATTACGCCAGAAAGAGGATGAAGTCCTTTTTAGAAGCTGAGTGGAATACACACAAGAGTATCTGGAAGAATGCAATTGTTTTCTGTTAGTAGAAGCCAAAAATCTGTTAGAAAATTATATATTACAGAGCAATGCAACACGTAAAACACATAAAACAAGAGAGACACAGATATGTGGTTCACCCAGTTTGGGCTATGTCCACCCCAAACAGCCAGTCCTTCCTTTCTGTTATCTAGCAAAATGAAGAGACACAACCTATAGCAGGTCCGTTGTAATACCCTCTGTTTTCTCTCACTGTCTCCCTATCTATTTATCGCTCTCAGAATACACATCCAATACATAGTCGAAATACAATACCTTCATACAAAAGAGGGGTTGCCTTCTAGGGCAAAAAACCCTAAACTAAACATAACTTCTACCGTCAAATCATCCTCCTAATGAATGGCCCAGATTGACTAGAAATTACTAAACATTTACAAGGCGAATTTACATCTGTTTTTAGCTTCGGGGGTGTTGCCCTTGAAACCCCCTGCCAAGGGGGGGGGGGGGGGGCTCCATAAATTTGCAGCTGCCCCCTTGGACCCCCCAGGTAGCGTTTAATTATGGGTGGCGTTGCCGCCCCATTAAGGTACAAGGGTCCAACGCTGTGATACAAAATAAACAAGATAATATGGCTCCACACCAAACAAAATCTCGTCGCTCAGCAAGGAAGAATATTATGGTGCCGTTCGGAAGAAACTCACCTATAGAAAAAACAAGCCACAGGAAGGGTAAGCAATGGCACAAAGAAATAACAAGTTAAACACCATTAAACATTAAGGGCAACCAAATAAAAATGAAAACCGAGAATTTGTTTTACCTGCAAATGCTAAACTCGCCACAAGTTTTTCAAACATTGAGCTGGAGAGAAGGGAATAGGCAAAAGTTTGGGAGATTAGAACCCAATAGAACAATTTTCATAATGTAAGAGCTGGACTAAGTTAAGTCTAAATGCACACTCATGTTTGCAAGCCAAGAACATGTAATATTTACTTGAGCTGAGAGGTGAGGGTTTGAACGAGTATTGACCGACAATTGCATTAGAAACAGAATCGAAACTTTCCCAAATTTAGAGAAATGTGTCGGACAGACTCGAACCCCAGCTCACGGATTTGCAGGAAATTACTCATCACGTGAACTCAACACAAGGGTAGGGTAGTTCATCCTTTAGTTTTCCGCCGTTACCAACTGGAGAAGAAGTCTATGGACTGTGGTATCAAACCCATAACCAACTACGAAGGAGCTCATCCCATGGTGGTGTGAAATTAGGGTTCAGATATGGTTTTGCAGGGGTTATACCAAGTCATTTCCCGTCGAACACCATCACCGTAGATCACCGTGGATTGGACTGTGTGTAGTTGGGCAGGTGGCCATTAAACTAAATGCAGATCCAAAGTAAATTGCACAATTTCCACATTATTAAATGGTCAAGAAACGTAGCAAAACAATGGTACAATCGGAATCTGAGACCTCTATTAAGAGTTAAATGAACCTCCAGCAATTGCAGATTATAGTATTAGTTAGTGGTGGGTTCTGGTGAAATTTTAGAAGTTTAATATTAATATGTGTTGATTTACAAATAAACATGAAACCTATGTTTGTGAATCATATGTATGCCTATAAGATTAAACTTTGAGGTGTTTAATGTTAACATAAAAAAAAAAGTATCTTGTATGTTACAAGTGGTATCAGAGTAGCATTCAACGCTGGGACCCTAGGGGTCACTTAACAAGTTAAAATGTGTGTATATTGATGCACAGAAAAAAAGTAGTACTGAAAGGGACAATATGATAAGAGGATCGACGCAATAAAAACCTTGGAATACCAGTGAACCTACACCCCAAGAACAACCATAAATGAATCCCGAAATGTGGATTCATTTGAGTGCAGATCAACACCAGCAGACTAGTAGACTGCTAGAGGAACAACAACACCAAACCAACATATTGTTAAGTACTGTGTAGAAGTTGCAGGAGGAGATGATCCGTGTGAGAAGTGATAATTAACGTCTGATGCAGGAGTAGGAAAGGATACTTAAGAGCCTTTCCGACAAGCAGAATCAAGGGGTGTTACAACCCAGTACTGATAGGGGTATGAAAGAAGAGAACGAACGAAAAACCAAGGACCAAACCACAGACAGAATGGGTAGGATCCCTTCACAGTGAAGCAACAAGAATAAGAAATATAATGAAGCAGAGTCTGGTAATGTGTCAGATCAGCAAGAAATTAAGAAGCAAAAAGTGGAGCTTCAAGGTGAGTTTTGGAGATAAAGCCACCTACATTCGATGGAGAAGTTGAAGAGGTGGCAGAGGCTTGGTTGATAAACATGAATAAGTACTTTCAAGTGTACAATTATAGCAACAACCTTAAAGCCACATTGGCCATTTACCAGTTGAGAGAAAAAGTCACCCTACAGTGGGAGGAGGTAAAGAATGTTCGCGGCATTGAAGATCAGGATGTTACATGGGATGCATTCCAACAATATTTTAAAGACAAATATTTGAAAAAACATTTTTATGACAAAAAATCTAGAGAATTCCATGACTTGAAGCTGGGTCAGATGACTATGGATGATTATATTACCAATTTCACCTCCCTATCAAGATACGTTCCTTATCTCAAAGATGAAAAGGCTATGGTTCAAATATTCTTGAGTAGTCTGCCAACCCACATGAAGGAATGAATTGAATTTTTAAATCCTAGGACCATGGATGAAGCAATTCGTAAGGCACGAATCTGCTACCAGCAATCCAAGGTAAAAGGGGAAGTGGGAAAAAGTTGGCAGGAAAGGAAAGGGCAAAAAAACAATTCAAATTTCAAGGGTACTAGAAGTAACAATTTTAAAAATATTACGTGAAGTTCAGTAAGCAATTATTTCGGTAGAAATCATCAAAGAACTTGATGGCTTGCTGAAGAGAGGCCTACAGAGGCTTCTAGGAAACCTGAGTAAGGAAAAGTAACCAAACCACCTCTGCAGTGTTGGGGGTGTGGTGAGGCACATTATTATAAAAATTTCCCACAGCAAGGGAGAAGTGAAACAATAGCTAATTTGTAGGAAGCTTCTATAGTGGGAGATGTGGCACGAAGCATACCTCGAATCAACGCAGCATTAGAGGATCCTTAGGCAGATTATCAGCCAACGATGATAGAGTTGGAAGGTAAGCTACTGTCTCAGACTGTTTCTATTTTGGTTGACCCGGGTGCAAGTTTAGGTTATCTAAATCCCAAAATTGTAGAAATATGTAAATTAAAAGGTCAGAAATTAAAAAATCCTTAGCTGGTACAACTAGCCACAAGAGAAAAAAGAAAATTAAGTGCCAAAATTCCAAATTGTACATTGGAAATTGCAGACCATCAGTTAAACGTGGACCTCAATATACTGCCATTAGGATCCTATGATGTTCTGTTGGGTATGGATTGGCTAGAGAAGAATTGGACTTTGGTGGACTGTAAATAAAAGATTATATACTACAGAATGCAAGATGGAACACACAAAGAGATTCAGGGAATCAAGAAACCATTATGGCTGCATCCTATTACAACATCTCAAATGAATAAATGCATGAGGAAGGGATGTCAGATTTATGCTATCCAGGTAGGATATGCCAATTCCAAAGAGAAGTCCCCTATGGGGGAGAACATACTAGTGGTACAAGACTTCATGGATGTATTTCCATATGATGTACCTGGATTACCCCCAAGAAGAGATATTGATTTCACCATTGAGTTAATGCCGGGAGCATCACCAATTTCGAGGGCACCTTACAGAATGAGTGTGCCAGAACTAACTGAATTAAAAATGTAGTTGCAAGAGTTGCTGGACAAAGGATAAATTCGTCTGAGTGTGTCCCCTTGGGGAGCACATGTGATGTTTGTAAAGAAGAAAGACGGAACCATGAGGATGTGTATGGATTATAGATAGCTTAATGAATTGATAGTCAAGATTAAGTATCCTTTAACGCGGATTGACGATTTGTTTGATCAGGTGAATGGGGCTACATTATTCTCAAAGATAGATTTAAGGTCTAGATACCACCAGATCCAGATCAAGGACAAAGATATTTATAAGACTGCTTTCGGTACTAGGTACGGGCATTATGAGTTTGTGGTGCTACCCTTCAGTTTAACAAATGCACCAGCAACATTTATGAGATTAATGCATGGTATATTTCACCCCTTCTTGGATAATTATTGTTAATATTTACTGATGATATTTTAATCTATTCTAAGAATCAGGAAGAGCATAAGGAGCATCTGAGAATAGTGTTGGAAATGTTAAGGAAACACCTGCTATATGCTAAGTTCAGAAAATGTGATTTCTTCAAAGAAGAAATCCAATACTTAGGCCATATTATTTCAGCAAAATGGATAGATGTTGATCCAGAGAAGATTAAGACAATTATGGAATGGCGAGTTCCCCAAAATGTGGCAGATATCCGATATTTTATGGGATTGGCTGGGTACTACCGAAGATTCATTGAAGGGTTCTCCAAAATTGCTTTTCCAATCACCTCCTTGCAGAGAAAAGGAAAAGTCTTTAAGTGGACTAATGAGTGCTAGAATAGCTATGAAAATTTAAAGCATTTGTTGACCACTGCACCAGTGTTGAGGGTAGCTAACCCTAACAAAGAATTTGAGATTTGTACAGACGCTTGTAAGAAGGGATTTGGGGCATTTTGATCACAAGAAGGAAACGTAGTGGCCTATGAGTCAAGGAAGTTAAAGGAACATGAGCAAAGATATTCAGCCTATGACTTGGAGTTAACAGCACTGGTACATGCACTCCAAGTATGGAGACACTACCTGCTCGGAAAGAAGTTTGTATTAAAATATGATCATAGTAGCCTAACCAGTTACTTCAAGCAAGCTGATTTAAACTCCTGACAAGCAAGATGGAATTCCTTCCTAAGTGAATTTGATATGGGTATTCAACACGCGAAGGGTGAGGAAAACCATGTGGTGGACGCCTTAAGTAGGAAACTGCATTGTGTTTATGAGATTTGCTATAACCAGCTTGAATGAAAATTTTTAGACCAAGTAAAAGAGGAAGCACGGAAGGATCCAGAATACCAATTCTTATGGCAACAAATGGAAGAGGTCAAAAAGCAAGGAAACACTTCTGAGTATGGATTTATTAAAGAACAAATGCTAACCTTTAGAGGAAAGATATATATACCAAACCGTGTGGATCTAAAGGAGTTAATCATGAATGAATATCATCGAATTAATTATGCAAGACACCCAAGATACCGGAAGATGTTAACTGCAATGAGAAAAATATATTACTGGCCTGGTATGCGAAGAAACATTGTTGAATACTTAAACAAATGTTTGGAGTGTCAACAGGTCAAGGTGGAGCATCGACATCTAGTTGGATTGTTTTTAGCCCATACCAATACCAGAATGGAAATGGGAGGTCATATCCCTAGACTTCATTACTGATTTTCCATGATCAAAGAGGCATAATGATTCTATTGTGGTGGTGATTGACAAGCTTAGTAAGTCTGCACATTTTATACCTGTATAGTCTACTTACAAGACTGTACAGATAACAAATATTTTTATGAGAGAAATTTTCAGACTGCACAGTATTCCAAAGACTATTATTTCAGACAGAGATGTGAAGTTTACTTCAGCATTCTGGAAAAATTTGTTTACAGGTTTGGGACCCAAATAAATTTCAACACTACTTATCATCCCAGACGGATGGTCAAATAGAATGGGTAAATCAAGTTTTGGAAGACATGCTGCACATGTACGTGATGCAACAGCCAACAAAATGGGAAGAATATTTACACCTAGTTGAATTTTCTTACAACAATGGTTAGCAGGAGTCTCTTAAGATGAGTCCTTTCGAAGCTATATATGGGCAGCAATTTCGCACTCCCATTAATTGGAGCAGCCCCAAAACTAAATTAATGCTTGGGCTAGAAATGTTGGCTAAGATGGAATCGAAGGTAAGAAAGATCAGGAAAAACCTGAGAGCTGCTCGAGATCGACAGAAGGTATACGCAGATAAGAAAAGAACTTACCGAGATTTCAAGATGGGTGATCATGTGTATGTGTGAATTAAACCAAAGAAGAGCACCTTGAGATGGGCCTCTTGTGCCAAATTGGCTCCCAAGTTCTGCAGACCTTTCTAGATATTGGAAAGGGTGGGGCCTATGGCATATCGGTTGGCCTTCCCTAGCCACATTCAGGTGCAAAATGGGTTTCATGTGTCCCTGCTAAAGCGACATGTACATGATCTGAAGCATGTAATCCATTGTCAGGACATTCAGGTAGAACTGGATGGTGAGTTTCTGGTCGAACCTCAACGTATACTCGACCAGAGAGAAATCATGCTCCGGAAGCAAGTCATCACCCGAGTTAAACTGTAGCAGAAGCACCTCAACTCAGATGAGGCTACTTGGGATGATGAGGGATTTGTACGTGAGGCATACCCAAAGTTATTTCTAGAGCTAGAGTGAAACACCGCGAACGATGTTACTTCCAGGGGGGGAAGTTGTGATAGTTGAATTTAGTATTAACTAGTAATATGACATTTTAGTTATTTATTTAGAAGAAAAGACTGAAACAATTATTATTTTTTGGAAAGGTTTTTTTTTATATATTTTCTATGAGGAATAAAATTAGTTAAGGAAAAATAGTTCCATAAAAAGTAAAAAAAGGTTGATGGTAAAAGTATTCCAAGAAATAAAAGGTGGTTGGACAGTTTTGAACAATTACCTGCTCCTCTAGGGATAAAAGATACATCCCAGTGAGGAAAAGGGGTTATTTTCATTAAATAAGAGAAGAGGTTGAGGAATTCCTGAGCTAGTAGAGACCAGTGGAAATCACTCAGCATTCCTAAGAATTTTCTGGTAATTGACTGGACTTGGGGTCCTGAGGTCATAACAGAAAACTCTGTCAACCTATACCTCTCAGGTGTGGAGAACAAGGGAAAGAGAAGGACGTAATTTCCTCTCTTATTGGTTGGGTGGACATCATCAGCCAAAATCATAATTTTAGGTAAGTAACGAATACTTTCAGATAATTTAGTCAGGAAATTGTTATTATAGTAAATTGTATACATATATTTGTTTTCAGTAGCTTTAGGAAACAATATTACTATAGACCAATATCTGGAAGAAAAGAAATGTGTTTCAGTAGTATAAAGGATTCCATCAATTAAATATGAATGACTGCAATTATTATTACAAGTTACTGTAAGTTAATATTGTGAGCTTCTGCAATTACTATTGAGAATTTCTACATAAATACTTTGATTTACATCATTAAATATTATGAGATTCTACTGAAGAAACAATATTATGGGCTACTGTAAATAATCAGTACAGAGATTTAGAAACTATCAGGATGAGCTCATAGCGAAAAGGGTTAATGTTTATATACACAAATTTCGGTCCAATCTCAAGCAAGTAAACAGAGTTGGAAAACTCAGTCAACTAAAACAAGAAAAGAAATAAATCTATTGCAGGGTAAACCATTGGTTCCGGGTACGAGGAGAAAACATCCACCTAGAACTTGTCGCTACCCCTAACTAGTTAAACTCGGACAAAAAATTCGAGGTGGTCTGGTCACCAAATTAAAAGAAATTACAAAACCCTATTTCAGTAAATTTAAAAGAAGACATGAAAATAAACTATGCCAGAATAACTTGTAATTTTCAGGAGCTGCGAACTAATCAGAAATTTATCTAAGAGAATAGACAGAATGGAAGCTAGGATATTTTAAAACAAAACTGAACTATATATCAGAGACTGAGACTCAAGGTCCATCCAGAGACATTGAGCATAAACGTGTAACCAGATAGCCAGAAGAATGCAAAATGGAAAATAGAACTTATATGAAAATATATATATTACTCATAGAATAACATAGTTCATACACATTAAATAGCACAGTCCTTAAATACATCAAGCGTGAAGAAAACTCATCTTATAAACTGAACAAAGAAACCCAAAACCAGGAATTGCATGAATTAAGTCTGAGCAACAAAATCCAGCTTTATATATATACACAGATTCAGAGTAATTCTGCTTAATAACCTTCATTAACTCGAAGGGAAGGGACTTTCATACATTAATGCTAGAAACCATACAACATTACTAATGAAACCAAAATTCGCTACTAAATGAAAATCTGGGTCAACACCCAAGTGGAAATTCCACCATTACGCCAGAAAGAGGATGAAGTCCTTTTTAGAAGTTGAGCGGAATACACACAAGAATATCTGGAAGAATGGAATTGTTTTCCGTTAGCATAAGCCAAAAATCCCAGTGCTTAGAAAGGAAGAAGATTACGGTGTCGTTCGGAAGAAACTCACCTGTAGAAAAAACAAGCCACAGGAACGGTAAGAAATTGTACAAAGAAATAACAAGCTAAACATCGTTAAACCTTAAGGGTAACCAAAGAAAAATGAAAACCCAAAATTTGTTTTACTTGCAAATGCTAAAATCGCCACAATTTTTTCGGACATTGAGCTGGAGAGAAGGGAATAGGCAAACGTTTGAGAGATTAGAACCCAATAAAACAATTTTCATAATGTAAGAGCTAAACTAAGTTAAGTCTAAATGCACAGTCATGTTTGCAAGCCAATAACATGTAATATTTACCTGAGCCGAGAGGTGAGGGTTTGAACGACTATTGACTGGAAGTTGCATTAGCTACATAATAGAAACTTGCCCAAAACTCAGAAAAATGTTTCGAACAGACTCAAACCCCGGCTCACGGATCTGCAGGAAATTACTCATCACTGGAACTCAACACACGGGCAGGGTAGTTCATCCTTTAGTTTTCCGTTGTTACCAGCTGGAGAAGAAGTCTCTGGACTATGGTATCGAACCCCTAACCAAATACGGATGAGATCATTGTATGGCAGTGTGAAATGAGAGTTCGGATAGGGTTTTGTGGGGGTTATACCAAGTCATTTCCTACCAAACACCATCACCATAGATCACCATGGATTGGACGGTGTGTAGTCGGGTAGGTGGCCATTAAACTAAACATAGATCCAAAGTAAATAGCACAATTCCCACGGTATTATATGGTCAGGACATGCAGCAGAACAATAGTACAATCGAAATCCGAGGCCTTTATTAAGAATTAAATGAATCTCCGCCAATTGCAGATTATAGTATTAGTTAGTGGTGGGTTCCGGTGAACTTTCGGAAGTTTAATATTAATATCTATTGATTTACAAATAAAAATGAAACATATGTTTGTGAATTGTATGTATTCCTATAAGATTAAACTTTGAGGTGTTTAACGTTAGCGTAATATTTTTTTATCGTGTATGTTACATTATCACATGTTGATAACTTTTTTGATTCAATACTGTGTCATGTTATAAACATATTAAACATAGTACTCTATCTTATAAACATAGTACTCTATGTTATAAACATATTAAATATAGTTCATTTATCACAAGTTTATAACTTTTTTGATTCAATATTGTGTCATTTTAATTTTGTGTTAGTTTACTACTAATGCCAAAACCAAGTTCTCTTAATTCCAAAACCAAGATCAAGAGTACGAAAAAAAATTTATTTTCAAGCTAACGTGTTCCAAAATCAAGCAAGCATGGGAAAAATCAAAATCAAGCTAGTGAGAAGAATTTTCAATCGAGCAAGAACAAAATTATTATAGCAAGAAATTAAAAATAAAAAATTAATCGTAATAATTAAAGAAAATAAATTAAATATTAAATCAATTTTAATTAAAAATAGAATTAATTAAAATACATAATAAATAAAATGTAATTAATCAAAACATAAATTATATATTAAACATTTTTTTTTTTTTGTAAGTTTAGTAGGTCTTGTCTATTTTCTATTGATTTGTAAAAGCAGTGTAAAAATTAAATACAAAAAAATATTAGTAAAAATTTAAATAATGTAAATTATTTAATTAATAACTAAAATAAAAGTATTAAACTAAAACCTACCCTACTCACTTACCACATACCATCCATAAACTACCATCTCCTCACAAGAAACATTTCATTAAAACAAGAAATTGCGCCTAAAAGTGCAAAGATGCACCGAAGTAATAGAACATGCACATGATGTTACTGGCAAGTTGACAAAGCTAGCACACTTCATTCTAGTGAAGTATATTAATTCATCTAGTGAGGTAGCTCAGGTCTTCATTGGGGAGAGAGGGAGATTCCATGGTATTCCTAGGAAGATTGTGTCAGAGAGAGCTGCCATGTCCACTTCCACGTTTTGGAAGGAGTTGTTTGTAGGTTTGGGGACAAAATTAACTTTTAGGAAATATTATCATCTGTGGATAGATGGAAATACATAGAGGGTCAACAATATTCTGGAGTACATGTTGAGGATGTACCTTTGATGTATGTGAATTATGCTGCCAGAGAGGAACCCTTTCCCTTATGAGGGTATTCTATATACAAAATTCATGATTAGGCATGCCTAGGGTTCATGAACCACTTCAATGTCTTTGATAGCCTAGACTACCCCAAACCCAAAAATGACGACAAACGGGTTCCAAATCATGCAATTCGATTGTAAAAGTTTCACAGGAATGGCTTTAATGCCATGAGAAAACCTCCCCAAGTCGCAAGGTCCAGGAAATCCCACATGAAGAAGGGGATATTTAGGGAAATACCATATATAAAGGAGTATACCCCCCCTTCAAGTGAGAATGAGAATAGAATTTTGGAGCTTCATATCAGGTACTTTTCATTTTTTTTCCAAAGGAAAAAAGAGAACTTTTTATTAAGGAAATAAAAAGATACATAGAACATGCAGTTAAGCATTCAATAGGAAGAAACTCCCCAGGAAAACCCAAAATCTAGTAAAAATACAACCAATTCTAGAAGAATTCGATGTCACGGTAACCACTAAGACATAAACCCAAAAAAAATATACTAGGCCTCTCCAATAAAGGAGAAAAAAACCCGCCAAGTACCAGAGTCCAGATCAATCAGCTATAATAAAACTCAGTTAAAATATATAGTTCAACAACATAGAACCATGTATGCCCCATGGAGGAGGCCACCCACATAAATACATATACAAAAACCAAAAATATGGATACCAGAGAATATTTGTACAGTGCAAGTACCATAATCCAAACAATTTTTTTTTAAGTAAAAAACCTCGGATCTGAGAATCATATATAGTTTATATGATGTAGGGTCTTGTGTCCGATACACAAACTCTACCATATTCAGAATCCATTATGTGCTAGCAATCCAAATCCTGTTGAAGCCCTCCTTAGAAAGGAGGTTTTTTGTTGTGTTTCATTCCCTGTAGATATGGCACATAGTTATAAAATCAAATGACATCTTTAAAAGTAAAATTTCTTCAATGATAGGGATCAAAACATGATTCAAACATATCTAAGTATTGTTGAACCAATTTATAACATTCTTGGAGTCTCCAAAAATTTGAATCTTGAAAATTCCCAGATCTATGAGCCAGCAAAGGAGCAGTTTTAAAGAAATTAATTCAACAAAGTTGTTTGTGTTAGGGCCTATACCCATAAAAGCTCTTACGAATATGTTTTCATTTATGAGAATCACCAATCCAGAGCCACATCAATTTTTAGCATCTGATGCCCCATATAAGTACACCAAAGGGATATCCCAGTTAATATGTTAAGTGGTGATAGTTCTTACATTCATGGAGATGTCATTTTTGGGTAGAAAGTCAAGGAGCGATACAAATTCGGTCATGATCAAGATTGGGGATGAAACAGAATCCTTGAAAATACCTAAGTTCTTTGCAAGTCAAATGCCCCAAATGATGATCAGAGGAATTTTATTTTTGTTGATATATGGAACCTCTTTCCACCAGTTTTTCCAAGCAGATTCAACTCTAGTACCCTACCAAATAGTTCTGATGCCTAAAAGGGAGAGGGTGGCCTCACAAAATTTTGTGGCAAAACAACAAGAGAGAAAAATATGATTAATGGTCTCCTCCGAGTCCTAGCAGAAGATACACCTCCCAGGACCTTGTTTATTCTGTTTTATTAAGTTATCTCAAGTTGGAGCTTTTCTCCTGAGCATGCATTAGAAAAAGAGTCTACATTTTGCCAGGATTTTTAGCTTCCATGACGATTTATGCCACCACACCTTTTTTTCCTTGCTCCTATGGTTCATCAAGAAATTATAGCCAAATTTTAGAACATATTTACCATACAGAGCATTTACCCAGCGAAGGGAATTTGAGATGTCATAAATCCTTACATTTTCTCATTTCAACTCCTGTGTACAATTTCTCCACTCAATACCCCATTGAGGCTCCAGTTGTATGTCACCCTCCATTTTCCATCTCTAAGTCCAAAAAGAAGTTGTCTCTGGTTTTACAATCTAAGACAAGTAATAAAGCCCTTTTGTATGTAGGTAATCCAAGATCCCCTGAGAGAGAAAACAAAGTTTGATTGCAACTCACATAAGGATCGCTGCCCAAGATGACCTTCTCCCCATTTCCAACTTTCCAGGACATACCATCTTCCACCACTTTAAAAGAAAGAATGTTGGATTTCCATATCACTGATACATTTGTTATTTCTTTCTTATGATTGTGAATCCATTCCTCCAAAGGAGTGGGATCAATATATCTACGTTTAACCACCGCAATCCATAGTTTATCCTCATATGATCCTCCAACCCGATTTAGCTGCTAATGACAAGGAAAAATATTGAAACTCCTTTATCCCCCACCCACCCCATTCCTTTGGAGTAGCAATTTTATCCCAAGCTACAGAGGGAGTCACATGCCCCTCCTTTGTCCCAACCCAAAGGAAATGACTACATAGTTCCCTCAATTTTAATAAAATGCCTTTTGGAAACCATGTGAGTGCAATCGAGTAAACAATATTGGCTACAAGAATAGATTTGATGAGAACCAGTCTACCAGCCCTAGACAACCATTTGTAGCCCCATAGGTTTATTTTTGTCTCTATTTTTTCAACAACCAATTCTAGTCCTTCTTTTTATAGGAGTCAGGTTTTAATAAGAAGCCCATGTATTTGAGATTATCCCCCATAGGAAGCACTTTAAAAGGGAGGGAGACCTCAATTCTTTCAAGATCCACATCCGAGAGGCCTTCATAGGAGATGGAGGATTTTTGTGCATTTATGCTCATAGTTGTAGCATTAAGGAACATATCCAAAGAAAATTTCATCTGGTTGACCTATTCCCTACACCCATTGCTGAAAAGAAGAATGTCATCCAAAAATAGAAAATGGGATATGAAAATATTAGTAGCTACTTCAATACCTTTTAAATCACCATTCCTCTTTGCTAAGTGTATTATCTGGCTTCGCCCTTATGTTGCTAGTAAGAATAGAAGAGGGGATAGAGGGAATCCTTGTCTGAGCCCTCTCTGGTTGTGGAAAAAAAGGGCAGCAACCCCATTTATGAGAACAAAACAAGACACATTTGTTATGCATCTAATAATACAATTAATAAAACCATTTTAGAAGCCCAGATGTGTCAAGAGAAGGTGCAAATATAGCCAACTTATCCTGTCATATGCTTTTGAGAGGTCGATTTTTACTATCATACATTTTCTTTTAGATATTTTTATGTTGTGAATCGTTTCTTGAGACACCCCAATAGCTTTGTGAATTTGTATGTCATCCAAGAAGCCAAACTTGGCTTCAAATAAATGGAAATAATCTTTGCAATAATTTTGTAAATGAAATTACAAAGGGATATAGGTATGAATTCTTCAAAGGAGACTCGCACATCCGATTTTGGAATTAGGGCAAGGAAAGTAGCATTGAAAGTTTCATGAATGCCCCCCCAAATCCTAGATTCCTCCACCACACCCACCATTTCATCCCCAATTAGTTCAAAAAAGTGTTGATAAAAATCCACTGTCCACCCAACTGGCACAGGGCTCTTATCTTTTTGCATAGCCTTTAAAACACTTTCCACTTCTATTTTTGTAACTGGAGCCATAAGCATCTCATTTTCTTCCTCCTCAGCGTATCTAGGAAATAGTTGAGCCCCCCGAATGACCTCAGAAATTGAGGCCCCTTCTAGGGCCTTGAAAATATTTTTGAAATGATCTCTTCCCATTGAAGCCATATCTCTAAATGATTTTTCGAAACCTCCATCCAGTCTCCTCATTTCCCAAATAGTATTTGCGATTTTTCTCCCTTAGCATAATTTTGGAATAATTTGGTATTTTCATCACCAGGCTCGAGCGAGATCACTCAAATATTTAGTCTCCACTATTCTTCAGTTTCATTTAAAATATTTCTCCCTTTTGTCTCCAGAGTTTTTAGCCTTTCCCTCTTCTCCTCTGATTCATAGTTGTCTACTCTGGAATTCCATCTCTTCTAGAGCCTCCTCAATGCTCTTCAATTTAGATTCCTCCTTCAAATTTTTCTCTTTTTCCCCTATAATGGTTTTGGATTTCAAGGATTTTAGATTGGCGATAAAAGACTGAGCATGTGAAATATTATGAGACCCATCCATCGGCCTCCAAGTATATTTTACTAGAGATGTGAAACTAGGATATTTGAGCCACCTTGGATTGAATTTGAAAGGGGAACCAAGATTTTTTTTGGGTCCAGACAGCTCCAACAGAATAGGGAAGTGATCAGAATCCCCTCTAGAACCCACCCATTTCTTACAACTAGTGTTATCATTAACAAAATCCTCATTTATAAGATTTTTTCCACCCTAGCTTCACCCACTCTCTTGTTTCTCCAAGTAGGGATAATATTGTTAAGGTTTATGTCGATGTTACCATTATCTCTGATTTTTCTTTGAAAAAATTCTGCAAGAGGATTTGCTTGGGCCTGAGGCCCCCATTTGTCAGACATTCTAGAGAAAAATTAAGGTCTCCTCCCACCACTAGGTTGTGAGCCTGCATATAAGCTTTTGTAAATCAATTATTCCAAAACAGGACCATAGATGTTTATGAGAGTAAAAATGGTACAAAGTTCAGTAGAATAAACCTACACCCCCAAATGGGGCCTACGCTATGTCTATATATATATATATATATATATATGTATGTATGTATGTATGTATGTATGTATGTATGTATGTATATATATATATATATATATATATATATATATATATATATATATATATATATATATATATATATATATATATATATATATATATATAATTGTGTTAATTTGATGAGAGATATATTTAGTATACCTATTAGTTATGTCAACAACCTTAAAAATTACTATACAATATCTTCTTCATCAACTTTGCTATCTTCATCCTCTTCTCATTTTTGAGCCACCCTCTTTGGATTCTTTAGGATTTTATTTAATCTCTAATTCTTCTAATTTTATTCCTAACACCTATTCTATTTTAATCACATCTCAATTTCCTTCTCTTCTCACCATCCCTTTTACTTGGCGTTGGATTATAATTGTTTTTTTTTTGTAAATGAGATATATGAAAAAAATATAATACCATCCTTTTTGTGGGGATCACATTTAATTTTGGATTTATATATCCTTTTTAAGAAATGAAAAATTTTTGCTAAGAAGAACTAATTTTGAGAAAGGTCAAATGCTTCACTTGGTAAATGTGACTTGTTGTGAAACCAAACAAAGCTTCAAATGTATTCACTAGTAAAATTTTGGGGTTAAATCTAGAACAATAGATCACCTTCACACACCCTTCAATCTGATGCCCAAATGGTTAAATTTTTTATTTTCTTAAACATGTTTTGGGGAGATCTCTTGAAGAGATATTATTGCTTGTGAGACTAGATTACTTAGAAAATAGGTATGCTGATTTTGCAACTATTCTACACATTTCATACCTTCAACTAGTTTGCAAATTTCTTATCCTTTACATGAAGTTAGATTACAAAAAAAATATTAATTAAATCTTTTATAACTTTCAAATGAAATTTATACCCGATCTAAAATGATTAGACACTTTTCATGATGGTAACTCCAATGACATGCAATAAAAATTACTATTGAACAATGTTTTTGAATAATTATGGAAACACTTCAAATTTTGAGGATAAATTACCCATACAAATTATAATACTTTAACCATTTTAATATAATTTTAGTCTCTAATAACCTTTTATAAAATAGTTTTTAGCTTTTCATAAAAAAAATTGGAAACTTTGGACATAATTTTTTATCCAACATTCTTATTGCCATTCTTGAAATATTATAATTTTCCACTCACCAAATATGTCAATCCATAGTAGCCAACTGATGCTTAAAAACATTTGAATGGTAGGTATAACGAAAGGAAATAAACCATATTTTGGATGTTATCTATAAGGAAAGGAATTGAGCCCATATATTCAATGATATGACACTCATTCTATCCATGTGTGTTCTCCTCTATTGGGTGTTCTCGATTGTAGCATTCCTTCAAGTTTATTCATGATTTATGCATAAGAAACAAATTTGAGTTATTTTGATGGTTTGGTTTGATGAAATTTATTTTTTCAAATGCATAGTGTGTAATGGTTTCATGTGACTTCAATTTTTTCCAAGAATCACCATGTCTATGTAGCATTCACTTCATAACAGTTTTTCTCCAATCCAAGAGACCCTCCTGGATTGAGCCTCTTTTAGAGGGAGAATAAGGCATCACCTCAGATCATGACACTTTGAAAAATTACACAGGAGCCATACTAAAAGAAAAAATCACAAATCGTACTTTGGATAGATTTTCCATATATTCTCTGAAATGTGGGTCAAACCGCACCAACAATCAAAGAAGCGCTACTAGTGTGAGATATTCTTTTATACAAATATATAAAGTAGATTTAGAAAATCTATTACTACGGAGGAAAAACCTCTGCACTAGTTGAAATGCATATTATGACTAGTGAAAATAGTATCATAGAACAATGTGTTCCACATCTTGGAAAATGTATTCTAGACAATTATGGGTTTTCCTTGCATATTTTGTACAATTAATTTCATTTTCACGAGCCACTAACGATGATCTGAAATAAATAATACCATCATATGCCTTTCATCCATGACTTCTTGTTCAACTAGATGCTCAATTTTTGAAATTGGAGTCTCAAGAGGTTCATATTCAGCTTCAATTATGTATGGGTCCACAACACTCTGATTTATAACAAATATTTTCCACTAGTGCAACAACCAATCTGGACATTTTCCTGATAATGATGTGTTTATTGGTCCATTTTGATAAGTGTGGTATATTTTTTCCTTGGATTATCTTTGCATAATAAATCACACCACATATTTTTATATTGATTGTAGTATAATCAATACTGGGGAATTTAAGAATGGGATTTATCGTTGACCATTCATTGTGGGTTCTTGGATGGTATAGGCTATAATACTGATTTAATAGTCCTTCTCCGTTGTTCATTTATTTCCATATGAGATGGATTTCGTGGAATATGGTTTGTACATGATTTTATGCCTGGACTACTTTTTCAATTTCTTTTTCATTGACCATATCTAGTATGGTTGATGTAGATGCGGGTCTTATACGAATTTTAGCTACAAGGTGGACGAGTGCACTACTGGGTTGTAGATTTATATTCAATACTTGTGCTCCTGAGAGTTGCCATGTGGGCTTCCATGTGGACCAATTCTTTGCCATGTCATATTGTCAAGAATTTTTCCAACTTGTTCTTGGCCATTGGTCCATTCTATAACAATATCCATGTTGTAATTTTATTCTTGCTCAATTGTAAATTCTTCTCACTTGTTTGATTTTGATTTTTCCCATGCTTGCTTGATTTTGGAACACGCTAGCTTGAAAAGAAAATTTTCCCCTTTGGCTTGATCTTGGTTTTGGCATTAGTAGTACACTAACACAATTAAAATAACACAGTATTTAATAAAAAATGCTATCAACATGTGATAAATTAACTATATTTAATATGTTTATAACATAGAGTAATATGTTTAATATTTTTATAACATTTACTCTACGAATATAGAATTGTAATTTTGAAATCAATTTCTTTTAAACATGTTTTATTTTTTCTTTAATTTTTAAAATAAATATAACTATTTGTTTTTTCCATATAAAATTATAAGAAAACTATCTGTACATTATCTTTGTCAAAATTTAAATTACTTAAAGGATATTCTAGTACTCATTCATCTATTCAAACTTAAGAAGGATCGCCAAGCATCTCTAAATTTAAAGGACTTAGGTTGAGAAATTTATTTTATTACTATTTTTTATATAATTTAAAATTTTGTTTTATTTATTAAAAAAATAAAAAACTGAAAGGTTAATACTTTTAAAATAATTAAATTTAAAATTTTTTCAAAAAAATGAAGAAATATTTTTATGGAAAATAGTTTTCATTTTCAAATCATTTATAATACTAAAGATATCCCTTAACTTATTAAAAAGTCAAAAAAATTTGTTTCCAAAACTTTTTAAACATTTTAGTTTTCATATTATTGTTTAAGTATTCAATAAATCAAAATATTAATATTTAAAAAATGTTTAAATATTTTTCAATTTTCAAATTATAAAAACCTATATTATAATTAAAAAAAAAAAATCAAAACATTACAAGATTTAACCTTTTGTTTCACAAATATATAATAAAAATAACAATATAATTAACTAAAATATGATATTTATTCACAAATTTATCGATATATTTACACCGGAAGCGTTTTCTTTGGTGGAGTGGGTTGAGCAAACACTGCTCACTCCAGCCAATAGGATAAATACCATACCGCCCTTCGCACTAATCAAATTTTTCCACGTGTTTTTAGCATCAAGATGCTAGCAGACAAGACGGAGCTGCTAACGGGAGAAATATTTGTCGATAAGATGGGGCCCATGGGTCCATCCGTGGATGGAGTAGTCTGCCGGAGGATCTAGCCGGCAATAAGTTGACGCATAACCCGAGGGAAAAACGTCAACTCGTTACCCTACTCCATTGGATATAGATGCTTCATGGCTTCACCGGACCAATGCAGCATCATGCATTGTTTGAGTCCATACCTTTCTAGAGATATTGACAGAGAAAATTACAAGCGCTTTGGATCTTTTTAGGCATCCATGGACAGACTCAGCAAACATAATGCATCTATAATACTAAGAGTGATGGATCATTAGGCAAGATGCATGCATCCATGGAGAAAAATAGCTGGAGCTCGAGTAGTCTGGATCTCCAAGCTGCATGTGTCATGACTTTGGATTTCAGGAAAGCTTGTTCAAATGCCACAGATGCAACCACCGATTTTAACACATGTAAGTCTCTATTTTTTTCACAGCAATTTCAAGAATCATTGCGTCTAATGTTCTTTTATCGACATGGTTTTCATATGATACCATGTTTTTCTTGTTTGTGAATATGCCACCACTCTTGCAGATATTGCAGTAAATTGTACTCATCATATCTCTTCCTCTGACACTAAAGGGATTCGCGGTACATGGATCAGATGTAATTTAAATAAGCTATATTTCTTTGTGATATGTAACAGATACACATAGCTGATGAGTTGTTCCATCAAGCTTTTAATCTCTTTAATTACTGCTTTGGTTGTCAGGTATGATCGCTACATATGTAGATAACTCCATTTCAACGAAGAAATTCGTTCCCGTGTATCATTGCCATAGTTTCTCTTTTTTTTATTATTATCAATTATAAGTGTCTTGCAGTGCAAATTTCAGTCAAGACAGAAGTGCAAGTTATCATGAGCTTTCTTCATTGGGAAGCGTTAATGCACGGTGTCTTCCTTATAATGTAATGGAATCTAGTTTGATAGATCGAGTCGTAGAGAGCATGACAAAATGATTAGTTTCGTGCTCTCTACTTTCCTTTCAATTCTTCACACAATTTAAGTGCTCAAGATTTGAGGAAAACCAAGTCTGTAGAAAATGACACGCAAAATGGCATGCAGGGTCTTCCCGTGTTAAGTGCTCGAGATTAGAGGAAAACCAAGTCTGTAGAAACGGGCGCGTAGCAACTAAATATGGAAATGTGTGCTTATAAAGCATAAATCGCCAGATGACTATAAACGAACGATTCTCCACATAATTTAGAAACTTCAATCACATGAGGGTGGTGGCGTTCTCAATCCACAATCTTTCAGCATGATTGTTGTGTCAAATAAGAAGACAGCAGCGTACACCGACGGTTCTTGAAAAACTCAAGACGCAATTTATCATGCAGTGATACTACATTCTTGGATGATGTGAGAGTTGGTGTTCCACTTAATAAGATTTTTTATATTTACGCCGGAGGCGTTTTCTTTGGTGGAGTGGGCTGAGCAAACACTGCTCACTCCAGCCAATAGGAGAAATACTGTACCACCCTTCGCACTAATCAAATTTTGCCACGTGTTTGTCATATGTTGGTTAGCCTGTTAGCATGATTTTCGCGAAAGTTTTCCTACCGTCTGTCTCTGTCCGAGGTCGTGGAGATGGGCGTTATGGACTGCTGCGCAGGGCTTCGATCTGTAGTGCTCGAGAGAAAAGTATTTGGGTTAGAAATCATGTTTGAGTCTTGCCGTATTACGAGATGTTGGAGCACTGGATAAACTGTGATAGGACTGTCAAACCAATTCAACCTTTTGAATTTCTGAATAATGCCATTATAGAACGATTATGTATAACTGATGGTAGACCTTCCTTACGGTCAGCCTTGAAGGAAGAACGGAGAAGAAATCCCCACTTAAAAGGAGGGGTAGTTGTATTGTAATTTTGTTATAGTGCAAATCCCTTCAGGTCGAACCTTGGTTGTGCTCGAATTCCTAAAGCCGGAGCAAAGTATTGAGACGGAAATGGGAACTAGCGTTGAGCTATACGTTGAATGTATGCTGGAGGGTTTTAAAGCCAGAATGGAATACAATTCATGTTAAGGACCAGCATAGGGGAGGACTGGAGCGAGACTTCAACACAAAGTTCGTTGTCTTACCCATTTTGTGCAGAAAATATGTGAAGAGAATTGAGCTAAGGGAAGCGTACCGAAGAGTAAGTGAAGGCAGAATATGGAACCTGGAGTGTAGAAGGAACAGAACCAAGAGGTGAACGTGGAATCGGAGGTTATAGTCGGGTGGTTTTGGGAACAAACCCGCCTATTTCGCACCGCCCTTGCCCGGAGGTGAAACCACAAGAAAAAAACCCAATCCTATTAGATCATGCCACGTCGTTGGGGCAATACCACCCTCATCACGTGAATTTGACGTGCTAAAGTTCGGCATCAAAAAAAATGTGAAACTCCACCCTGCTCGTTGCATCGCCCCAATCAACGCGATACTCCTCCAGCTGTCGAATGCGAGAGGATTGTTAATAGGTGGGCCCGAACGTTATATTGGCGCTGGCCTTATAGTTAGGTCCAGGATATATATATGGCGGACATTCATGCATATTGGCGTTTTAATGAATATGTGAAAGTGTCTATGGTATCGTCGATTGATGTCCGCGGTATTAAAATTAAGGTATGTAGTGATCCCATATTAATGATCTAGTGACATGATAAGACTTGGGGTTTTAACTCTAAGGTTTGGTCAATGCTTATTAAACTAAAGTCCGTCGTGATCCTTTCGGGAGGGCGTATACTTGTTATTGCTTGGGGTTATGGTCTAAGAGGTTCGAACATCAAAATATAATGAGAGGATGAGCATTAAAATATAAGTGCGTGTTAAGCTATGAGCATCGGGATATTTCCTTTTAATACAATTTACAAGGGGAGGATTTCTATTAATATTTGAGCGCTTTATAAAAGAGGGAGATAGCCTCGGCGCATTATTCAAAGGATATTCATTTATTTTTATTATTATCGAATAAATTAAATGTTAAAAATAATTAAATAATATTTAAAGTTTGAATTTATATATTTATTTTATTTTTAATAATTAAATGCTATGATAAGAAAAGATTAAAAAATTAAATTAAATTAAATAAATAAATAAAATATGAATAAATAATAGAAATAAAATAAAATAAAGATAAAATTAAAATTCAAAATAAAATAGATAAAAAAAAATTCAAAATAAAATAAAATAAAGATTAATGAGTAAATAAATAAACAAACAAATAAATAAATAAAATGAAATAAAAATAAAATTACATAAATTACAATTTAATAATATTAAATTAAAAATTATTATTTTTATTAAAATAAATATAAATATTTAAAATTCAAATTATAAACTTTGATCATTTGGTTTACTCTTTTTAAAATAAAATAAATTAATTTTTATTATTTGAGGCAACCTAGCAGTGATTTTACAAACGGCAAGTAGGAGCTATACTTTCTATTTAAAGAGGTTACTTGATCAGATTCTCCATCTTGTCTTGATGATGAACCACACGGGCAGGGTTTACCGCCTTAGACAAATTTAAAGGTTCTATGGGCAAACAACGTATGATAATGGGTTTGCTCATCCTATTCAGCCTTATGCAAATCAAAATGAGCACACTCAATTCGACCACCCAAACATAACATCAAGGATAGGCAGAGAAAATATGGGAATTTCACATCAAGGTCTCATTGCCTTCTTCATATATGAGGATTCCATCAGTCTCGAGGATGTGCAAGCCATTTAAATGGTCAGTTTGTGACATGGTGTCAGGTTGCTTCTTTAGTATACAATATAGATAGTTTGAACGTGAAAAGAATTGAGAAATATTTCTACTTACCATTTATGATTATCTGTTCAGCTTTGGATTTTGTTCTGTTAAATCACAATTCAGTTTTTACCCCTCATATAGCACAAAATGATTCACATCTCTTCCATCCGGCGTTCCCTTGCACCCCGGTGCCATTGCTAGTATTACAATGTGAGAACATCATGATAGAAGACGATAATGAGAAATAAAATGATAGAATGGTAATGAGAAAATATCACAATATTTACTGTTATATTTTATGTTATTTACTGTTATATTTTATGGTTGACCTTTTCGTTGGCACAGAGCTCGAAAGTTTGACCAGTTAGCCTTAATGCAGGTTACCCTCTTAATTCCCCTACGTCAGCCCTCGGAGAATGCTCCTCGCATGTAGCGAAGAACTCCTCTCATGACAACCAAAAATCCAAAACATAAGTTTAACATGAACTACAACAAAATAATTTCATATAACTTTTAGTATATTCGTTAATAATACTTCCAACCCAAAACTAAATGTCACACAAAAATATAAAATTTTGTAAAACAATTAAAATTATAATAATCAATTTAGAAATCTGCATTACTACTTTTCTACATGAGATTTTAATTATAAAATAAATTTAAAAATTTAATCAATTATAATCTTTACAAGATTATAATATCTGCATTGTAAGTTCTCGTTTGTATATAAAGCTTAGTTCATGGTTTTTTACATTATATTTAGTTAATTTATTAATTTTTGTTTGTTAATAAAATAATTGAGATAGATTATTGTGAAATGAAATTATTGGACATTAGTTTAATTTTTGACATTGAAGTGATATTTTTTTCTAAATATATTTGAATGTTGACAAAATTTCTTACATTACGCATACACTTCTCTCCTATACTCGTTGTATAATGTGTAGTTAAATTTCCCACAAAAATTTAACATAGTAATAAATTTATTATACAATTTATGTGTGGCCTATTCAAATAATATATATATATATATATATATATATATATATATATATATATATATATATATTAAATATTTAATAAATGGAAATATCTATATAAGAGACCCTTTCAACACTTTACCAATACTTATAATAAATAATATATGTGAAAAAAATTATAAATAAATAAATCAAGAATTAAACACTATAATTTATAAATCACAAAGAGAGATTTTCATCTTAACCATCTTTTATGAAGTCACTAAAAGGATGCAATCTTTGGAGGTGCATTTTTTTTAAAACTTTGCACTACAAAAGGGTTTGACACATCAAGAGATTTGATTACTGCAGGCTCTTGCTAGATCTATGGTTAAGATTGATCTATAGTTTTGGTTAAGTATCATTATTTTCCATTTTGACCAGAGAAAATATTTGTTGGAATTTCATGTTAAAGTTATTTTATTCCATGCAATTAAGGGAATTTCAAGAGGTTGAATCCATTTAAGCATTTAAAAATCTAATTGAAATTATATATATATATATATATATATATATATATATATATATATATATATATATATATATACACACACACACACCCTGGAAACACTCAAATTTTAAAATTCTTTTGAAGTAATTAAAATTTAAAAAATAAATAAAGTTGATATTATTTATATTTTCATATTTGAATTAGATAGCTAATAGACCATTTTAACATCATGTTAACTATTTTTTTTCTCTAATTACTTTAAAATAATTTGAATAGTAATTAAAGCAATAATGTAAGAAATGTGTAGGTGTAATGTAAGAAAATTTGTATCATTCAAATATATATATATATATATATATATATATATATATATATATATATATATATATAAATGTCAACTTCAATGTGTAAAATGTAAACTAAGACAAATAATTTCACTTAACAATGATCCATTTCGAACATTTTATCAACAAATGAAAATTAATAAATTGGATAAATATAAAATAAAATACCAGGAGCTCTAAAAACCATGGGCAAAAACTAATAAATTAAATAAATATAAATTACAAAAACTAATAAATTAAATAAATATAAATTACAAAACCATATACATATAAAGTACAAAACCATAAGCTAGAACCAAACTATGTCACTAACACTTTTCTCAAAAGCTGCTTTAACACAACCAAATCCAACAAATAAAAATGAATGATTTAGAAAATTATAGAAGCAAGTGATGTTTATATATAATATTTAATTTAATAGAAATTGAAAAATTCATAATTTAATCATATTTTTAAATTCAATTAATATTAATAAAAAATAACTAATATTAATATAAGGTAGTTAAATTTCACCATCTAAATTTAACATAGTAATAAATTTATTATACAATTTATGTATGTCGTCCATTAAAATAAGAAATATAAAATATAACTGTATATGTTAAAGATTTAATAAATGCAAATATTTGTAGACTCTTTCAACACTTTGATTTACTTATGGTAAATAATATATGTGAAAAATTTATAAATAAATAAATCAAGAATTAAACACTATAATTTATAAATGGAGAAAGAGATTATCTTAACCATCATCTCTCATTATATGGATGCAATATTTGGAGGTGCATTTTTTTTTTTTTTTTTTTTCATTATAGAAATGGTTTTCACCTCAAGAGATTTGATTCTTCTAGGCTTTTGCTAGATCCGTGGTTAAGATGGATATATACTCGTTGTTAGTGCATTTCAAGTATAATTATTTTACATTTGACCATTTTATTAAAGGTTAATTTAGAATGGAGAAAATATTTGTTGGAATTGCATATTTAAACTATTTTATTCCATGCATTTAAGAGATTTTCAAGGAGTTGAATTATATATATATATATATATATATATATATATATATTTGTGTGTGTGTGAAGAGAGAAATATTCATGTTAACCATCATTTATCAAGTTACTAGAGGGGTGAAATATTTGGAAATGCATTTTTTTAAAGTTTTGCACTATAAAAAGGGTTTGCACTTCAAGATATTTGTCTCTATAGCCTTTTGCTAGTTCCATGGTTGAGATGGATCTACGCTGATTAGATTATACTTATATGTTATAACAACTATTTTTTATTTATATGTTTTCCGAATTCTTAATACTAATAAATTTGATGAGTTTATCTTTCAGTATTTCTGGATCTTTTAAGTGAATACAAATAATTAATATTGGAAATAGATAAACACCATATTTTCTTATGGTTGGGGAAAATTTCATTTCAAATTTTTAAAATTTTGGAAAAAGATAACAATATATTATTCCTTATAAGATGTATCGTCTGGAATTTTTTTGATGTATGGAATCTAATTTGGTAACTATATATTAAACTATGACCTAGTCTAATATCGTTTTTCACTATAATTCATTAAAATTCGACAATACAATTTCAAATTTGTTGTTGTTGTTTAACATACATTTTTGAATGCCGATATGAATTCAACACCTGAAAAAACTCTAAGGCACTCCAATTATGCATATTAAACAATTCAAACTCAAATTTTTCAAAATCTTTGTAAGATTTTGATTAGAATTAACCATAAAAAATTGTTTTGAAAAAACTCATTTCATTTATAAGATAAACTACACCTTAAACGATGGTTCGATAGAGAAAATGTCATGGTATGCACGATGACATAATGAATAATTAGGCTGATATGCCTTTCCTTTTGAATTAGATCACCTCTCAGTCTACTATTTTCATCTCTGCCTGACATCTTTACCTTCTGTTCTTTTGTGCATTAAATGTGACATCTCTTAAAATTTTAATTGTTCAATTTAAGGGTGGCACCATTCTCTCCATGAAGTGGAAATTTCAATCACGGTTAATTCCATTATCTTTTCGAGTGCAATTTCAGTGACATCTGCATCGTTGGGACACCTAAACCGCCAGTGCTGTTGGAGAGGCATTTGGTGCAGTTGCAACTGACTAACTCTACCATCACGCGCCACCCCTGATTTTGGGCCAAAAATTTAATGCCATTTGTTGTAATGTTGTTCGTATTTATTGGTTTTAAGAAACGAATTCTACAAAATCATGTGATGAGTTCAACAGAATTAGTACTTAACGATTGGATTTATTTACTACTCAAGAGTACTTATGTTTTATGATGGGTATTGTGAAACATTTGACATAGAATAGATTTTTGGTATATTTTCAAATGATAGGCTACCTCACAATGTACACTGATGACATAAATGTACCCTCGACAGATGTACAAATGTACGCGAATGACACAAGTCTATCCTTTTGGGTGAAATTTTTCATGGCGCACGAACTTCTGGGAATATCATGGCTTATGAACAAAAACTTGGTGGCTTATGAATAAAATGTTGTTGCTCGAAGCCGAGTAGGGTGAGATTAAGCCAGGCGAGACAGACTCAGGCAGAAGACTTAGGTGAGGTCAAATCAGATGAAGTACGCTCAGATGAGGTAGACTCATGCGGGGACTGAAGAAGCATATTCATTTTCCTATTTAAGAAACCAGAGCAATAATGTCATAATGTGGGATAAGTAGCATGTATAATGGAATTGGTTCTAAATCGAACTAAAACGACCCCCTCTCTATATAATAATTGACGATTTTCAATATTGATTGGTTACATTCTTTTGCATCTCCATCTATGACCCGGATTCTAGAGATGTAACAAAACTGATGCTTTGAAGATTGATGGTGTATAAAATTCAGGTGTTTCTCAATACTTGGTGCATTTATGGAGTTGTGACCTTCAGTGTCCATGATAGAAAAGTTATGTAGGATAGCTAGAGTCATTGTGCGCTTTGAGCTTCTTTAATATTGACAGGATTATTATTTTCAAGGTGTTATGTAGAAGTGCATTTAACATATAGAGTCTTCAAGTATTCAAAAGTTAAAATAAAACCCAAAAAGAAGTGTAGTCAAGGCTGAAGAAGAATTTGCGTAAGGATCTGACTTTTAGCACCAATTTAGAGTTTCACATTCTAATGGAGTTGATCAAGGAAAATCTCAAATATTCGAGAAAGGGGTATTGATTGTGATCTGCAGGGGTTAGCAAAGGGAAATTGCACCCAGTCTTATGGTCTTGGGGCTACAGTATTTCAAACGAAATCAAGCTCAATAGTAGCTGCTCAAATAACTTGTTTTCTAGTCCATATCCACATGCAAGACTAAGGGTTCACCAAACGACGAGACCGAGTTATAATTTGAAGACTACAAAAACATATGGAATTCGAGGGAGAAAGACACCCATTACACACCCTGCAAGCATCACAGAGCATTGCAAGGAGAAGTCACATCAGCTGTAGATCGTCTACTGATCATGTTTATTTCAAGTGGCTGGCGTATAGGCATTTATGTAGTCAAAGTTTCATTGAAAGTCACCATTCTGAGCTAAGGTAGAGGTCAGTTGTTAATATTTGATCCTGGCATGTATTTAATCTCAAGCATGACCATTGTAATTGGATGAAAGCTTTATTTGTAGACCAGGCAGGTTTCAGAACACATTTCGTATTTTCTTTTCATCTCATGTCCCTCAGCGAAGGCATCAAAGATGAAGAATGTAAGTACATTCAATGAAATATTCTATTCCATGAAACGAAGGGAACACAACATATATAACCTCTTCATCCTCATGTAGAGTAAAGCTCTTCGGACAACTTTCGCAAGCACGAAGCAACTCACTCTTTCCAAGCCTTCAACAACAACTCACCTGAAGAAAAAAGTTGCAATCTCCTGAACAACAGTGAACCTGCAACAACATTTATGTAAATTAGCACCATACAGACATCTGATAAAAACGCCCTCTCAACTTCTTATCGTGTGCATAAAATATGTGGCATTTACAAATTTTTGCAACTCAAGATATCGAGAACGAACAAGTCGAATACAAATCCTTTTAAATTGTGTGTATTAAATGTGCCATTCCTGCATTTTTTCGTAAGTTAGGAAATATGGAAGAGATGAACATATTCGACAAAAATACAACAATACGTTCGTACCCTGAGATGAAGATTTAAATAACTATTAGTTAAAATATACTGCAAAAAATTACAGATTCATAGATAGCATCTAAATAAGGTACACTAAGACCACTTTAACTTGCCAAAAACTACAGATTAAAGACAAGATACAACAAAAACTCCTTCCTTCCATGTCTACAATCCTTCTTTAAGGGTTAAAGACAAAATAATTTGAATAGGTGGAGCACTCCATGATTAATAGACATTGATGTTATGAATTTGACTTGGGAGGTCCGCACGAGGACCTTAAATTCAAACCCATCAAATTTTAGACCAAAAGTAAATTGTGCTCCTTTTTAAATACAATCGCATCAATCCTCAAAGAAAGATTGTCTTTGCCACTTCTAAAAAAATCCCAAATTTTCCCTGAACATACTATAAAACTTCGATCTTCATCTTAAACAATTCGTACTAAAAGGAAATTCAAACTTGACACAAAATATTTTCAAAGTTTCAAACATAAAAGCCTTAATCAAAACGTTAACCAAACAACTATCTCTTGCAAAACAAAATGATCTTCCAAGTTCATCCTTACTCTGTAGCAGACGATTCCAGTGCCATCATCTGTTAGTGTTGCTGGCTTTGCTTCACGATGGTGTTCGATCAAGAGATGACATTTCCTCGTGAATTTGTTTCCTAAAAACGCATATGGTTGTCCTGACTTTACACAAAAAAAGGGCGAACATAATAACTCCGCAATATACTGGAAAAAATGCAGAAAAAGCGAAGAACTTTCATCAAACATCTATGTTAATACACCTAAACAAGCATCCACTTCTATCTTCTTTTCCTTCAATTACCTCAGCGTTTTCTCCATATTTTGGATATGATGCAAATAGATCTACATAGTTTGTATTACAACATGCTTCCTGTCCAATTTGAAAACTCCTCCTCGAAAAAGATGTAATCATTGTCACTGAGGAGAATATACCAACACCTGAATTCTCATATTTCTTTGGTGATGCTTTTGAATTAGTTTTGTTGTTTGTTGTCAGAATTTATGTTGTCACTTGCAGGTTGCACGTAAGTCATCCTCATGATTATCTGATTGAATAACATCATCTTAACCATTGATATGATCCCCACTTTGCATAGATGATTGATTCCAGCCTACATTTAAATCTGCAAGTATAAATTTATCTAATCCGTGATCTTCTTCTTAGCACGGGATTCTCTCTAGAAAAATTATCAAGATAAGCCAAACTAAATTTGACAAAACCCCATAATTTTTCCTTTTCTCGGAGTATGGATGAAAAATGAACGAGGGGAGAAAAACATGAAAAAACACAATTTGACAAAACCACATAATTTTTCCTTTTCTCGGAGTATGGATTAAACTTGAACGAGGGGAGAAAAACATGACAAAACACTTAAGTGGCTCAACTAATCTATATTCTACACAGCGAAAAGCGAAAGTTTCCTCCCACTCCATTTTATTTTTTGTAAATTATATGACCTCAAACAAAAATATGGTAAGGTTTATACAATATATTATGCTTACATGTTAATTAATTCAGTCAACTATCCAAAATGTCGGGTATCCATCTGTAATATTCTTTCGAGACAAATTTCTTGCAACATGAGGATTATTATATGGTTTTCCAATATAAAATCAATTTTCTGTAAAAAAATCATACTAAGAAACCAGACGTACATTTCAGAAATTCGTATGCTCGAACTTGTATCTTCATAGCCAATTCCTTCCCACTAGACCAAATAGAAAGGATTCAAAATCTAGTCTTTTATGTCAAACTTCTTTTTGATAGCTTCAAGGGATTCAACTACAGTTTAAGAAATACCTGGTTAGACATTGAATTATAATATCAACAATTTCAGTATTAGTCAGAACTTATTGTCTTCTGAATAGGCTGCTGGTTGCGTATCAACTACCGAGTAATACTCAAAAGCGTTGATTATAGGTGGATTGTTGTTGTTATTTTCTTTCACAAGCTCAAATTTGGTGTCGTCTGTTTGGTTTATTAAGATTGTTAGCTCTACCCCTAGTAATTTGGCACGATAGTAATTATTTCAGACTGTCTTTCATCATTTATTGTGACGTAAAATGATCTCGATTCAGACATATTTAAACTTATCATATCTACAAAATATAACATTAGTAATGACTTGTTGCCTTGGGAGGATCAACCTAGTTTGATTGAAAAACGTTTTGAGATGTTTAGAACCCACGTTGTTTTCATGGATTCACTTGGAGGAAGGTTTCTGGTATTATTTGTGGAAATAGTCTCTTTGCAATTTGCCTGTGAAACATCTATAAGATCGGAATTATCAGTACTTATATGTGGTCTCCGTATGCGGTCAAATCTGTCTTGAGCATACCTGCTCAGCCCACCGTACAGAGCTATTCAACTCAATTATTGAAGAAATATTTCAGAAATGGTTACATCAAAATTTCTCTTTCAAATCTGGTATGGGTGTCAAATTTTCACTTAAATTTCATCTGGGTCTTTTAAACAAATAATTATTTTTAAAATATAATGAAACACACAAAAAAAAATAAGTCATGATAAGCGAGAAATTAGCTTGAAACTACAGATGTACTAAGATTTTTCCAAAGGATAAACTCTCCAATATACCCAAAACACTTTAGTATTCTCTCACCACTAATATGATTACTATATATTTTCTAATTAGCTAGGGACTGGGATAAAACATATAAACATGCTTAGATTTCCATAGCCATTTACCATGTAAAGTTGAAAATGCTTACCTGACATCTGATTTTCCACCAGCGTCACTTCTTCAGATTAAAGACAACATCATTCCGGGCTTAGCTTGTGAATACATGCCATCTATCGAAGGGGCCTCAACTCAATCGTAGAGATAAAGGGATGATCAGTTTGCGTTGTTCTGATAAGGCAAGTGTACAACATTGTGCAGAACTCACCGGGATTTTTTCATAAATATATGGCTTGGATCAACATTGTAGAGTTACATTTCCAAAAGTCAACAGACCGAGTGTTTCAATGGAGAAAGCGAAGCCTGGTAATTGCTGGAATCCACTGTAGTTTTCAGCAGCAAACACAAGTCTTAGGAGGTTATAAGTTGCATTGGGTGCCAGATTCAATTGATAGCAAGAATTGTTGAGAGTATTAGGAAAGAAGTGTAAAGTATGCAAGTAAGAACCGTCATTGTCCCCAATGTCTAATGCCTCACAACGTCTAAGTAATGAGCATCAGTAACATAGGTGATATTTATTTTGTCAATGTGATTTGTTTTCGCACCGCACTGAATACTAAGAAATCATGCCGCCCCCAAAGTTCTATAGCATAAAAATTTGGCCATAATATCAAACTTACGGGTTTTTTTATCCTAAATATGAAATAATAGGTTCCTTACTTGGATTTATAACATTGAAGTGACATCCATCCATTCAAAATTTGCAAATGTTAAAGATTTAAGAAAAAACCATGTAATTTTCGCTAGGAGCGTCAAAAATTATTTTAGGATGTATGCTAATAGTTGGTTCAGTAAAAACATTAACAACCAAGAACATCAACAACACGGTTATCGCAATTGAAAAGTTTCATTCAACAAATTTGTTATTTTCCATTATCGCAAAATAATTTAAAATATCACAGAGTATTCGATTCTCAGTAAGAGATATGCTTGTTGATTCTTACAAGTTCATATAAAATAACAATGGAGCGCATTGGAATCATGTGAAAGTGTGAGAATGAGCATGTGGTCAATGCAGACTCGATAGTGCTTGGACGCCACATATTCAAATGTCCCAACATTGACACATGCTAGTTGTTTCTCACAATTTCATGTAAAATCACGTTAAAGCGTACAAATAACATTTTCTAGAAGTGAGATTCCCTTGCCTATATATATATATATATATTCATTCTTGACTAACTTTGCCTCACTGATTCAATATTTTTAACTTGTCGTTACATCCATTAACTATTTAAGAGTATATAACTAGTATTTGCTCCAAAAATGCAAAGATACATTAAATGCACGCTCATAACTAATTTCTAAGTTCATAATTAAATTTGAGAATTGGCATTCAATTACATAATTTCAAAAATCATTTTAATAACACAAATACTTATAATTTTTTATTTATAGAATTTTCAATTGAATAAATTTAATTACATCTAAAATAATGATTTACAAAAAATTATTCATTTTAATGCACAAAATTTGTAATAAAAAAAATCTAAATCTTACATTCAAGATATAAAGTTTTAAAATAGTAATCAAGATTTTCACAATTTTACATACCAAAATTTCCCAAACAACCATTTGCAATCTGTAACTTTTATCCATAGAGTCTTGAAAATAGTTTTAGGGTTTTACAGTGAGTAATTAATTATTATAATAATAGATGGTCTTTAATTAAGATAAACATGGATTAATAAGCAGTTTTAATCTAATATTGCCAATGAATTATGCACCAAAGATTCATGGTCTTTTCATGGTTTAAATGCCACATACCACAGAATCCATTAGTTTGATTTTGACTAAGCCAAAATGTTAAAAATTACATCTCAATTAGTTTTGATGAGAAACATACTCAAATTGGAATAAAGAAGAATTATTTTAAAAAATAAAAATAAAAATCAATAATAAGACATCTCACTTTTCTCAAAAAAAAAAATGAAAAATGAAAAAATAATACCCAACATCTTTTTATCATAAGTTTTATCAATTTTTTAAATAAATACAATAAAATAAATTATATTTTTATGCCAATAGCCATGTTTATTTCAGAATTGGCCTCCAAAATTTAAATTTAATTATCAATAATTAGTTATGCTATTTTAATTAATTAATTAAAGAAAATTTCATATCAACATATGTCCTATTGGTATGTGGCATTGATAAGGTATGGTAGTGTAATAAAAACTATTTACAAGATAAGAATTTCCATGGTAAAGTGGGGTGAATTGATTATAATGTGCATCTACCAACGATTTAATTTAGGCCTAGTCTAACTTATAAACAAAACGACATTTTTTTAGAGTGGTAATTTTAACTAAAATCATGCAGAGATTTTTAAAAACTTGAGTTTAAGTTGTTTAATATGTAGAATTCTAGTGCCCTAGGGTTTTCAGGTTCTCAATCCATTTATATATTCAAAAATGTATTCTAGACAACAAAAAAATCCTTTGATTGTAGTGAAAAAATTTATTTTATTTATAATTTAAACTAAACTTTTAATTTATATAACTCCACTTATTTTAAAAAATATTTTGAAACAATAATCATATATTATTCTTTTATAATTTCAAATAAACAATATACTCATTAATGTGTGATTTAATTTTAAAAATATAATTTGTTCGGAAATATTAACACACTCACCATTAAAAACTTTTTACTATAATTTTTAATCCTTCATACAAGGTGGATACTTGCACTCTCAAAATAATTAAAAGGTAAAACTTCACTATTTATTTAAATATGATATAAAATGTATTCATATCAATTTTTTATTTAATAAATATTGCTTTTAAATTTAGTAACATTGTTTATAAAGTTATAGCTTCAACTCAAGTATTTAACTTTCAGTTAAAATTCACTTTAAAGCCGATAATTTTAATGATAAAATTGTATACTTAAGAATTTAGATCTATTTTAAAACAACTTAAATTATTTTACTCGAAAACCAAAAGGGCTCCTCAAAAATTGAAAACCCACCTACCTCTACTCAAAATAAATCTATACTCATACAAACATACATTGTAGCACACAACGATAACTTCACATGGAAATGTAAGGAGTTAATATTTTTTCTATAAGTTACTCACGGGTTACTATTCAGATCACTATTAAATATTCCTTACTCGTCATTAGATAGAATGTTCACTAGTTCATAGTGTAGTTATAAACATGAATCACACATCTCATGTCAAGAGTAGACTACTGCATATATCATTTAATATGTAGATTGCTAGAATCATATATCAATCAATATGTAGATTTCTAGAATCATACCTTAACTGATGTCCATTAGTAGTGTTAGTAACCTATAAATATAGGATTCATAATTTTGACTTGACTGATGGTAGTCTTGTAAATATGCACAAACTTTGCTTTCTGCAAGTTATTTCCCATATTTTGTAAAAAATAAAAAATCAAAAAATCAAAAAGAGGGTAAAAAGTCCTAAAAGAAAAATGAAAGGACTTAGAAAAAATAATATACCCCAAAAGAAAAAAGATGAATAAAACATGAAAGTTTTCAAGTCTAAATGCCACTACTTTTACTTTTTGCAGATGATTATGACAGAGTGTCAATAAATACCATAATCCATGATGAGTTGAACAATTTAAGCTTGACTTTTCATGTTTCAATTTACTTGTTTTAGATAGAGAATAAAGAATTGTCATACAATTTAATCCTGACAATTCAGTAGTTAGGTAGAGAATAAAAGAATCCAATAGTTTAATCTGGATTCTTAGATGAAATAAGTATAGAATTAGATAGTTTACTGCTTTCAAAAAGAATAAAATGTTGTAAGGTTGCTAGCTCAAATGCACCTGATTAAAAGAAGAAAATATGTTAGGAGATATGATTGGGTAGGTAGAAGAAGGTGGGAAACATCATTGTAAATATCTTTCACCGGGCTATAAATAACTAATTTCCCCTCCCCATAGCAATTTAATATTCTAGACTATCAGTCAAAGAGGCTCAAGGCATTTCCTTGACTTTTGTTGGGACCGGACCCAAGGCCCAATGACTGATTAGTTGAAAATGTTAACTTTCTATATTAATCCCGGAAATTTTCATCATTTACCCTTCATGCACTCATCACCATTTGATCTCATAAGTAAGAACTCTTTTCTTACTTAAATGTTACATAAAGGCCCATTTAATTAACTTCCTCCATTTTACAAAGCATAAAACCCTCAAAAAACATGATATACTAAGTAAAAGTGAATGAGTTATGAAAATGAAGCTTTACTCTAATTTTCACTTTCCTTAGTTTTATTTATGAATTTTTGAGTATTCATTGTTCCTTTTCATATTAACACTTAACCTATTTTATTAACTCCCTATCAAATATCCTAGTCCTATTAATATAACTTTTTTTTATTTTAATATCCCAAAAACCCCTTATCATATGCTTTTTATATCAAAGATATTAATCACATGTTGAAAAAACATCTCGAAATTATCCCTTTAATATAAAAATACCAATAAAAAATATTCTTACTCCCCTATAGTTTTAGAACTTGAAATAAATCTAAAACTATATAATAAAGTTAAAATAAAACAAAAAGCGCATTTTTGCATACTCTGTATTAAAAATAGCACAGAAAAATAATACTTACTCCCGTTCCCGCATTACTTCTACCCAAGGTTAAAGCTTTAACCTTACCCCTTTCCCCCAGTATATATCTCCTTACCACAGATTGAACCTTGGTTGAATTTTATTAAACCCGCCCCATTCTATGTATAAACTCATTTTATACGTAAACTTCATCAAACAACTATGCACCCTCACATTCATTCTCATCCCTCCGATCATCATTATCTCATTAATCTGACAGTCCAAATCTAATGCAATAAACCATTCCCTTGCCCCACCACTCCTCATCGCGTTAAAAATCAACCGTTGATCATCCCTATCGAATCAATGGCTGACATTAAACCCAAGTCCCACCTTTCCTTACCCCGCAGCTTCCCAAGAGATCTCGACCATTCGCATCGTTCAATCAAATCCAACGACGTATATTCAATATCGCATAACAAAAGTGATCGGGCAAAGTTTATGAAAAATAATGCGATAAAAGTTGTTTCATGAAACCACCATCTGCTACGTGTCCAAATTCTACTGGATCGCATTCCAAAAGGGAAAAACTTCTTACCGCTCAGGAGAAATGCGATAACCACTAATGGTTTCACCTTCAATGCAAAAACCACTCCCGCCATTTTATTTTGACCTGTAATTAATGTCCTGCATATCAATAAAACCTAAGGTTTTAACCTTATTTTTTCATTGTTTCCATATCATTTGCACCTTCACCCTTTGGAAAACTACTCACAGACACCATTGTCGAGCCTCTGCTAACCAATTTGCCCATATGAAGCCAATTTCTCCTTTGAAATTCACCACCGAATACTCTCTATGCCTTCTACCAAACAGCTACGACCAGTTTGAAGACTGGTATAACCTAAAAACCTCCTCGACTGCCATAATACCGTTAAAAAGGTATTTCTCTGAATTTCAAGCCTTCATTTCACAAATTTAAGAAAATTAAAACCAGTTATGATTGTGAAATATAAACTGCCAAGTCTAAAAATGCCCAAACCTTGAAGAAACAGGGGGAACCCTATCAAAATTTTCCCAGAATTTGCCATCTTCTCCAAATCCAATTTTTCACTATTTTTGACCACCTAAAGGCATTTTTCATGGTTGAAATATATTTGAATTATAGTGAAAGCCATTGAAATCCCTTTTCCAATCCTCTGCACATTGTAAATCTGCGTTTCCATCCTAAAACCCTCGCCCAGATTCGAAATTTTTCCTAAAAACAGCTCAATTGGCCTTCTGTTTCCCAAAAAAAAAAAAAAAAAAGCTAAGAAAACAGTCTAATCTTGCTCAGTTTTATTAAAAATGACAAAGAAACAAGTCACTCCCAAGACTGGAGGTCCCAAACCTCAGAAACCTGCCTCCAACAAGCTTCCAAACCCTAAAAATTCAAAAATCAATAAACCTACTCTTGCCCTAACTGTAGATTCCACTGAAGTAGTTAGACCTTTGCAGCCGCCTGTCACCTCTGAAGAAAATAGTTCATTAATTGATTTTGACTACAGAATCTCTGATCCTTCATTAGAATTCAACTTAATTGAAGTGCACAACTGGTGCTATGAAAAATTTCTGAAAAAGGTTGAAAATGATATACCTATTTGGAACTCAAACTTGCCTAAATATGTGGTTCCCATCACCCATCAAGCTCAAGATTTCATTAGGTTATGTCAATTACATTATATCCCTGACCAGAGATGTATGGTAAACAAAGATAGAGAGTTCATGTGTTATATAACTACTGAAGCCATCAATGATATGCTCCAACTGAGCCATGATCCAAGAGCAATATCATTGTCCATTGAAGATTTAACACAGCTCTATCTAGATCTGGACTTTCCTAAAAGATTCATGATCTTTCAAAACTTCTGGCCCACCCATGTTGATATTCCTAAAGTAAATCCACCTTATGACACTTTTTACTTCCCTGAGGGCTCTAGAAAAATCATTTCCATGCTTTCATTCATTCTAGGCTATGCTAATGATGAGTTTAGAGATGCCTCCATTCTAGGTTTCCTCTCTACCTTGTCTCCAGGACAACATCCAGAACTAGTCTTCAATTTTGCCAAACTCATTGCAAATAATATGCATTATCAATTAACTAAATTACCTAAGGAAGGAGTATTCAGATATTCATCCTATCTATTACATCTCTTCCTATTTTTTCAAGAAGAAAATTTCCCAATTGCATTACAGAAGATGGATGTGGAAGGTAAACCTCTTTCAGTGGTATTATGGACTTCTTTACTAGAAAAGACAGCAGTGAATACAGCTATAAATAATTCAATGATTTGTTTATTAAACCTGCCATGAATTTGTTGAACAAAGCAGAGCCACCAAGGATTAATGAAGACATCAAAAGAATTTTACAGTTGTATGAAAACTGTAAGGTAGGAGACTGGTATTTGTACGAAAACCACACAGAAATCAAAGTATATGGTGCACTCCTGGCTCCTTATAAATTACCCAAGTTTCTAACTACGAGGATTTTTTCTTTAGAGTACTTGAGACAGATTTTGAATGCAGATGCAGTGAATTTCATAGCTCACAAAAAGAAAACAAAGTTCAAGCTAAAAAATCAAATTGGCCCCTTCATAGTTAATAACAGAGACGCTTTGAAAGAGATGGTCAGCAAACCTTTACCACAAGGATCCCCAAGTGGTAAAGTGGTTTTACAGTATTTTGAGAACTTATTTTTTCTAAAAAATGAGATTAAACACATCTTCATTGTCAAGCCCAACTTTGCAAAGTACACAGAGGCAGATGAAAGCTACAGGAAGTTGAAAGGTATGATAATACCCAATGCAGAGGAATGGAAAGTATTTACTGATTGGTTATAACAAGCATTGCAAACAAGGCAGAACAGGTGCAGTCATATTTTTCATTTTTACAGTTATCAAAGGGTAAAATGTTGCAGTGAAAGTGTATTAGGTAAATGATAGTCAAAAAAATTTTTACTGCGGGTTGTTCCTCATTTTACAGCAGTCAAGCAGTAAGAAAACCGCATAAAAAGTATCAGAGTATAAAGTACAAGATGAAGAGTGTATTATAAGTCATCTTCCAAAGATATTTTTCCAAGTGCCAGCAAGCATTTCCAGCAACTACAACAAAGCAATAAGTTAAGATAATTAGTCCTATTTTTTATTGATAAGAGGACAGCTTGCCAGTTTGTTTTGCAGCTGTCCCTCTTCCTATGTAATAATCTTTATTTTTTCCTAGAGATATTCTCATAATCTCTTAGATATTTTGTAAACAATCGATTTGTATAAATACTTCTCTTTTTGAAGTATTAAGTGTGGAATAAAATTTTCCAAGACTACTATAGAAATTTTTGTTGAATACATTGGAGTTCGTGTGAGTCAATTTGTAAAGCAGCAGACTGGAACTAAGTCAAACAGACATCATAACTCAGGATTCTTGTGCTGATCAGATAAGCCAAATATTTTCCTGTTTTCACTGTTTATCTTTCTAAATTTGCATACATACATTTATATGTTTTCTGTCTTAAATGATTGACTAGGAAGGTTAATACAGGATTAGTGTTAAAAGCTCCCTGTTTTTTACTAGTTATTCATTGATATGTTTTCTGCTAATATCCGGATTAAGAATTCTTAACTTCTCTTAGTCCCTTTTGACCCCTTTCTTTCATCCTCTTTTCTGTAACTTAAGGATCGTTCATTGCCCTTTTGTTCAGATTTCACCCCTTTCACCAAAAAAGCCTATTCCAAACCCTTTGAAGGTCATTTACCCTGCCCTTAGTATATTTTCTCTTTTGACCTTATTTCCTAGCTTTGCTTGCAAAGAATTTGACTCCATAGCCCAATGGTCTGGTATATCCCTCTGTGGTTTACCTTGAAGTACCTTTTATTTCCACCAAACATTCAAACCAAACCAATTTTCCAATCATACCTAGCCTAAAATCTTATAACAAAATCAAGCTAAAACTTGAGGAGAGATCCCTCTCTGGAATTTAGGAAGGCTAGATCCTGAATTTCAAAAGAGGTTCTTGGTTACCCCTGGTTTTCTTCAACTATAAATCCTCATCCCACAACCTGAGAATTACTAGGGTGATAACATACTGGCGACCATACTAGGGACTTAACCACTCTCCAGTTTTAAGTTTAATCTTGGAGGAAAATTTTTAAAACATATATTTTCTACTTTAAGGTTAAGTTTAAAAGGTTATGGGTATTTATACAATAATCATTCTGGCTCCCAAGAAAGTATATTATACTAGATCCAACCCTGATCCTAATCCTGCAGATATAATAGAAAATCCGAACCAGATAGGAAAAAAGAAAAAACGGATTGTTAGTTTAGAAACGGAAGTGCCCCTGAGAAAGGCTAATTCCTTATCCAAAGAATTAGTAAGCTTATTAGATATAGATTTTGATTTCAAGTTTTAAAATTCATTATTTAGAAATAAATCTGAAACTGATATAAAGGAAACTGTTATAGATCCTGTTTTTACTTCTTTTGTGAATGAGAAACAGAAATTTATTTCAGCATCAATAAAATCAAACAAAAATGAAATTCAAATTCCAGGAGAAACGGTAAATTTTACACGAATTAAAGACGTTGATGAAGCTATTAAATTATCCATTTTTTTGTCTCAATTTAAACCTCTAGTTTCTCAACTATACACCACAGTTTTTCCAGCAGCAGATTCTACTCTGTATGCTGCCACTTCATTTATAGACTCCAGTATCAGTTCACCCCCAGATCCTGTTAGTTTTGAGTTGCCTTTGCAACCTAGGATCATATATTCATCATACCTTTAATCCACCGCAAGTTCATCCACAGAGCCATTCATTCCTGAGTTTCCTGTGCAGCCTAGGATAGTATTTCCATCATATACTCAGTCCACTACATCCACTACAACTGCATCCACTAGCTTCATAAGCACTTCATCTATATTTCCTAGCCATATTACTTATTCTTCATCCCCTTTTCCAAGCTCTTCAAGTACAGCCTTTAGCACATCTACTTTTATAACCAACACTATCCCTGACACAACTACTGTACCTCCCAGTTTAGAAAAAATCCAAGCCATGGCAGCCATATATGCTCCCCTGGTTTTACCTCAAAACCTCCACGACATGCCCCAAAATTACCAAAAGGATATCCCATTATTTGATATTTTTTCACAAATCATTGCACAACAACATATCACTAAAATGAATGATTTTTGGGAAATTTATGAGATAGATGAATCTGATGTCCGAATGAGGTTCTTTGCACAAAGCTTAACTGGAGAAGTAAAAACATGGTTTAGAAGTTTAGGTGCTGGTAGTATAGAAGACTTAGCTGCATTTCATAGAGCTTTCCTAAATAAATGGGAAAAGAAAAATAATCCCCTACAAATATTATCTGAGTTTGATGCTGTTAAAAGAGCTCCTAATGAGTCTGTCCAAGATTTTTGCACTAGATACAATAGTATCTACAATTCTATTCCTGCAGATCTTAAACCCACTCCATATTCTGTGCTGCTCAAATTCCCTGATTGTTTTTATGTAGACATGGCCTACCAACTTAGAGAAATAGATGCAGAGACCCTAGAACAAATACTGAATGTTGTCGGTGTAGAAATCAATATCCTAGCCAAAAAATCTAGACTTAGAAATGAGAGGAGGGTCACCATTAAAGAAGAGAATTCAAGCTTAGATGGTAAATTTGATTTTATTAAAAAAACTTTAGAAAAATTAGTTGAGAGATTAGACCACATTGAGAGGAAACCGCAATGGGATAATCAATCCCAAATCAGAAATCCCAACTACAGAAAAAACAACAATCCTGGGAAAGGTAAGGAACCTTCCCCAGAACAAAACATTAGGCCCCCATTTCAAGAGAACTTTGCTGAAAGTTATCAAAACAATGTTGAGGATGAGGAAGACATCAACATAGTTATAGGCATAGATGAAGAAAATACAATTTTCCTCACACAGGAGGATCAAGAACTCTTTGAGCTTCAACAGTTCAAAGTAGAATTTGGTGAATCCTTTGACTATAAGCAAGGTTATGACTTTGCAATCAATGAAATTCACAGCCAGTATAACCTTAGGAGCAAGAAAATAAATGATTCTTCTACTAAAAACCATGCTCCAAATCAACAAAATCAAAACAGAAATAATGTAGAGACTCCCAAAACAAAAATTCTGCAAATTCTTCCAAGAGGAAAAAGCAAAATTCAAACCCACCGAGTCCTAAAAAACAGTCTAGTCCAAATATTGTAGATATCACTGATGAGGTGGCTCAATCCTCCAAATATTCCCAAAAGGCTAATACTTCCAAGGCCACTGATTCAGCAAAAACAACAATTACTAATCCCAAAAAAAATCTAGCTGACCCAAAATCATCAAACCTTAAATATTCTGCTAAAAATTCCAGATCTGACAAAGCATCTACTGCCACTCAAACTGTTCCTGAAAAAATAATTAAAGACAGTAGAAATCAAGAAACTCAAACAGAAGATAAAAGGAAATCTCAAGCTAAAGGTAAAAATTCTGAAACTCAAGAAAAATCATCCCAACCAATAGCCCCAAAAGATGAATTAATTCAAGCTATCAAAACTCAGTCAACATCTAATTTTCAATCAGAAATATCTAAGTTAAAGATAGCCATTCCTTTAACTGAATTGGCTAAAAATGACTTGTATAGATCTATTATTACTGAAACATTGAATGTAAACGAAAATGAGGATACAATTAATATGAGTGATGATAGACCTAAATTAATCTTTGGTCCAAATGTAGATGGTAAGCATTCAGACGGGCCAGTCCCTCCATTTTACTTAAGTCTTACTATCCATGATCAAATATTACATAATGCAATGCTAAATACTGGAGCCTCCCATAATCTAATGCCCAAAGCAATAATGGAAACTCTAAATCTAGACATAACCCGGCCATACAAAGATTTATTCTCTTTTGATTCAAGTAAAGTTCAATGCATAGGATTGATTAAGGATTTATGTGTGAACTTGGTCCAATATCCTGGTAAAAGCATGATCATGGATGTTGTGGTAGCTGATATCTCGCCAAAGTATGGCATTCTTATTTCTCGCTCATGGGGAGAAAAGTTGCAGGGATCTCTACAACTTGACATGAGTTATGCCACTATCTCGGTATTTGGACAGCCCAAAAAGCTTTACAGAGAAACCTTAATGAAGTTTATGATCAGCAGTGCCGAAAGACGTACCAATTATCCAATCTATTCAAATCCCACTGATCTTGACTCCTTTATTCTTTGCAATTCTGATCATAATAATATCCAAACTGAACTCACTGATATAAAGCCTAAAGTAATGGATGATTACATTGGTCATGAAGCTTTATGGCATTTAGATTTTGATGGTTCAGTAAATAAATCAAGAGTTGGAGCTGGAGTATGGATAACCAACATTGAAACTAGCCATTCCCAGGGGCATGCCTTTAGATTGAATTTCAAATGCACCAATAACATAGGTGAATATGAGGCTTTAATATTAGGTCTCCAAATCATTAGAAAATTGGGAGGTCAAAGAATATTGATAATGGGAGATTCAGAGTTAGTTATCAAACAAATAAACACAGTATACTCTGTCCACAATCCCAGATTAGCCAGATACAGGGACATAGCAACAACTTTGGTTGAAGATTTGTTAGAAAGCAAGTTTGCCATTATTCCTAGATAACAGAATTTACAAGCTGATTGTTTAGCAACCTTTGCCAGCACTTGTAATCTACCATTTTCATTAATACAAAAATACACTGCTAAAATCAAACACAGACCTATTGTCCTAGATAATGTAAAATACTATCAAATTTTCTCGGAAGATGAACAGATATATCACTTTTTGAACAATGAAGAAGAGTTTCAGAATTTCCAAATTGATAATGATTGTAAGATAGATTCGAATTTTTGTCAAATAGATGATTTAGAGGTACATACTTTTGATAGACCTACTATATTTACTCAGAGTGACATAGATGACTTAGAAAAAGTAGATATAGAGGAAATGATTGAAGATGAACTAGATTTGATAGATTTAAAACATAATATTTTACCCAGAGGTTTGACTCCCTTAGAAAACCTGTTCGATTCCAATGATGTGCCCAAAAGGCCAAAAATGGAACCAGTCGGGTCAGATATTGAAGAGTATAACATAGGAACAAATGAAAAACCAAAAAAGATCAAAATGTCAAAATCCTTACCATCAGAAGAAAAGGTTAAATATATATAACTTTTGAGAGAATATCAAGATGTCTTTGCATGGGGTTACGAAGATCTGAAAAATTATAACAAAGACATAATTCAGCATAAGATCCCTTTGAAAGAAAATCAAAAACCTTTTCAACAAAAATTAAGAAGGATTAATCCAATTTTGTTACCTTTAATCGGAAAAGAGGTTAAAAGAATGTTTGATGCACAAATAATTGCACCAATCAGGTATTCTGATTAGGTTTCTAACTTAGTGTCCATCAGAACGAAAACAGGATAAATTCGACTGTGTATAGGCTTTAGAAATCTCAATAAATCTTCTTTGAAAGACAACTACCCCTTGCCTAAAATGGACCATATTTTGCAGAGGGTGGCAGGTTCTTCAAGAATTTTTTTACTCGATGGTTTCTCTAGTTATAATGAAATTCTAGTTCATAAAGATGATCAAACTAAAACTGCATTTACCACTCCATGGGGCACTTTCATGTATGTGAAAATGCCTTTCGGATTAAAAAATGCAGGAGCTACATTTCAAAGGGCCATGGATATTGCCTTTGCTAAGGAAATCCATGAATTTTTAGTTATCTATATTGATGATATTACTATCTTTTCAAAAACAAATGATGAATACTTGGATCACCTGAGACAAGTCTTTATCAAGTGTAGAAAATATGGTATATCTTTAAACCCTAAAAAGACTCTTTTCGGACTAGAAGAAGGAAAACTGTTAGGACACATAATCTCCAAGGAAGGCATTAGAATAGACCCTGCAAGAATTGAAGCTATTTTGAACATTCAACCACAAAGGAACATAAAGGAACTTCAAACATTCTTGGGTAAAATTAATTTTTTGAGAAGATTTATCTCTACCCTGGCTGAAATCATAAAAAAACTCAACAATATGCTTAAAAAGGACTTTGCAATAAAATGGAATATTAAAGCCAAACAATCTTTTGAATCCATTAAACAGGCCTTGACAAAAGCACCAGTCTTAATCAGCCCAGATTACACAAAGGATTTCATAATCTTTTCATTTGCCTCAGAACATACCATAGCTGCAGTTCTTCTGCAGAAAAACAATCAAGGTTTTTAACAGCCAATTGCATTTTTTAGTAAAGCCCTTAGAGATGCACCCCTAAAATACAATATAATGGAAAAACAAGATTTAGCCTTGGTTAAAGCAATAAAATATTTCAGAGTTTACATGCTTCATTCCCACATCATTGCATATGTCCCTAATGTAGTAGTCAAGGATATTCTTACACAAGATGGACCTAATGGTAGGAGAGGAAAGTGGATTGCCACTATCCTTGAATATGATCTAGAAATCAAACCAACAAAGCTCATTAAAGGACAAAGTTTAGCTAGACTGATGGCTGAATCTAATTGTAATGCTTTAGATATAAATTTCATTGCACAAATAGATGACCAGGAGGAGATGGCGACTCCATTGATCAGTGAAGCCTATCTAGACTCACCATGGTACTCTGATATTATCTTTGTACTTACACATTTACAAGCTCCCCCTGGATTAACTAAAACCAAAGCCAGATTCATTAAACAAAAAACAATGAGGTTTTGTATATTAAATAGTGCACTTTATTGGAAAGAAAGTAGTGGGATTTTACTAAATTGTTTATTAAAATCAGAGGCTGACAAAATTCTCGAGGAATTTCATGCAGGTGACTGTGGAGGCCACTTATACTGGAAGAGTACAGCAGACAAAATACTGAGAGCTGGTTTCTACTGGCTAACTTTATTTTCTGATGTCAAAAAATTTATTACCTCCTGTCACAAATGCGAGATTTTTGAAGGGAAAAGAAAACTATTAGCCTTACCTCTTAAGCCTATTTCTACTGAAAATCCATTTCAACAATGGGGGTTAGACTTCATTGGTGAAATACACCCTCCATCTTCAGGCCAACATAAATGGATTTAACTGCTACAGATTATTTTACCAAGTGGATAGAAGATTTCCCCACTAGGCAAGCCACTCATTCAGTTATAATCTCATTTATAGAAAGTAATATTTTGTCAAGATTTGGATGCTCACATAAGATTATTACTGATAATGTAGCTGCATTCAAATCCAAGAAAATGATTTATTTTTGTCATAAATACCATATTACCTTAGGACATTCCACTGCTTATTATCCCTAGGGTAATGGTTTAGCCGAGTCATCAAACAAAAGCTTAATCAATATCATTAAAAAATTACTTCAAAAAAACAAAAAGACCTGGAACAAAAAGCTAGTCTATGCCTTATGGGCTGATAGACTTACCACAAAGAAGTCTATTGGAACTTCACCTTATCAGATTGTTTATGGAATGGATGCAATTTTCCCCTCTTCCTTGGGTGTACCAGTCATGAAGATCATTCAAGAATCACAGGTGGAAACAAATGATATTCAACGAAGAATTAATGAAACCATACATCTCCAACAAACAAGGGAAGAATTTTATGAAATATAACAAGTTTTATATGATAAAATCAAAAGGATCTTTGACAAAAGGATTAAAGAAGATGATTTTTTCATTGGAGATCAAGTTTTGAGATGGGATTCACGGAGAGAGGATAAAGGCAAACATGGAAAGTTTGACTTTATATGGCAAGGACCTTATGTGATATATGGTTACAGAGGTAACAATTCTTTTTTCATCAAGAATTTGGATGGAACTGAACTTCAAGAAGGACCAGTGAATGGTAGGATGCTGAAACACTACTATTCTTTTGATTCACTCACCAATTAGATTGATTGATTTTTATCATTGTAAATATTCATTGCAAGTGTGTAGATTGGATTGGAGATTTTATCTACAAAGTTGAAGCTCGAAGAGAAGGCCCTAAGCTTTGCAGTATAAAATATCATAAGTATGAATTGTTGCAGAAATCAGAAGGCAATTACAGGATCACCAAGGTTAAAATTGAAGGCTACTGATCTCAGAGTTCTTGACATTCCACCAGGAAATGCCATCCCCAAGTGAAGCCGATGTTAGTAACCTATAAATATAGGATTCATAATTTTGACTTGACTAATGGTAGTCTTGTAAATATGTACAAACTTTGCTTCCTGCAATTTATTTCCCATATTTTGTAAAAAATCAAAAATCAAAAAATCAAAAAGAGGGTAAAAAGTCCTAAAAGAAAAATCAAAGGACTTAGAAAAAATAATATACCCCAAAAGAAAAAAGATGAATAAAACATGAAAGTGTGCAAGTCTAACTGCCACTACTTTTACTTTTTGCAGATGATTATGGCAGAGTGTCAATAAATGCCATAATCCATGATGAGTTGAACAATTTAAGGTTGACTTGTCATGTTTCAATTTACTTGTTTTAGATAGAGAATAAAGAATTGTCAGACAGTTTAATCCTGACAATTCAGTAGTTAGGTAGAGAATAAAAGAATCCAATAGTTTAATCTGGATTCTTGGATGAAATAAGTATAGAATTAGATAGTTTACTGCTTTCAAAAATAATAAAATGTTGTAAGGTTGTTAGCTCAAATGCACCTGATTAAAAGAAGAAAAAATGTTAGGAGATATGATTGGGTAGGTAGAAGAAGGTGGGAAACATCATTGTAAATATCTTTCACCAGGCTATAAATAACTAATTTCCCCTCCCCATAGCAATGTGATATTCTAAACTGTCAGTCAAAGAGGCTCAAGGCATTTCCTTGACTTCTGTTGGGACCAGACCCAAGGCTCAATGACTGATTAGTTGAAAATGTTAAATTTCTATATTAATCTCGGAAATTTTCATCATTTACCCTTCATGCACTCATCACCATTTGATCTCATAAGTAATAACTCTTTTCTTACTTAAATGTTACATAAAGGCCCATTTAATTAACTTTCTCCATTTTAAAAAGCATAAAACCCTCAAAAAACATGATATACTAAGTAAAAGTGAATGATTTATGAAAATGAAGCTTTACTCTAATTTTCACTTTCCTTAGTTTTATTTATGAATTTTTGAGTATTCATTGTCCCTTTTCATATTAACACTTAACCTATTTTATTAACTCCCTATCAAATATCCTAGTCCTATTAATATAACTTCTTTTTATTTTAATATCCCAAAAACCCCTTATCATATGCTTTTTATATCAAAGATATTAATCACATGTTGAAAAAACATCTCGAAATTATCCCTTTGATATAAAAATACCCATAAAAAATATTCCCGCTCCCCTATAGTTTTAGAACTTGAAATAAATCTAAAACTATATAATAAAGTTAAAATAAAAAAAGCGCATTTTTACATACTCTGTATTAAAAATAGTGTAGAAAAATAATACTTACTCTCGTTCCCCCGGTATATATCTCCTTACCACAGATTGAACCTTGGTTGAATTTTATTAATCTCGCCCCATTCTATGTATAAACTCATTTTATACATAAACTTCATCAAATAACTATGTGCCCTCGCATTCATTCCCATCCCTCTGATCATCCTCATCTCATTAATATGACGGTCCAAATCTAATGCGATAAACCATTCCCTTGCCCCACCACTCCTCATTGCGTTAAAACTCAACAGTTGATCATCCCTATCGAATCAACAGCTGACATTAAACTCGGGTCCCACCTTTCCTTACCCCGCAGCTTCCCAAGAGATCTCGACCATTTGCATCGTTCAATCAAATCCAACGGCGTATATTCAATATCGTATAACAAAAGTGATCGGGCAAAGTTTATGAAAAATAATGCAATAAAAGTTGTTTCATGAAACCACCATCTGCTACGTGTCCAAATTCTACTAGATTGCATTCCAAAAGGGAAAAACTGCTTACCACTCAAGAGCAATGTGATAACCACTAATGGTTTCACCTTCAATGCAAAAACCACTCCTGCCATTTGATTTTGACCTATAATTAATGTCCTGCATATCAATAAAACTTAAGGTTTTAACCTTAGTTTTTCATTGTTTCCATATCATTTGCACCCTCACCCTTTGGAAAACTACTCACAGACACCATTGCCGAGCCTCTGCTGACCAATTTTCCCATCTGAAGCCAATTTCCCCTTTTGAATACACCACCGAAGACTCTCCACGCCTTCTACAAAACAACTGCGACCAGTTTGAAGACTAGTACAACCTGAAACCTCCTCGACCGCCATAATACCGTTAAAAAGGTATTTCTATGAATTTCAAGCCTTCATTTCACAAATTTAAGAAAATTAAAACTAGTTATGATTGTGAAATATAAACTGCCGAGTCTGAAAATGCCCAAACCTTGAAGAAATAGGGGGAACCCTGTCAAAATTTTCCCAGAATTTGCTATCTTCTCCAAATCTAGTTTTTCACTATTTTTGACCATCTAAAGGCAATTTTCACGGTTGAAATATATTTGAATTACAGCAAAAGCCATTTAAATCCATTTTCTAGTTCTCTGCACATTGTAAATATGTGTTTCCATCCTAAAACCCTCGCCTAGATTCGGAATTTTTCCTAAAAACAGGTCAATTTGCCTTATGTTTCCAAAAAAAAAAAAAAGCTAAGCAAACAGTCTAATCTTTCTCAGTTTTATTCAAAATGACAAAGAAACAAGTCACTCCTAATACTGGAGGTCCCAAACCTCAAAAACCTGCCTCCAGCAAGCTTCCAAACCCTAAACCTTCAAAATTTAATAAACCTACTCCTGCCCTAACTGCAGATTCCACTGAAGTAGTTATAACTTTGCAGCCACCTGTCACCTCTGAAGAAAATAGTTCATTAATTGATTTGGACTACAGAATCTCTGATCCTTCATCAGAATTCAACTTACTTGAATTACACAACTGGTGCTATGAAAAAATTGTGAAAAAGGTTGAAAATGATATACCTATCTGGGACTCAAACTTGCCTAAATATGTGGTTCCCATCACCCATCAAGCTCAAGATTTCATTAGGTTATGTCAATTACACTATATCTCTGACCAGAGATGTATGGTAAACAAAGATAGAGAGTTCATGTGTTATATAACTGCTGAATCCATCAATGATATGATCCAACTGAGCCATGATCCAAGAGCAGTATCATTGTCTATTGAAGATTTAACACAGCTCTATCTAGATCTAGACTTTCCTAAAAGATTCATGATCTTTCAAAATTTCTGGCCCACCCATGTTGATATTCCTAAGGTAAATCCACCTTATGACACTTTTGACTTCCGTGAGGGCTCTAGACAAATCATTTCCATGCTTTCATTCATTCTAGCCTATGCTAATGATGAGTTTACAGATGCCTCCATTCTAGGTTTCCTCTCTACCTTGTCTCGAGGACAGCATCCAAAACTAGTCTTCACTTTTGCCAAACTCATTGCTGATAATATGCATTATCAATTAAATAAATTACCTGAGGAAGGAGTATTCAAATATTCATCCTATCTGTTACATCTTTTCCTATTTTTTCAAGCAGAAAAGTTCCCAATTGCATTATAGAAGATGGATGTGGAAGGTAAACCTCTTTCAGTGGTATTATGGACTTCTTTACTCAGAAAAGACAACAGTGAATACAGCTATAAAGACTTCAATGATTTGTTTATTAAACCTGCCATGAATTTGTTGAACAAAGCAGAGCCACCAAGGATTAATGAAGACATCAAAATAATTTTACAGTTGTCTGAAAACTGTAAGGTAGGATACTGGTATTTGTATGAAAACCACACAGAAATCAGAGTATATGGTGCACTCCTAGCTCCTTACAAATTACCCAAATTTCTAACTACTAGGATTTTTTCTTTAGAGTACTTGAGACAGATCTTGAATGCAGATGCAGTGAATTTCATAGCTTACAAAAAGAAAACAAAGTTCAAGCTAAAAAATCAAATTGGCCCCTTCATATTCAATAATAGAGATGCTTTGAAAGAGATGGTCAGCAAACCTTTACCACAAGGATCCCCAAGTGGTAAAGTGGTTTACAGTATTTTGAGAACTCATTTTTTCTACAAAATGAGATTAAACACATCTTCATTGTCAAGCCCAACTTTGCAAAGTACACAGAGGTAGATGAAAGCTATAGGAAGTTGAAAGGTATGATAATACCCAATGCAGAGCAATAGCAAGTATTTACTGATTGGTTATAACAAGCATTGCAAACAGGGCAGAATAGGTGCAGTCATATTTTTCATTTTTACAGTTATCAAAGGGTAAAATGTTGCAGTGAAAGTGTATCAGGTAAATGATTAGAGTCAAAGAGTATTAGTCAAAACAATTTTTACTGCAGGTTATTCCTCATTTTATAGCAGTCAAGCAGTTTGAAAACAACGTAAAGAGTATCAGAGTATAAAGTACAGGATGAAGAGTTTATTACAAGTCATCTTCCAAAGATATTTTTCCAAGTGCCAGCAAGCATTTCCAGCAACTACAACAAAGCAATAAGTTAAGATAATTAGTCCTATATTTTGTTGATAAGAGGACAACTTGCCAGTTTGTTTTGCAGCTGTCACTATTTCTATGTAATAATCTTTATTTTTACCTAGAGATATTCTCATAATCTCTTAGATATTTTGTAAACAATCGATTTGTTTAAATACTTCTCTTTTTGAAGTATTAAGTGTGGAATAAAATTTGTCAAGACTACTATAGACATTTTTGCTGAATACATTGGAGTTCGTGTGAGTCGATTTGTAAAGAAGCAGACTGGAACTCAGTCAAACATACATCATAACTCAAGATTCTTGTTCTAATCAGATAAGTCAAGTATTTTTCTATTTTCACTATTTATCTTTCTAAAGTTCCATACATACATTTATATGTTTTCTGTCTTAAATGACTGACTAGGAAGATTAATACAGGATTAGTGTCAAAAGCTCCCTGTTTTTTACTAGTTATTCATTGATATGTTTTCTGCTGCACTAGTAAATTTGTCGGAAATACCGATACTTTAGTTCCGACACTTTTAACGAAATGTCGGAAATTTCCCCAAATTTTATCAATTTTTCAAATCCCGCCACAAAGTGTCGCTATACCGACGTTTGGAGACAAGTGTCGATATTGTGACACTTAGAGGTAAGTGTCGGCCTTGCGACGTTTGCAAAAAAGCGTCGTAATTGTGACAGATTTCTAAAATATGTCGTTATTGCGATGTTACAGAGACAAGGTGTTGCTATTGCGACGTTGAGAGGAAGGTGTCGCTATTGCGACGTTTAGAGGTAGGCGTGGCTATTGCGACGGTTGGTGGCAAAGTGTCACTCTTGCAACGGTTGGTGGCAAAGTGTCGCTCTTGCGACGGTTGGTGGCAATGTGTCGCTCTTGCGACGGTTGGTGGCAGAGTGTCGCTCTTGCGACGGTTGGTGGAAAAGGTGTTCGGTGGGATAATCCCACACTCACCGGGCGTATAATCGATATTGGTGTTTATATACGTGTTGAGGTTTTACATGTTTCGACTACGAGCCGAAGGCTATGCACACTCATACAATCAATTGGGACTCAACACATGCTCTCGGCCCCTCCCCTCATGACTTGGATTTGGTTGTGGTTTAGCTTGTGGTTCTTGGCCTTGGTCCTGTGGTGATTAGTGTAGGTGCCTGGGATGAGCTAGGGGCTCGGCGGAGTAAAAAGCCCACAATTTTATTAAAAATATAAACAATTTTATATTAAATATAAAATTGATATACACTCTTTTATTCAACCAATAAAATAAGCTATAATATGAACAATTTTATATTAAATATAAAATTGATATACACTTTTTTATTTTCCCAATAAAATAAGCTAGAATACGATAGGATTAGAGCATTTTGAGATTTTTTACAAAAATGGCAAAAGAGGGAAATAGATAGGACAATCATTAAGGTAGTTTAGGAAAAATAGGATTTCATATATTTTAGCATGCAAATGGCCAGATTGGGGTAATTTAGGGCTTTTTAGAAAAATCGAGGTATATGATAACGACGGAAAATGGTGAATATAGTGAAGGCATAAAGAATCATAGCCAAAAAATGATCATGAAAGACAACTTTTGAGGGTGAAAAAATGAGTGCTAACAAGATGCATGCTCTGATTCTAAGTCAGAACCTGATAAGGATAATGATAAATGGAAGCATATGATTGATGCAGAGCCCAGTTCCACTGTTACCACCACCAAGATCAATAAGGATGAGCCCGAAGATCCAGAGGAGGGGGATCGCCTCTTCCACTCATAGATGTGGGTGAAGGGTTCTCTGCTGCAGTTCATTGTCGAAAACAAGAGCCAAAAGAACCTCATTTCAGCAGAGGTTGTGAATCATACACCATACACCATATGCCCATTTTCTGTTTTCTCCCTTGTGGCATATTTGTTCGGTTAGGCGCGTCATGTCGCGCCATGTGAGGTCGCCCAACCGGGAGCATTTGGGTCGGGCCATTTCATTTGAGGGCGCCTGTATCAGTTTTGCAAAGTTGTGACCACCCGGGTGCCTTGTGCATGTTCGGGCGGCCCATTTTCCATTTTCTCCCTTGTGGCATCTTTCGGTCGGGCGCGCGGTGTCGCGCTGTGTGAGGTCGCCCGACCAGACGCGTTCGGTTAGGGTCGTTTCTTTCAAGGGTGCCTGTATCAGTTTTTCTAGGTTGTGACTGCCAGGGTGCCTTGTGCACGTTCAGGTAGCCCGTTTGCTATTTTCTCCCTTGTGGCATCGTTCGGTCGGGCGCATCGTGTCGCGCCGTGCGAGATTACTCGACCGAGCGCGTTCGGGTCAAGTTGTTTCATTCGAGGGTGCCCGTATCAGTTTTTCTAAGTTGTGACCACCCGAGTGCCGTGTGCATGTTCGGGTGGCCCATTTGCCATTTTCTCCCTTGTGGCTTCGTTCGGTCGGGCGTGCCGTGTCGCGCCATGTGAGGTCGCCTGACCAAGCGCGTTCGAGTTGGGCCATTTTGTTCAAGGGAACCTGTATCAGTTTTGCTAAGTTGTGACCGCTCGGGTGCCTTGTGCACATTCGGGCAACCCGTTTGCTGTTTGCTCCCTTGTGGCATATTCGTTCGGTCAAGTGCGTCGTGTCGCGCCGTGTGAGGTCGCCTGACCAGGCGCGTTCGGTTCGGGCCGTTTCGTTCGAGGCCGCCCGTATTAGTTTTGTTAAGTTGTGACCGCCCAGGTTCCTTGTGCACGTTCGGGCAGCCCGTTTCCCTTTTTCTCCCTTGTGGCATCGTTCGGTCGGGTGCGTCGTGTCGTGTCCTCTGAGGTCGCCGGACCGGGCGCGTTCGGGTCTGGTCGAGCCGTTTCGTTTGAGGGCGCCCGCATCAGTTTTTCTAAGCTGTGACCGCTCGGGTGCCTTGTGCACGTTTGGGCCGCCCGTTTGTCATTTGCTCCCTTGTGGCATCGTTCGGTCGGGCGCGTCGTGTTGCAAAGTGTGAGGTTGCCCGACTGGGCGCATTCGGGTCAGGCACCCGTATCAGTTTTGCTAAGTTGTGACTGCCTGAGTGCCTTGTGCACGTTCGGGTGGCCCATTTTCCGTTTTCTCCCTTATGGCATCGTTTGTTCGGGCGCATCGTGTCGCTCCGTGTGAGGTCGCCCAACCAGGCACGTTGGGGTCGAGTCGGGCCGTTTCATTTGAGGGCGCCCATATCAGTTTTGCTAAGTTGTGACCGCTCAGGTTCCTTATGCATGTTCGGGCGGCCCGTTTTCCATTTTCTCCCTTGTGGCATCGTTCGGTTGGGCGCGCCGTGTCGCGCCGTGTGAGGTCACCCGACTGGGCGCGTTCGGGTCGGGTCGGGCCATTTCGTACGAGGGTGCCCGTATTAGTTTTGCTAAGTTGTGACCACTCGGGTGCCTTGTGCATGTCCGGGTGGCCTGTTTTCCATTTTCTCCCTTGTGGCTTCATTCATTTGGGGGCGTCGTGTCGCACCGTGTGAGGTCACCTAACCGGGCGTGTTCGGATCAGGTCGGGTTGTTTCGTTCGAGGGCGCTTGTATTAGTTTTGCTAAGTTGTGATCGCCCAGGTGCCTTGTGCACGTTCAGGTGGCCCATTTTCCATTTGCTCCCTTGTGGCATCGTTCGGTCGGGCACGCCGTGTGGCGCCGTGTGAGATCGCCCGACCGGGCGCGTTCGGGTCGGGTCGGGTCATTTCGTTCGAGGGTGCCTGTATCAGTTTTGCTAAGTTGTGACTGCCCAGGTGCCTTGTGCACGTTCGGGTGGCCCGTTTGCCATTTTCTCCCTTGTGGCATCGTTTGTTCGGGCGCGTCGTGTCGCGCCGTGTGAGGTCGCCCGACCGGGCGCGTTCGGGTCGGGTTGGGCCATTTCGTTCGAGGGTGCCCATATTAGTTTTGCTAAGTTGTGACCACCTGGGCGTCTTGTGCATGTTCGGGTGGCCTATTTTTTGTTTTCTCCCTTGTGGCATCGTTTTTTTGGGCATGTCGTGTCGCGCCGTGTGAGGTCGCCCAACCGGGCGTGTTCAGGTCGGGTTGTTTCGTTCGAGGGTGCCCGTATTAGTTTTGCTAAGTTGTGACCGCTTGAGTGCCTTGTGCATGTTTGGGTAGCCCGTTTTCCATTTTCTCCCTTGTGGCATCGTTCGTTTGGGCATGGTGTTGTGTCGAGCCGTGTGAGGTCGCCCGACCGGGCGTGTTCAGGTCAGGTCGGGCCATTTCGTTCGAGGGCACCCATATCAATTTTGCTAAGTTGTGACCACTTGGGTGCCTTGTGCACGTTCAAGTGGCCTGTTTTCCGTTTTCTCCCTTGTGGCATCGTTCTCTTGGGTGCGCCATGTCGCGTCGTGTGAGGTCGCCCGACCGGGTGCGTTCGGGTCGGGTCGGACCGTATCGTTCGAGGGCGCCTGTATCAGTTTTGCTAAGTCGTGAACACCCGGGTGTCTTGTCCACATTCGGGTGGTTTGTTTTCCATTTTCTCCCTTGTGGCATCGTCCGTTTGAGTGCGCCGTGTCGCGCAGTGTGAGGTCGCCCGACCAGGCGCGTTTGGGTTGGGCCATTTCGTTCGAAGGTGCCCGTATAAGTTTTGCTAAGTTGTGACCGCCCGAGTGCCTTGTGCACTTTCGGGTGGCTCGTTTTCCATTTTCTCCCTTGTGGCATCGTTCGTTCAGGCACGTCATGTCACGCCGTGTGAGGTCGCCCGACTAGGCGCGTTTGGGTCGGTTCATTTCTTTCGAGGGTGCCCGTATCAGTTTTTCTAAGTTGTGACCGCCCAGGTGCCTTGTACATGTTCGAGCGGCCCGTTTTCCATTTGCTCCCTTGTGGCATCGTTCATTCGGGCGCATCGTGTCGTGCCGTGTGAGGTCGCCCGACCAGGCGTGTTCGGGTTAGGTCGGGCCATTTCATTCGAGGGCGCCCGTATCAGTTTTGCTAAGTTGTGACCGCCTGGGTGTCTTGTGCACGTTTAGGAGGCCCGTTTTCCATTTGATCCCTTGTGGCATCGTTCAGTCGGGCGCGCCGTGTCGCGCTGTGTGAGGTCGCTTGACCGGACGCATTCGGGTTAGGTCGGGCTGTTTCGTTCGAGGGTGCCCATATCATTTTTGCTAAGTTGTGACCGCACGAGTGCCTTGTGCATGTTCGGGTGGCCCATTTTCCATTTTCTCCCTTGTGGCATCGTTCGTTCGGGCACGTCGTGTCGGGCCGTGTGAGGTCACCTGATTGGGCGCGTTCGGGTCGGGTTGGGTTGTTTCGTTCGAGGCCGCTCGTATCATTTTTTCTAAGTTGTGATGGCCCGAGTGTCTTGTGCACATTCGGGTGGCCTGTTTTCCGTTTTCTCCCTTGTGGCATCGTTCGTTCGGGCGCGCCGTGTCGCGCCGTGTGAGGTTGCCCAACCGGGCGCGTTCGGGTCGGGTCGTTTCGTTTGAGGGCGCCCGTATAAGTTTTGTTAAGTTGTTACTGCCTGAGTCCCTTGTGCATGTTCGGGTGGCCCGTTTTCCGTTTTCTCCCTTATGGCATCATCCGATCGAGCGCGCCGTGTCGCGCCATGTGAGGTCGCCCGACCGGGCGCGTTCGGGTTTGGTTGGGTCGTTTCGTTCGAGGGCGCCCGTATCAATTTTTCTAAGTTGTGAGTTCCCAGGTGCCTTGCACACATTCGGGTGGCCCGTTTGTCATTTTCTCCCTTGTGGCATCGTTTGGTCAGGCGCGTCAAGTCGCACTGTGTGAGGTCGCCCGACCGAGCGCGTTCGGGTCGGGCCGTTTCATTCGAGGGCGCCCGTATCAGTTTTGCCAAGTTGTGACCGCCCGGGTTCCTTGTGCACATCTGGTCAGGTGTTTAGTGTCATGAGGCCGCCCAAGGAAACACGTTCGGGCCTCCCTCTCTCTACCCCAATCTACCTCTCTCTCTCTCTCTACCCTCCAATTCTCTCACTATATCCCTCCCTCTATCCTTCTTTCTGCCCCCCTTCCATCTTTGTGTCACTATCTCCCTCTTTTACCCTTCTGATCTACCTCTCTCACTCATCTCCCTCTCTCTCTCCATTCCTTCTCTCCCCTCTCCTTTAGTTTATCTCCATCTCTCCCTTGTGACTCCCCTTGTCCACCTTGTTGGCAAGCTTAAAATGGTTAATCTTCGATAGACAAAATGTAGATCAAATATTTCATCAAAAATAGGGAACCATACCCTATCTTCCAGACTATGCCTATCAGTCGCTTGGTCTCTTCTTGCTCTCACATGAATATAGTCTTGCTTGAATGGTACAAAAGAAGGTTTCGCATTATCAAATATTTGTTTGGGACAACTTTTAGTTGTTTCAACACTGCTAGATTCTTCAAGCTTATCCTTTAAACCATCTTATTCTTTTGTACTCTCTTCAACTTTGTAGTGCTTTCCATTCCTCTCAGTCACATATGTTTCTTTGGTCTATTAAGGGACAAGGTCGACAACATTAGGATGTTTTTGCAATAAACAAGGGTATTTCCAGGACACAGTTAGGTGGAGCAAGAGTATAATTAGAGCCAAATTTCTCATAAATGTGGGACACTCGAACTTAAGATTTTCTGGAGTAGTCATGAGGTGCAGTCTGGTTATTAAGAATTCATCAGATGGCCATTCTCTGGACTTAAATTGTGTGACAACACTGTGGTTGAGTTTGAAACTAGAGATTGAACATAAAACCCTAACCCATTTAACCCCCTAAACCCTAACCCATTTAACCCCTTAAAACCCTAACCCTAACCCATTTAACCCCCTAAACCCTAACCCATTTAACCCTAACCCATTTAACCCCTTAAAACCCTAACCCATTTAACCCCCTAAAACCCTAACCCATTTAACCCTTAACCCCTAACCCCTTAAACCCTATTTCACAACCCTAACCCATTTAACCCCCTAAAACCCTAACCCATTTAACCCCATACCCTAACCCATTTGCTAAGGTGTGACCGCATGGGTGCGTTGTGCACGTTTGTGTGGCCCGTTTTCCATTTCGTTTGAGGGCGCCCGCCCAAACCCGTTCGGGTCGGGTCGTTTCGATTGAGGGCGCCTACCCAAACGCGTTCGGGTCAGGTCGTATCGGTTGAGGGTGCCTGCCGGCCCAAACGCGTTTGGGTCTGGTCATTTCGGTTGAGGGCAATACTCGTATCAAAAATACTAAGTTGTGACCGCATGGGTGCCCTGTGCACGTTCGTGTGGCCCATTTGCATGTTGCTCCCTTGTGCTTTTGTTCAGTCGTGCATGTCGTTTCGAGCCGTGTGAGGGCGCCCGCCCAAACGCGTTCGGGTCGGGTCGTTTCGTTTAAGGGCGGTTGTATCAAAATTGCTAAGTTGTGACCGCATGATTGCCTTGTGCATGTTCGTGCAACTCGTTTGCCATTTTCCCCCTTGTGCCTTCATTCAGTCAGGTCGTTTCGTTCGAGGGCACCCGTATCAGTTTTAATAAGTTGTGACCGCCCGGGTGCCTTGTGCATGTTCGAGCGGCCCGTTTGTCATTTTCTCCCTTGTGGCATCATTCAGTCGAGAGTGCCATGTCGCGTCGTGCGAGGTCACCCGGCCGGGGCATTCAGGTCGGGTCGTTTCGTTCGAGGGTTCTCGTATCAGTTTTGCTAAGTTGTGACCGCCCGGGTGCCTTGTGCAGGTTCAGGCGGCCCGCTTTTCGTTTGGCATTTTCCTTGTGCACGTTCAGGTGGCTCGTTTTCCGTTTGATCCCTTGTGCCATCGTTCCTTTGGGCGCGCCGTGTCGCACCGTGTGAGGTCGCCCGACTGGGCGCGTTCAGGTTAGGCCGTTTCGTTTGAGGGCGCCCGTATCAGTTTTTCTAAGTTGTGACCGCTCGGGTGCCAGCTTGTGCACATTCGGGTGTCCCATTTGCTGTTTGATCCCTTGTGGAATCGTTCGTTTGGGCGCGCCGTGTCACGCCATGTGAGGTCGCTCGACTGGGCGCATTCGAGTCAGGTCATTTCATTCAAGGGCGCCTGTATCAATTTTGCTAAGTTGTGATCACCACCTGGGTGCCTTGTGCACGTTTGGGTGGCCCATTTTCCGTTTTCTCCCTTGTGGCATCGTTCGTTCGGGCGCGCCGTGTCGCACCATGTGAGGTCACCCGACCGGGCGCGTTCAGGTCGGGTCGTTTCTTTCGAGGGCGCCCGTATCAGTTTTGCTAATTTGTGACTGCCCGGGTGCCTTGTGCACGTTCGGGTGCCCCGTTTTCTATTTGCTCCCTTTTGGCATCGTTCGTCATTCCATTTCGTGTTGTGTCGTGTGAGGTCGCTCGACCGGTCGCGTTCGGGTCGGGTCGTTTTGTTCGAGGGTGCCTGTATCAGTTTTGCTAAGTTGTGACCGCTCGGGTGCCTTGTACACATTCGGGCGGCCCGTTTGCTTCTTTCTCCCTTGTGGCATCATTCGGTCGAGCATGCCGTGTCGCGTCATGTGTGGTCGCCCAACCAGGCACTTTCGACTCAGGTCGGGCCATTTCACTCAAGGGCGCCCGTATTAGTTTTGCTAAGTTGTGACTGCTCGGGTGCCTTGTGCACGTTCGGGCAGCCCATTTGCCGTTTTTCGTTTTCCTTGTGCACATTTGGGTGGCCCATTTTCCATTTGATCCCTTGTGGCATTGTTCATTTGGGCGTGCTGTGTCTCGCCGTGTGAGGTCGCCCGACCGAGCGCGTTCGAGTCGTGCCATTTCATTCGAGGGCGCCCGTGTTAGTTTTGCTAAGTTGTGACCGCCCAGGTGCCAGCTTGTGCACATTCGGGTGGCCCGTTTTCATTTTGATCCCTTGTGGCATCATTCATTTGGGTGCGCCATGTCACACCATGTGAGGTCGCCCAACCGAGCGCGTTCGAGTCGAGTCGTTTCGTTCGAAGGCGTCCGTATAAGTTTTGCTCAGTTGTGATCACCACCTGGGTGCCTTGTGCATATTCCGGTAGCCCGTTTTCCATTTTCTCCCTTGTGGCATCATTTGTTCGGGCATGCCAGTCATGCCGTGTGAGGTCGCCCAACCAGGTGCGTTCAGGTCGGGTCGTTTCGTTCGAGGGCGTCCGTATCAGTTTTGCTAAGTTGTCACTGCTCGGGTGCCTTATGCACGTTTGGGTGGCCCGTTTTCTATTTGCTCCCTTGTGGCATCATTCTTCGGTTCGTTTCGTGTCGCGCGGTGTGAGGTCGCTCGACTGGGCACATTCAGGTCGGGTCGTTTTGTTCGAGGGTTCGCGTATCAGTTTTGATAAGTTGTGACTGCCTGGGTGCCTTGTGCATGTTCATGTGGCCCATTTTCCGATGGCTCCCTTATGGCATCGTTCGGTTGGGTGCGCCGTGTCACGCTGTGTGAGGTTGCCCGACTGGGCGCGTTCGGGTCGGGTTGGGCCGTTTCGTTCGAGGCCTCCCGTATCGGTTTTGCTAAGTTGTGGCCGCCTGGGTGCCAGCTTGTGCACGTTCTGGTGGCCCATTTGCCATTTTCTCCCTTGTGGCATCGTTCGGTCGGGTGCGCTGTGTCGCGCCGTGCGAGATCGCCTAACCGGGCGCATTCAGGTGGGTCGTTTCGTTCGAGGGTGCCCGTATCAGTTTTGCTAAGTTGTGACCACCCGAGTGCCTTGTGCACGTTTGGGAAGCACATTTACTGTTTTCTCCCCTGTGGCATCGTTCGCCGTGTTGCACCGTGTGAGGTCATCGTGTCGTGCCGTGATTGAGTCTTCTTATGTGAGGCTGCCCAAGGAAACACATTCGTACGGGTCGGGTCGAGTCGTGTAATGGTGCCCAATTAGCTGGAAACAAGTTCGGGTTAGGTCAGGTCGGTTCGTGCCATATTGTAATTAAGGGTGCCCAAGGAAACACATTTGGGTGGGTTGGGTCGGGTTGGGTCGGGTCAGGTCGTGTCGTGTGAGGTTGCCCAAGGAAACACGTAGGTAGGTAGGTAGGTAGGGTGCCCCTATCTCCCATCTCCATATAAAGTAATTTGGTCACATATTCTTTCTTCTATGATATTGGTTCCATCTCTCTCTTAAGTCCTATCTCTTGTCCTTCTTCTCTCTCCCTTTCTCTCTTTATGCCTCCCTCTCTCTCTCTCTCTCTCTCTCTCTCTCTCTCTCTCTCTCTCTACCCTCCAATCCTCTCACTATATCATTGTTACATTGAGACGCAAAGAATAAGCAACTAATGTACACAAATAGAGACCAATGAAACTATCATCTTAACCCCTAACCCCTTAAACACTAATTCCCAACCCCTAACCCATTTAACCCCCTAAACCTCTAAACCCCTAACCCATTTAACCCCTAAACCATTAACCTCTAAACCCTTAACCCCTAACCCCTAACCCCTTAACCCCTAACCCATTTAACCCCCTAAACCCCTAGTAAACCCCTAACCCATTTAACCCCCTAAACCGACATAAACTATAAACCCTTAACACCTAACCCCTTAAACCGTTAACCCTAACCCCTTAAACCCTAATTCCCGACCCCTAACCCATCTAATCCCCTAAAACCTAACCCCATTAGCCCCTAACTTATAACCCCTAAAATCCTTAACTGCTAAATCCCCTAACCCCTAAACCCCTAACCCATTTAACCCCCTAAACTCTAAACCTATAACCCCTTAACCCCTAACCCATTAAACCCTAATTCCCAACCCCTAACCCATTTAACCCCTAAACCACAAACCTCTAAACCCCTAACCCATTTAAACCCTAAACCCTAAACCCTAAACCTCTAAACCCTTAACCACTAACCCTTAAACCCTTAACCCCTAACCCATTTAACCCTATAAACCCCTAAACCCCTAACCCATTTAACCCCCTAAACCCTAAACCTCTAAACCATTAAACCCTAACCCCTTAAACCCTATTTCCCAACCCTAACCCATTTAACCCCCATTTTCCAGTTTCTCCCTTGTGCCTTCGTTCGATCGTGCATGCTGTGTTGCGCCATGTGAGGGCGACTGACCAAATCTGTCACACTCCTTAAGTACCTCTTGTGACTGCATGGGTGCCTTGTGCACATTCGCTCGGCTAGCTTTCTTTTTGCTCCCTTGTGCCTTTGTTCGGTCAAGCACGCCATATTGTGAGGGTGCCCACCTAAACGCATTCAGGTCGGGTCGGGTCGTTTCGTTTGAGGGTGGCCGTATCAAATTTGCTGAGTTGTGATCACATGGGTGCCTTTTGCACATTCGTGCGGCCCGTTTTCCATTTTCTCCCTTGTGCCTTCGTTTGGTCGTGTGCGCCGTGTCACGTCGTGTGAGGGTGCCCGCCCAAACGCGTTCAGGTTGGGTCATTTCGTTTGAGGGCGGCCGTATCAAATTTTCTAATTTGTGACCGCACGGGTGCCTTGCACACGTCCATGCGGCCCGTTTTTGGTTTTCTCCCTTGTGGCTTCGTTCGGTTGAGCGCACCCTGTCGTTTCGTTTGAGGGCGCCTGCCCAAACCCGTTCCCTAATCCCCAATCCCTTAACTACTAACTCATTATTCAACCCCTAACCCCTAAATGCACCTAAATCCCCTAACCCCTAACCCCCAATCCCCTAAGCCCTCCAAATTCGACGAATTAGCTTTGAAGAAGTAATTGTTTTCTGCAATATGGTTTGTAAGTTATTTAAATAGAGGTATCTTCTCTAGAGTTATTTTTTAGATCCACAATTTCATTTACTCATTTTTAAACAAGGCGTATGACACTCTTCATGTCTACGGGATTTTTATCTTGAAGCTCATTATCTATACGAGTATTTGTTGCTTCAAGGGTTTCCTAAACCTCTAAACCCCTAACCCATTTAACCCCTAAACCATAAACCTCTAAACCCTTAACCATTAACCCCTAAACCCTTAACCCCTAACCCATTTAACCCCATAAACCCTAAACATATAACTCCTTAACCCCTAACCCATTAAACCCTAATTCCCAACCCCTAACCCATTTAACCCCCTAAACCGTAAACCTCTAAACCCCTAGCCTCTTTAAGAGCCCGCTTTGTAGCCTCCATAGTCTTGAATGTCACAAATGCAAATCCCCTGGATTTGTTGGTATTCTTATCATATGCAACTGAACCTTCTTCTATCTCTCCATATTTGGAAAAAACTTCTAAAAGCTTATCATTGGCCGTGTCATATGAAAGACCACCAATGTAAATTTTCCTTTGAGCCTGATCTATACTTTGACCAGGACCTGTGCTTGCCACATCTGCTAGATTTCTTACAGTAATCCTCCCATCAATAGTCTTGTTAGGCTCTTTCAATGCCCTTTGAGCAGAATCCATATGCTTAAATGTGACAAATCCAAATCCTCGTGACTTTCCTGATGTCTTATCCATAATAATAGCGCCTTCTTCAATCTCCCCATACTGTTCAAATGCATCACATAGGGTCTGTGAATAAGTCTCCCAAGCCAATCCACGCACAAACAGCTTTCGATGAGCTGGGTCCTTGCTTGCAACATCTTTAATTTCTTCTGCAATTGCAGGGTATGAAGAACCTGCATTGACCATCAAAGAGATCAACTGCTCTTTGCTCAGTGGCTCCAACAACGAGTGTAGATCGTCCTTATTTATTATATAAAATGTATCTAATTTGAATGAATGAATACATAGATTACTATCATTAAAGAAAAAAAATGTAAATTTCACTTTTAAAGTAATACTTAAAAATAAGGAAAAAATAATACTTAAATTATAAAGAAAAAATATTAAAAAAAAGAAAGAGATTAAAACTCCAAATATTTAAAATACAACATAATTTAATAGTGTAAAGTTTAAAACTCCTTTTAATAAAGCATGATGATTTAGTAGGGTAGAAGGATTACTATATGCAAAAATCAGTCCATTATTTACTCATATAATTTTAATTGCTTCTCAAAACAATATGTTTTATTTTTTTTATTGTAAATATTTTTAAACAATCGAAATAAACAAACATTTAATTATTTAGAAATTATTATAATTATTAGAAAATATATATTTTTAAATTAATTTGAGTGGCGTTAAAAAAACACGCGTGTTTCATTTCAAAATGTCAAAAATTTTGAAATATCAAAAGTTTTAATTTCCCTCGTTCATTTCCCTCCGGTTGCATGGTTTGTCCAGGGAAGGAGGGAGAATGTGGCCATACTGTACTTGCCAGTTTTGAGGAAGGATGCAGCCATACTATTGCAGGTTTGGAGGAAGGATGCGGGAGATTTGTGCCCCGAGCCATGCTCATGGATCTAGCACCATGGATAGTGTGAGGATCTCTACATTGCTCTCAACTCCACAACTCCAAAAACAGGTACTCTTATTCTTCAACACAACAAGAATTTTGGTTATCGTTTTAGTTTTTTTTTTCAGGATCTTGTCTCATGGGTCTTCTTGTAATTTGTTCTATTGGGACTGCAACCCATCACCAACCCGATCTGATGAAAAAAATTCACAGTGGCCTCTGTGGGAGCTTATAAGCCTGATCCACAAGTGTCTTTTCCTTGGACGTGCCTCTCCAGGGAAACAATACCCAACTGCGATCTCGATCTGGGTTTTGATCCCTAGCTGGAACTTATATTACCTGCACTATTTTGATCCCTAGCTGGAACATCCTGTACTTGCATCATGAAGATCTTGAAAGTTTGGAAATTTCAGTAAACAATCCGTATTGGAAATATGGAAATATTGACTTGCCACTGCATAAAAAGTTAATATGGAAATCATTTTTGGCTGCATCTGTAAAGAGAGTGCAAAAAATTACTTTGAGTCTTCCAATTCATATGGACGTTCAAAATTCTCTATTTTCCTGTGACTGCCTCACTTTTTTGGAGCTCACAAATTTTGATTTCAAACTACCTTCATACTTTTCCTGTTTCAGATACCTTAGAACATGTTTTCTATCAAATGTCTATATTATTGATGATAAGCTCAAGCAGCTTGCAGCAAAATGCCCTCTTCTTGAAAATTTGAGAGAATCAGGTACTATGGGACTGAACACTTTGAAAATTTCTTCTCGGAGTCTCAAGTATTTATTTTTTTGGGAAATCGCCATAAAATCCCACTGACATTAACAGTGAATTTCCCGAAGTTGGTGAATGTTACAATACACAACTCAATGTTGAGTTTGGAGCTAAATTCTTGCGGGGATCTGCATTTTTCCACAACATGGCTTAATGTACTAGAAGGTCTTTCTAACAGGAACTCTCTAAGAAAAATTACCCTTTGTGGGTGGAGTATTCACGTGCCTTCCCTCATAGTACTTGGCCATTTTTCCAGTCTCGAAGAACTCTCCATGGAAAGCAATTCTTTTGAGGCAGCAAGTCCAGCTACAGGAAGCTTGACCCTCCCACTATTGACAAATCTCAAGAAAGTGAGTATAAGGGTTTCAGGGTTGGATGAGGAGGAAATTTCTCTGATCGGCTGCCTTTTCAAAAATTCTCCTTCTCTACAGAGAATTAGGAGCATTATTGAAATGCAATCATGGTCTAGAATGTAAATAACTTCACTTGTTAATGTCAGATGCATTTTTTCAAAAAGCAAAAGCTTGGTTTAAAAATTATTAGTAAACCAAGGTGCAACAAGACCCCAATTCTGTTTCAATGTTTTGGTCTGTCTTTCTGTTTGATTTTAGGGTTGGACAATTAGAGCTGCACAAGCAATTTCATGTGGGACATTCATTTGTGAATACGTTGGAGAGGTCTAAAATGATCAAGAAGCAAATAAAAGAGGAGAAAGGTAAATTTTTATCTTGTATTAAATTCTGTTTTCCTATTCTTCATCATAAATGGTTCTCTAACTGAATGCACCTATTGCTTACTGCCACTACTTTTCTTGTTTGTTCTAAATTACTACTGTTACACAGAAATTTGTCACCGTCCTTACAATCCCCATCCCGCACATTGGAGGGCTCATTCTGTGAGCTGTGGGCAGAGTTAAGGCTTGAAAATACTTTCATTGCATCCCTCTGAAGATGAGCTTTAATTTCCCTAAAGACATCTCCCTACAAAAAACCCTAAAAATAGCTCTTTTTCCATTGGCGCGGTTCCATAGTTCAGCCCTCGCGCCAAGAGGGAAATCCTCCAAAGTGGGCGCGCCAATTGGCGCTCTGTCATAGAGCCGTACCCACGCCAACCATATTAAGAGGTGTTTTTTAAAAATAAAAGGCGGAAGTTTCATCCTAACAAATTACTGGGCTGATTTCTATCTTGAGTTGGGAGGTTTGGCTACGGATTTCCATGGAGAGTAAGTGGTTTTCCACCTCTCATGGAAGCTTCCTTGATGATAGGGCCAATCCCATAATTATAGGGATCCCAACTCCCCTTCCTCCTTCTATAAAATCTTGCCCATTTCCATTGCAAGCTAGTTCCAAAGAGTGGCAGAATTTCTAAGTTCCCAAGAGCTTTCATGCTGCAAAAGCCTTCTTGATTCCCTAAGGCCAAATCCAAGAAAGGAGACTATTGCCAAGTATCCGGAGAGAGAGGCTTGTCCCATCCCTGATAGGCTTTATCGAGACATGTTGTGCTGATGACCCGCTAAAGGAGAGTGCTGCGTCGAAGCTATGGTTGTATTCTTCTTTTGACTCTTTAATGATAAGCGACTATCGGTTATGGTTCCACTCTTGTTCTTGATCATGTTCATGAGTTATATCCTCTTCGAATGATATATAGTTGTATGCACTGGATTTTATGCTTGCATTCGTTTTGTTTATTGCATGTGCAGGTGTCCGATCACGGAGATCGTGAGGGCTGTGATCTGCTAGGGCGAAGGAACGGGAGCACCACCTCTTCTACAAACGACAGTGTTGGATTCCAGGTAAGCCTTCCTTGCAAGTTGGTTTATTTACAATTAGGAACCTGCACTGTAGCGTGTTTGATTGTTGCTAGACCCGATCTGGGCTAGTAGGGATCGCCTCTGTCCGCAGAGGGGATTTACCTCCTCAACAATTTGGCGACTCCGCTGGGGACTCAGGTTGTTGTTTGATTTGTAAGCTATAGACGGAGCCTGAAGTGCAGCCATATAGCCTTCGAAACGCTTTTTTTCTGCATTAGCGGAGTAGATCAACGCTGCTTCAATCGATCTCCGGTTTAGTTTACGAATTGAACTACTTGGAGTGTTGTCTTCTCTTTTCGGTCAAATTCTTGATCCTCCTTCCTTGATTGGCTCTTTTGGCTGGCTCTTTTTGTGATTTTGGCTTTTGGTTCAGCCCCAGAGGATCAGATCTAACCTTTGCTTTTCCGAATTTTCACCTTTTCATAGTTGGCTTGATTGGCGCGAGTTTAGCCCTGACAGTCGTGCCAGTTGGTGCAGCTTGCCAGTTCATCACTCGCGCCATTCCCTGTCTGGCACGGATTACAGCTAGACAGTTGCGCCAATTCCTGTAGGTGCTAGGGTTTACCCTTGTTCGAAAGCTTCTTTTGGTCAGTACTTTGCTTCTGGGTTTGTTTTGGATTCTGCTTGAAGTGGTGAGTCTGGTATTGGTTGGGAGAAATTCTTTGTTTTTTCATTTTCAGGCGTTGGCGCTTGTTGTCAGTTAGCAACCTGCGCCAATTGGCCATTGGCGCTAGTTGTCAGTGTGCAAGTCGTGCCAGTTGGCTCTAGTTGTCAATGTACAAGTCGAGCCAATTTCAGGGTGTATGAAAATTGAGATTTTTTCCCTAGATCCTTCACCAGTGTGTCTTTCCCTTCCGATCTTTTCCCTGTATGAGCATAGATTACATTGCTCATTGTTTGGGATGTCTTCTTTCCATGATTGTTTGATGTAAAAGGGAATGAATGCCTTGTTTTGATCTCATGATTTGGAAGTCCTCTTTGTGTTTGACCTCATATGTCTTGTCGCCTTTTGAGGGATTTCGTGACAAAGTGTTTGAAACAACGATTGCATTCTTAGTGTTTGTTTGCATCCCTTTTGCTTTCATCCTTCTTTAAGAAGATGTGCGTTTATTTAGTTTTCGTCTCAAAGTTTTCTTTTTGTTAAAATGCATTAGATCACATTGCATTGAAAAGTATTTTGAGATTTATCATTGAACTTAGATCACATTGTTTAATGATTGAAAGCTAAAAATCGCTTTGAGTGCATTCTCTTTCATTGAAAACATGCATTAAGTAGATTCTCATTTCATTGAAAAATGCATTGAGTGCATTCTTATCATTTGAAAAGGAAAAGAAAATTGTGCATAGATTACAATTGCATAGTTTTCGAAAAAGAGGATTTTGCATAGATTACATTGCATTATTCGCATCGTTGAATGTTTGAAATTACTTTCGGATAGTGAAAGTCATCTAGTTTGGAAAAATTTCGTTTACAGTGTTGTTGTTTGTTGCATCATTGTTTGAAGCTCTTCCCTTAACTAGATAGCATTCATCGAATTGAAAATTTTTCTTTTCTCATATAGTTGCATACAGGAGATTGTCATATGACATACGCTAGGGCCTTGAAACCGAAACAAAATTAAAGATCAACCATAAAATTCATTCAATTTACCTTAAGGAAGCATTGAAACTTAACGAAACATTTAGAGGTCTAGGTTAGAGACGTGTTCCGGCATCGTTAAACCTAGTAGCTGTCATTCGCCTCTTGGCTTTAGACAGCGCTAGTACGGACTTGTGCTCCCCATACCATCGCATATATAAAGGGAGACCCCACTAGGTTTCTATCCTTTATCCATAGGAAGCCAAGTCTGCCGCCCTATACCCGTGATACACCGAACACAGCATTCGGGGAGATTGCCTGCACGTACGGAAAGTCCTTGGTTGATTTCTTTTTCATTATTGAAACTAAGGTGTATATTGCAGTTCACGGTTATTTGGTACACCCTTTTGCCTAGTATTCCTGAGCAGTCATTTGATCTTTTCTGACTCCCTAAATTTGAAAAGATCGCCAAGCGCTTGCCCTTTCACGCTTGTGTCAAATCTGAAAGAGATAGAGTCACCTTTTTGACCGTTTCTCGACTCTTAAAACATGAAACGGTGAAGTTTTTTTATTTTTCAATGTGGTAAAAAGTTAATCACCCACGATCACACACCTTGTTAATTTCTGCCTGTTGACCGTTTGATTGTGTGCCTTGACTCTTTTTCAGCCCGTGTGTGGTTTTAAGTTTTTATGGTGACTTTTTCAGAGTTTACCAACCCAGGAATCCCCCCAGAAGTGAATCCTGGCCATTTTCCCCCTTTTGGGAATGTTGGTGCTCCTTACATGGCAACGTTGTCCCTTCCCGAGTTAACTGTTGGGTTGCCTGTTTGGTTGTTTTCAACCTCTATGGTCCCGAATGTCTCCACTATTGTTCAATCAGTTCCTCCACCGGAACAACATCATGTTGATTGCCAGGTGGACCTCTCCCCTTCTTCGCCTGTTTCTGCGTCCTCCTCTTCTACTTCGCCTGGTGAAAGTATGGATTCGAGTAACCAGGTGGCTAAGAAGAAGAAGAAGTCTGATAAGCGAGAGGCTAAAAACATGGTTACTGCCTCTGAAACGTCTCCTTTAGCTAAACCTTCCAACCCTCCGCGGAAATTCAAGTTCCCTTGCATGTTGTGCACGAGAGACCATCTTCTTTGAGACTGCCCTGGCATTCCCAAGGTGCTTGAAGCATGGTCCAACGGTCGTCCGCCGTAGCCTTTGGCTTCTGAGAGTCAAGTTGGGGGCACATCTTCAACTTGTATTGATAAGGCTCTTAAGAAGCAGGGTAAGCTCACCAATCCCTGTAAGTTGTGTGAAGGGCACCATGCCATTCACCGTTGTCCGTATATGGATGAAGCCAAGCGAGTTTTGGACAACTCGGTTGTTTCTATACCATGCCTCCCAGTTGGTTATAAACATCTTTCTTTGAGTCCTCCACCAACTGATCCTACGATTGGTCAAGAGTCATCCTTGGTCGATCCCGCTCCCTCGGAAATTCAAATTCAAGAATCCGTTCCCGACCAACCATTGGCAATGGGATCGGTTGAGCTGGCCCCTTCTACGGTGCACCAGGTCTTTTCTGTTGAGAGTGGATCTCATACCCCTCAGGTTCTTCTTGTTTCTTCAAATTCCTTGGATTTGGAGAAAGATTCTCCTATCCCTATATCTCAAGAAGCTGCTCCTCCGCCTCCCGTGATGGAGATCCCGGAGGATATTCCTCCCACCTTCGAGATGGAGGTTGTGGGGGATGTTCCTTCTTCTTCCGTAACACCAGGGGAAGACCATCTCGGTTCGATGGTAGCCCCTCTGAGTAGTTTAGTCGCTTCCTTTGATTGGAGTCGATTTGCAGGATACCGCCTTCCGTCTTATGTGCCTTTCGAGATCACGGTACAGGCTTTTGGTCTGGTCGTACCCAATACCATTATAGACGAAGGCACCTCTATTAGTATTCTATCCTCAACTACCTGGCAAGCTTTTGGCTCACCACCACTTGTGCCTGTTACGCAGAATCTGTTGGCGTTTAACAGAAGAACGAGTCAACCGTTAGGGATCCTTCCAAGGTTACCTGTTACTTTGGGAGGTAAAACCGTCCATATGGACGTGATGGTTGTTCCAGGCCCCTTGGATTTCAATCTGCTCTTGGGGTGTGATTACACCTATGCCATGGGAGTGCTTGTCTCCTCCCTTTTTCGTGTGGTCTGTTTTCCACATGAAGGACGGATTGTGACCATTGATCAACATTCATTCTTTAGTCCTGATATGGCAGCTGGCCCACCATCATCCCTTCCTGGTTTTTATCCACCCGTTGTATCTGCCCCACCGCAGGTCAACTATGTGGCTACCTACCCCATGCCTGTACTCAGTGATAGTGCTATTGTGCATCAGGTGCTGGGGGCATTGGGTCCTGACTTCCAGGATGTTTTCCTTCCATCAGGAGTGGAACTCTTGGAAGCGATGACTTCTTGTTCATTATGATGAGGTCGTCGGATCATGGTTCTTTTCCTGTGTCAAGCTCCTTAAAAAATGAAACAAGCTCTTCGGAGCATGGTTCTTTTCCTGTGTCAAGCTCCTTAAAAAATGAAACAAGCTCTTCAAAGCATGGTTCTTTTCCTGTGTCAAGCTCCTTAAAAAATGAAACCGGGTCTGGTCGGAGCATAGTTCTTTTCCTTGTGTCAAGCTCCTTAAAAAATGAAACAAGCTGGACGGAGCAGAGTTCCTTGTCTTGTGTCAAGCTCCTTAAAAAATGAAACAAGGTTGTCTTAAGGCAGTTCCTTGTCTCAGGTCAAGCCCTGGTAAATGTGATGAGGTCGCTTGGAGCATAGTTCCTTGTCTTGTGCCAAGCTCCTTAAACCATGAAACAAGGTGGTTCTGAGGATATTTCTTTTAATGTGTCAACCTCATTAAAGTAATGAAACATGTTCCCGTTCAATTCGAGTCTTTGATAAGTTCTTGTAAAATCCCAGTCGAGTCTTTCTCCTGATCTCGTAACTTGAACCTTCACTCCATCTGCCTTTCATATGGACTGAAGCTTGGGGGGCATGTACCTTGAATTGAGTCACCATGCTGGGGGCATGCTTACTTTTTCAAGCGTAGTTTATATTTGTTTCAAGCTTGTGTAAAAATGAAACCAACTTCAAGCAGAGTTTCTTGATTTCAAGCTTGTGTAAAAATGAAACCATGCCCATTTTACCCCTTGTGATTGCCATTTTATCAGCCTGTTTTGCCAGATGAGCCTTGTTTTTCTCACTCCATCGTCACTATCTGCTTGGCCGATCATATGCCTTCACTTGGTTGTTGTACCCGTTCCTAAGGAACCGCTGCGATGAGTGGTCTTGTTAGCCAGCCTCTTGACCTTCATTTGTTTTGAGCAGTTCCACCATTGCCGGAACCAGTTGCTACCCTTTATACCACTTTTTCCTCCAGGAGGAGTCATCTTTCAGCTCTTTTCTGACTCTCTAAACATGAAATTATTGCCGAGGCCCTTGTCGCTTTGATCTCGTTAAAATGGACACAAATCGACATCTACCCAGTATACGTTTACCCCTTTTTTGTGCTGGGATGGATTATTTACAAAAAAGGAATACCCTAGCCTATCGCGACTAGGAGGCTTTCTCAGATATTGTTTTCTACCTTTTCGGGTCTGAGGAACTATTTACGAAAAGGGACCTCTGGAGTTTACTTTTCAGCTGTCTTTTCAAACTCTCTAAACATGAAAAGACGCTGAGTTCTTCCTTTGTCAGACTCGTTAAACTCTGATGACATCGGATTCAGTCGAAATGACGTTATTCGAGTTTCTCCTTCCTAGGGCTCGTTAAAAGTACTAGGATGGATTCGTCCGAAGGACGAATTTATATGACAAGCATATGGTATCCTCTTCAAGCTTATGTAAAAATAAAGAGGTACTCACCGAAATGGTGGGGGAAAATGGAACCAACATCGTTGTCGTGTCGGCAGTATGTCGCTCTTGAACATGGCACTTGTCTGCATTCGTGTCGGGTTGGGGACATCTCATCTCGTTCTTCACTTTGCCTCCATGGGTTTGGGTGATCCCTTTTGACCTCTCATCTATTCTTTGCCTCGTCATCATGACCTCTGATCTTTTGATGTCAAATACTGCCAAATCCACTGTCGTGCCGCCAATATGTTCAAGAGAAGTTGACCTCCAGATATATATCGATCCTCTCGATTCTCGTCTCGATCCGATTCACAAAAATTATGTTCCCTTCCTGCCTCGCCGATGATGTGGGGAAATATTATGGCCCACCTTCATCAAGGTCATCATTGATTTCAAAGTTCATTATCCTAGTCGATTCTCCATCAAATTTCACACGGAGCCTCGCATGCTCAATGGCGGTGTTCTTCACATTCGACTGCGAGTGTTTTCATCATTAGCTCGATTAAGTGATTCGCGAGTGTTCGACGCGCCTCACCGGTTCGATGCCCGAGATTGTACCTATAGTACCTGAGGGCCATTTTAATTGAGGGCCATTTTCAATATTGTTGGTTCCTCTCCGTCTCGTTAACAGCCTTTCTTCATCATTGGTCAGTAATCGTATGGTGTTCTTTCATGTATTGGCTCACCACATATTCGCATGCTTGAACTTGTACTTTGTTCGGGTCGAGATGGGGCGCAAGACCCTGGATTGTGTCTGTTGTAATCCAGGCCGCGATATTGTGGATTATTATCATTATGCACATGACTCACTGATTGGATGGTTGCGACCATACCTGAGTCTATTTATCGATCCTCATTGGATGGCTGCGTCCATGCTTTGGATCTCGATTATTGCATACTCTGTTATGGATGGCTACGCCCATACCACGCATATATATCATGTATCTGAGACATCAGTTGTACTTTACTCCGCAGGTTTTCCGATGGCGGTGTTTTCGGTCGGCATGTTCTCGTAAAGCATTTCACCCCTCTCTCTCTCTTTCAGGCCTCATGCTTTAGGGGGCATCTATTACACAGCAATTTGTCACCGTCCCTACAATCCCCATCCCGCACATTGGAGGGCTCATTACGTGACCTGTGGGCAGAGTTAAGGCTTGAAAATACTTTCATTGCATCCCTTTGAAGATGAGATTTAATTTCCCTAAAGACATCTCCCTGCAAAAAACCCTAAAAATAGCTCTTTTTCCATTGGCGCGGTTCCATAGTTCAGCCCTCGCGCCAAGAGGGAAATCCTCCAAAGAGGGCGCGCCAATTGGCGCTCTGTCATAGAGCCGTACCCGCGCCAACCATATTAAGAGGTGTTTTTTAAAAATAAAAGGCGTAAGTTTCATCCTAACAAATTCCTGGACTGATATCTATCTTGAGTTGGGTGGTTTGGCTACGGATTTCCATGGAGAGGAAGTGGTTTGCCACCTCTCATGGAAGCTTCCTTGATGATAGGGCCAATCCCATAATTATAGGGATCCCAACTCCCCTTCCTCCTTCTATAAAAGCTTGCCCATTTCCATTGCAAGCTAGTTCCAAAGAGTGGCAGAATTTCTAAGTTCCCAAGAGCTTTTATGCTGCAAAAGCCTTCTTGATTCCCTAAGGCCAAATCCAAGCAAGGAGACTATTGCCAAGTATCCGGAGAGAGAGGCTTGTCCCATCCCTGACAGGCTTTATCGAGACATGTTGTGTTGACGACCCGCTAAAGGAGAGTGTTGCGTCGAAGCTATGGTTGTATTCTTCTTTTGACTCTTTAATGATAAGCGACTATCGGTTATGGTTCCACTCTTGTTCTTGATCATGTTCATGAGTTATATCCTCTTCGACTGATATATATTTGTATGCACTGGATTTTATGCTTGCGTTTGTGTTGTTTCTTGCATGTGCAGGTGCCCGATCACGGAGATCGTGAGGGTTGTGATCTGCCAGGGCGAAGGAACGAGAGCACCACCTCTTCTACAAATGACAGCGTTGGATTCCAGGTAAGCCTTCCTCGCAAGTCAGTTTATTTAAAATTAGGAACCTGCACTGTAGCGTGTTTGATTGTTGCTAGACTCGATCTGGGCTAGTAGGGATCGCCTCTGTCCGCAGAGGGGATTTACCTCCTCAACACCTACTATTTAGGTATGACAATGAAGGCTGTAGCTACCTATATGATATTGATGCCCATATTGATACAAGTGATTTGATTGATGGTGTACAACCATATGTTATTGATGCTACCAAGTATGGGAATGTTGCACGCTTTATAAATCACAGGTAACACACATCGTTATGCTTTCTTAGTTGTTTTATAACTTTTAAGAATAAGTTTGCATACTTGAACATAATATTCCTAAAATCATTTTTTTAGGGGCTGAATGTCACTTCTGTACCGGGTTTTTCTTTTCAGTGGCACCATATTCTTTCCGCTTCAACCATGGGAATAATATCTCTTATTTTCGTCTTGGATCTCTTGTAAAGTTCAGATTACTTACACAGGTAAGAATTTTTATTTCCATGGAGTGGTTTGGAACAAAAAATATGCTTGTCTGTAAAGGAAATGTGATGCATCATACTTGTGTTGCCATTGTGGGTGGAAACCATACCTCTCCAAGGTTTTGTACTAATTAATCTCTTCTCTGATCACTGCTTGTCTCAATCTATCCTTTATAATCTCATTTTTCAAGAAGAATAGAGACTCTTGTCATCTGATGCAAGAAGAATGCCTCAAAATATGTACTTTCTATATTGTGTGTAGTACCAAACAAAGTGAATAAATATCCATTTCCATTCTTTGATGGCCATAAATGCCACAAGCAGCTCCAGTAAGCCACTTTGCATCTTTGTTTGGATGTTCAGTTCAAAGTTCTGGAAGCTTTCATGTTCAAGGATGCAACTGCTCTGATACCTTATGATCCGTAAATGAGGGACTTATAGCCCGCCCGCTCGCTTGACCAAAACGGATCCTCTACGGAAGTTTGTTTATGATGAACCTCATACTTGTGCAAAGCACTCTATCTGCAGAATGGCCACTAGGCCTCTGTTCCTCTACCTTGTGCTACAAGTATTAGCATATAAATACCACATAATTTATTGAGAAGGTAGAGGTAGGCCTGTTCCTCTACCTCGTGCTTCATTGCTTCCAAAGCTTAAGTCGTATATCAGGTTTCGGAAGAAGATCTGGTTAACCCTTTGTAAGTGTTTCCTTCCCTGGACATGATGTAACTAATGAGGATATATGCTGGTCCTTGGAAGTGCATGAAAGAGTCTATTTACTTGTGAAATGATGATGTATGTATGTTTGTTTGGTTGGTTTTTGTTATATGTATATATAACTGTACTTTTTATTTATTATATTTATATGCTAATACTTTTCTCAATATATTATGTGATCTGTATTCTTGGAATGGCTACAAGGTTTATGTTCACTTTGTAACCTCTACTCCAGATGATTGGCTGATTCCTTCTTTGCGTAACCTGCACACAAGGAACCAAATTACAATGCAATTGAAAGTCTATGTTCTCAATGAGCCAACCAATGCCAGGTATCTCACTCTGTTACAAAAATTTCCCTAAGCAAGCAAGGGATAGCAACATATCTTATGATGAGAAATATCAAGATAGATTTATCATTTTTTAGTTTCAAAAAAAATAATAAACCACCTGTACTCCGGTAACCAAATTTCAATATAATTAAGTTAATTACAACAACTAATCAATGTGAAAAAACAACAGGGACAATTTATTATACCATATTGGCATTGTGAACTTGTAGGACTTAATGTATTAGTAAATGCTTACAAAAACTCTGAATTGTATGCTTTTTATACAAAGACTTGTATGTCCAAGAAAACAACTTCACACATCTAGATACCCATACATGTTTGCATTTATAGAAGAAATAATTAATAGCCCAATAGAGGAAACAAAAAACTAGTTAATTTTTTCAATTTCTAACTTATACTGCAATATTTATGAAGCAAAAACTAGATTGAAGATGCCTACATGTTCACCTTGAAATTACCATCAAAGACAATATGCACAGAGGGATGTGTCATAATGCACTTATGGAGCTGCCTGCTATATCCTCTTGGATGGTTTAAAATAATCTTGCTATGTAAATCTTGTGTTTGGTTTTCACCTGCCAAGTGAAAAGTAGATACCTTTGTCACTGTATCAGGACCTAATTGTTGAATTTGTAGATTATGCCTGCTTAACCTGCCTCAGAACTTGTCTCTACCAACTTGTAGCTACTTAAGGTACCTTGCATTGATGAAATATATGTTAAGATTTTATTTGTGGTTTCCTAGGAGTAATACAGCCTCCCATTCCAATTGCACATCTACATGTGAAATAGTAGCAAATGTAAGATATGAAAAATATACATAAATCAATTAGATGCTGTCGTTTGGAGAGTATTTAAAAATCCTGTTAAGGTGTGACTCAGAAAAATCCAGGTTTTATTCTTGATCCTCGTGATGTTTTTGAGCAAGGGTGAAGGTTGCTATAGCTGAATTTGTAGATGAAAATATCCCAGTTTGCCAACCACATGTTTTGACCGTTCTAGTTGTTACTTATTCTCAAAGAGTCACAAGAGAATAATAAGATGCATAAATCACAGATGCTTCCTCAACAATACTCACAAGATCCTTAGGGAACTACAACAACCTTTAAAGGTTGGTGCAAAATTAAGTAGTTGGAGATCCAGTGCAACATTAATGCTTGAGAATAGAATATTTGCTCTCTCCCATATGCTGGACTTACATATGTTGCTGAGATGGTGATCACACCAAATGAGGTCGGAGGAAAAAGTGTTGAATCATAAGGCGAGAAATAAAAGTGTTAAATCATGAGGCAAGAAATGCAACAAGGCTCTGTGGATCAATTTCAGACAGGAAGTGATGTTTTCACCTTCAGGTTTTTTATTTGATTTCATGTTTATATAAGTTAGCTAGTGTCTACAAACATCACTATAGTTTTTGCAGATTAAAATTACAGTTACTGAATTTAACAAAACCTGACCAACTAAGACATAAATTCAAAAGCTTGATTCATATGGTGAATTATTCAGTTTAGTTCATTCACAAAGTTCATCCAATTTAAAATTCAAGCCTCTATAAATAAGTCATTTCATATGCAATAATAACATCAGATTAGCCCATAGTAGAGGTATTGAAACATTGTATGGTCCTCCATTCTCTTTGAAACTTTGTATGGGAACGTAAATTAAAGAGGTGGCCACCCTCGACCATTAATTCAATTAAACCAAAAACATGCTTTAACGCTCGGTATATAATCGCGTCAACTCCAATAAGTTAAATAGCCACCATGTCTCCACCATGATCCAATCTAGATTACTGTTTCATTTTTTTTTTAATTTAACCCATCGTCGGTATACCGACAATTTATAATCGTCGGTCTTTCGACGGCTTGAACGTTTTTCCCTTTTCGTCGGTCTTGCGACATTCTATTTAAAAAAAAATTAAATTAAATGTTCGTCGCTATTGCGAAACTTCTTCCCGGTGTTGGTCTTGCAACACTTTTGCAAAGCGTCGATATTGTGACACTTTTGCAAAGAGTCGGTATTGCGACACTTTTGCAAAGCATCGGTATTGCGACACTTTAATACGTGTTGGAAGAGCGACGTTCAAAACGTCAGACCACATATCGTCGGAATTGAAACAGTTTACAAACGTCAGAAGAGAGACAGTTTACAAACGTCGGAAGAGCGACGTTCAAAACTTCGGACCACATATCATCAGAATTGCGACAGTTTACAAACATCGGAAGAGTGACGGTTTGGAAAACGTCGGAAGAGCGACGGTTGTTTGGAAACGTCGGAAAAAGTGTCGGTATTGTGACACTTTGGAAAAGCGTCGGAATTGCAACGTTATGGATAACCACGTTTTGTCCGGCCTCGAACTGTCGCTCTTGCGAAGACTATGTGTCGGAATAGCAACGAAGTGGCTATCGAAAATTGGGCCAAATTTTCTAGTGCTGATATCCGGATTAAGAATTCTTAACTGCTCTTAGTCCCTTTTGACCCCTTTATTTCATCCTATTTTCTATAACTTAAGGATCCTTCATTGCCCTTTTGTTCAGATTTCACCCCTTTCACCAAAAAAGCCTATTCCAAACCCTTTTAAGGTCATCTACCCTGCCCCTAGTATATTTGCTATTTTGACCTTATTTTCTAGCTCTGCTTGCCAAGAATTTGACTCCATAGCCCAATGGTCTGGTAGATCCCTCTGTGGTTTACCTTGAATTACCTTTTATTCCCACCAAAAATTCAAACCAAACCAATTTTCCAATCATACCTAGCCTAAAATCTTATAACAAATTCAAGCTAAAACTTGAGGAGAGATCCCTCTCCGGAATTTAGGAAGGCTAGATCCTGAATTTCAAAATAGGTTCTTGGTTATCCATGGTTTTCTTCAACTATAAATCCTCATCCCACAACCTAAGAATTACTAGGGTGATAACAAGTAGTATACCTCAATTTATTTTCTCTTAACAAATCCCAAAGGCGCCAGTCCTGCAACCTTTGGCTCTGATACCACTTTTAACATACACCGATAACTTCACATGGAAATGTAAGGAGTTGAATTTTTTTTTATACAATTTACTCACGGGTAACTATCCAAATCACTATTAAATATTCCTTACTCATCATTAGATATAATTTTCACCAGTTAATAGTGTATCCTTAGAATAAGAATAGTAAGTTGCTTAACCATTATTAACCTCTATTGTAGTACATTAACATAAAAATGTATGATGTAACCTTCCATTCATTTCATTACTCATGTATTCATCACATACTTGACATTATGAACATCATAAAAAGAAAGGAAGCAACATCCTTAATTTGACACAATAATCAATCACATCATTGAACACCAATATACCCTGGAAACCCCGTAGAGTGAAAACCAGCAAACGTTTAATTTTATTATTAAACGCTCGTGAGGGTGTTCAACCCTCACGCAATGGCTTATAAGGGAGACCATCTCTTAACCATCGTTATAAATCTTACAAATAAATAAACAAATATCTAGCTTAAAGCCATTACAATAAATATGATAGCATTTACCCACTAATATTCATATCTTCATATCTTCATATCTTGGTGGCATGGATGTACTTACAATGGACCATCGTACATTGGATCATCCTGTAGCTCACACTCATCTGCATGAACCATAATCATTTACCTACAATGGACCATCGTACATTGGTTCATCCTGCAGCTCACACTCATCTGCATGAACCATAATCATTTACCTGCCACCATGTTAAGCATAATATTTCCTTCTCATAAGTCACCATAATTTCCTGTCATTGATTTCATCAACAAGATTTTATAGCATGATTACATAAATTCTTAATCAATAAATAGTCAATCTTTAAGTGATCTTTTAACACTTATTCATGTGCATACATGAGATGTGAATACAATATCGGAACATATTTTCTTCTAACATCACTACCTTAGTGTAAGTAAGTAATTATCAATTCATGTCAAAATAATCCCCACATTATTATGACACTTCTCACACACACTCACATTCATACAGGACAATTCACTACAATTGTCCAGGAATTCCTTTAATGGAAAATGACACAATGTGCATCCGAGTTACTTAAACTTTAACAAAAGAACCAACCCTTCACCTATTGCTTTTGGAGCATGAAAATATAATAAATCTAACACATTGAATGTTGTTCCTATGCATGCAATGCATATAGTTTCCAAAAGAGTCTTTCCAAAGAAATTCTTAACACAAGAGAGCATGTAAACACATGTTTTCTTTTCTGTAAAACTAAAGAAATTAAGCATACAAATGCATGTCTTATTTTTCAAATATTATACTAACAACCTTTTAAAATGTAGTCTAACACAACATGCTATCTTCTTCCACATAGATATATGTATATTCTTTCCAACGAAATGTAATACAAATATTGCATGCATATGCAAAAACTAACATAATAGTTAAGATAACATAAATTACTCACATATAATTTTTCCTAAGAAACATTATAACTCACTATTTCTTCTATTCGTACAAAGAACATATCTCTATAACAAAATGGTTATTATTTGCACAAGCAAGAGCTTATCACAATAGCTCTTCTTAATGTACGTAACACAAATTCCCTTCTTGGAATTACACATCATTAACTATTCTTTTCATGTAAATATATACATAATTATTTCTCCAAAGGAAGTTAATATAACTTTGTTTTGTTGCCTTTATACTTGTAGTTTCACATGCTTCCCTTTCAGGAAATAAATGACCATATATGACCATATTATATGCATAGAAAGTAAGTAACATTCACAAGGTTAACTTGAACTTTTATGCATTCTTGTTCTTGTATGAACAAGATTCATATGCATCTTTTATAAAGACAATCTTTATTTTTCATTAATTCATGCACAAAACTCCTATCCAATATTTGTGCACTCATGCAGACCTTAAATGAAAACATAGGTAACATTTGCACCAAAATTCATGGAAACCCTTCCAAGAAAATTCATCTAACTAACTTTTATCTTTTCTTTTTCACCACCCATGAAAATATATGACTAATTACCCTCTTTATTCTACATTCGTTTTCAAGAAAATAACTTGGATTTCTTATCATTTCATACACCTGTACAAAATCCCTTTTTAAAAAAAAACAAGCATCTTATATTCTCTTTTATATATATATATATATATATATATATATATATATATATATATATATAAAGACAAGCAGAGTTCTAAAAGATTAACATAATGGAAATCTTTATCTACAGGCACTAATATATTTTATTTACATGCACTTCTTTCCAAGAAAATAGATTAGTTAATAATGAGGCAAATCCATACAATTTTTCTTAAAATAAAACAAATTGGGCATGCTTACCTCTCGCCAACGCTTTTAATAATAAATTCTACTATACCATAATAGTGCCAAGCAACTCCCAATATTGTATCATAGTTCTATCAACAACCACATTTCTCTCGAAATTCTAGAGTTGCATTATTATGAATTTAAACATAACTTATTGTGTTACAATTACCAGGAATTTAAATATGACTTACTATTCACGGTGGCCACGACGTGGGATCGGGGCTAGAGAGGATCAATGCAACTAGTGTTTTTCAAAAATTATATGATTCTCCCTCGTGATATGAACATATATGTTCTGAGTGTTTGTGGCCATCAACAATGAGAAAAATATCACATGGTTAGTCATTATGGAAGGTTCCTGGTAAACTAATCTCTCGCACGGAGCATCTGTGCAAAGACTCGCCACCCTGAGCGTCAACATCCCTCATAACCATGATGCATACACCATCATGTACCGACTCTGTAATGAAATCATAGCCATATAATTCAACACAGGTCTGGTTTGCACTTGATACTAACCTCCCAACTGCGCCTGTCCCAACCTCTCCAGAGATCTCCTGGTAATAACGAATACCCATAGTTTGTTATCAATAATTCATTAAAATTCCAACCAGTTCTTGATAAAAGGTTTAATTAATATTTATTTATTAATTCCACGTGGTTTTAGGGATGTTGCATACTCCCCCCCCTTAAGAGAACACCGTCCCCGGTGTGCTTATCTCACTGAAACTTAAACTTATACTCATGATATAATAATATAAACAACCCAAAGGGGGTCCTTCCCTTTCACAATGAAACATTTTATTTTCCTTAAATGCCATTAATTGGAACAATAAAGTTGTTATCCATAATCATAAGCATGTATAGCTCAAAAAATATTCCATTTCCATTTTTAACCACTTATACATTATTCAAATTTATAAAAATACAGAAAAATACTATACCAACTTACCATTACTTACCAATTACTATTGGAAGTAATGATGACTTTTACACAAGCTCTCTGCAAATGGTTGAACAACCTATCAATACTCCATGGAAAGTAGCCTGTAATGTAAGACTAACAAATTCAATCATATTAGTAACATAGTTTCAATCAAATGAAATACTTGCAACTATCAAAAATTCATGCAATATCAAGAGATGTTTTAATAAGATTACTTCCACAAGTACTCAGAGAGAACCAACCCTCTAATCAATGCATCACGCAGACACTGTCTTAGCTCCTGCTAAAGAAATTCACAAAGTACTTCTAAAAGTACTCAGAGAGCACCTAGCTCTCTAATCGTTCAAATAGTCAATCAATGCACCAAGTGCATATTGTCCTAGCCTCTACTAAGACATTCAAAACATTAGTAGTAAAATAAATGAACTTATACATTCAGTAATTCATTTTCAAGCGCTAGGATCCTTTCCTCTTAATATCTACATAAGATATTTACACAATCATATAAAAATTCATTTTAATATAACACATAACTTATTACTTAACTTTTTCCGCTATGAGAACCATAATGGTAAAAAAAATGCTCCTCCCAACCAATGGAAGTTGGTTTCCAGAACCAAATCGAGTCATTTTCACATCCAGACAGTTATTTGACAAAATCTATTCCAGGTTTAGTATGGAATTCCACTAGAAAACTAGCTTGATAATTCCAATGACCACTCAAGGTCCAGTATAGGATTCCTCTTGGAAACATCATGCCTATTCCTCTGATAGCGTCCCGTCTATGAGGAATTTTGGACCTCCTCCAAGAGGTTCCAAAATCAATAGAGTTGCCTCAGGCTTTCCCCTCTTCACCATCTTGGCGAACTCTTTTCCCTTAATGAGATCATATATCTCTAGGGAGAGGATATCCGAGCAGATAAGTTCCATCAACCCCTCCGGGAAAGCAACCACCATCAGCCCAAGGCCTTCTAGCCTTTCCCAATTGTTCACAACTATCTGGCATGTTAAATTTCTCTTTTAGCATTGTTTCCCATAGTAAATTACATAATGAACTATGTACACATTACACAAAAACAAAAAGAAACTTTATGTACATCATACATCATACTTGTCCCTCCACATGGGTCTAATGATATCTAGATTAACAGGAAACATGACTAACATACATGTGTTGTACGTTATTATTTCCCAAATAACAAAATCATGCACATTAAGACATGATACTATGTGTTTATACATCATTATTTCCCAAATAACACAATCATGCACATTATAACATGATACTTTAACATTTACTATTGCAATTCGCATTGCAATGTTTATGATGTTTTACTTTCACAGGTTTTCTGTTGCCATTAAGCTACCCATGCTTACTATAAGCAACAATGCGAATCGTAAATATGCATTTCTTAAGCACGTATTATCTTACACAATCATTTTAATTTCTTGCATACAATGCTGTCATGCATGCAATTATATACAAATATTCATTAATGTGTATATATCAATAATGGTTAGGGTAACATTCCAAACATTTCCATTTCCCACAATGTTTTGTTACCAACAGACAGATACATGAAGTAACTACTTGTTCACAACTTGCAATAATATTTAATCAAAACCAATTCATGCATATAGCTTTTATTAGTTAGTCATACAAAACTAACTAATAAATGCCACTAATAATCTTAATGCATCCATGACATGACTCATTCAAAAACTAGTCATTCGACAACTAGTCATTATATTCAAGTCTCACTACTTGACCCATTGTGTATTTTTAACATCTGAAAGGGTTCATTCAATTTCATTTTAAAACACTCTCATCCTCTTCAAGGACTTTCCCCATCTTTTGCATTCATGCATTAGTTTAACACACCATCACTATACACATTCATATTTTTCAAGTAGTGCATGGTAACTTTAGTTATGTTCACTAAATGTATGAGTAATATGTCATATGCCCAATGTTAATAAAAAACTCTCACTTTCACAAGTGAGTACTTAGGTTGTTCATAAATACAACAAAGGTTTTATTATCTTTTATCCTCAACATGATTCCAATGTTATGAAAACCGTTTTTAAACAAAATTTATTACTTATTACTCTTCAATGTAGTTATAAACATGAATCACACATCTCATGTCAAGAGTAGACTACTTCATTTATCATTTAATATGTAGATTGATAGAATCATATATCAATCAATATGTAGATTTATAAAATCATACCTTAAATGATGTCCATTAGTAGCATACCTCAATTTATTTTCGCTTAACAAATCCCAAAGGTGCCAGTGCTGCAACCTTTGGCTCTGATACCACTTGTAACATACACCGAAAACTTCACATGGAAATGTAAGGAGTTAAAAAAAAAATTATACAAGTTACTCACAGGTAACTATCCAAATCACTATTAAAGATTCCTTACTCATCATTAGATAGAATGTTCACCAGTTCATAGTGTACCCTTAGAATAAGAATAGTAAGTTGCTTAACCATTATTAACCTCTATTGTAGTACATTAACATAAAAATGTATGATGTAACCTTCCATTCATTTCATTACTCATGTAGTCATCACATACTTGACATTATGAACATCACAACAAGAAAGGAATCAACATCATCAATTTGACAATAATCAATCACGTCATTAAACACCAATAAACCCTGGAAACCTCGTAGGGTGAAAACCAGCAAACGTTTAATTTTATTATTAAATTATCGTGAGGGTGTTCATCCCTCACTCAATGGCTTATAAGGGAGACCATCCCTTAACTATCATTATAAATATTACAAAGAAATAAAAAAATATCTAGGTTAAATCCATTACAATAAATATGATAGAATTTACCCACTAATCTTCATATCTTCATATCTTGGTGGCATGGATGTACCTACAATGGACCATCATAAATTAGACCATCCTGCAGCTCACACTCATCTGAATGAACCATAATCATTTACCTACAATGGACCATCGTACATTGGATCATCCTGCAGCTCACACTCATCTGCATGAACCATAATCATTTACCTGCCACCATGTTAAGCATAATATTTCCTTCTCATAAGTCACCATCTTTTCCTGTCATTGATGTCATCAACAAGCTTTTATAGCATGATTAGATAAAGCCTTAATGAATAAATAATCAATCTTTAAGTGATCCTTTAACACTTATTCATGTGCATACATGAGATGTGAATACAATATCGGAACATATTTTCTTCTAACATCACTACCTTAGTGTAAGTAAGTAGTTATCAATTCATGTCAAAATAATCCCCGCATTATTATGACACTTCTCGCACATGCTCACATTCGTATAGGACAATTCACTACAATTGTCCATGAATTCCTTTAATGGAAAATGACACAATGTGCATCCGAGTTACTTAAACTTTAACAAAAGAACCAGCCCTTCACCTATTGCTTTTGGAGCATGAAAATATAATAAAGCTAACACATTGAATATTGTTCCTATGCATGCAATGCATATAGTTTCCAAAAGAGTCTTTCCAAAGAAATTCTTAACACAAGAGAGCATGTAAACGCATGTTTTCTTTTCTATAAAACTAAAGCAATTAAGTATACAAATACATGTCTTTTTTTTCAAATATTATACTAACAACCTTTTAAAATGTAGTCTAACACAACATTCTATCTTCTTCCACATAGATATATGTATATTCTTTCCAATGAAAGGTAATACAAATATTGGATGCATATGCAGAAACTAACATAATAGTTAAGATAACATAAAGTACTCACGTATAACTCACTATTTATTCTATCCATACAAAGAACATATCTCTATAACAAAATGTCTATTATTTGCACAAGAAAGAGCTTATCACAATAGCTCTTCTTAATGTATGAAACAAAAATTCCCTTCTTGGAATTACACATCATTAACTAATCTTTTCATGTAAAGATATACATAATTATTTCTCCAAAGGAAGTTAATATAACTTAGTTTTGTTGCCTTTATACTTGTAGTTTCACATGCTTCCCTTTCAGGAAATAAATGACCACAGATGACCATATTATATGCATAGAACCTAAGTAACATTCACAAGGTTAACTTAAACTTTTATGCATTCTTGTTCTTGTATGAACAAGATTCATATGCATCTTTTATAAAGATAATCTTTATTTTTCATTAATTCATGCACAAAACTCCTATCCAATCTTTGTGCCTTCAATGCAGACTTTAAATGGAAACATATGTAACATTTGCACCCAAATTCATGGAAACCCTTCCAAGAAAATTCATCTAACTAACTTTTATCTTTTCTTTTTCACCACCCATGAAAATATATGACTAATTACCCTCTTTATTCTACATTAATTATCAAAAAAATAACTTGGATTTCTTATGATTTCATACACATGTACGAAATCCCTTTTTAAAAAAAGAAAAAACATCTTATATTCTCTTACATAAGATGCATATATATATATATATATATATATATATATATATAAAGACAAGCAGAGTTCTAAAAGATTAACATAATGGAAATCTTTATATACAGGCACTAATATATTTTATTTACATGCACTTATTTCCAAGAAAATAGATTAATTAATAATCATGCAAATCCATACAATTTTTCTTAAAATAAAACAAATTGGGCATGCTTACCTTTGGCCAACCCTTTTAATAATAACTTCTACTATGCCATAATAGTTCCAAGCAACTCCCACTATTGTATCATAGTTGTATCAACAACCACATTTCCCTCGAAATTATAGAGTTACATTATCATGAATTTAAAGATAACTTACTGTGTTACAATTACCATGAATTTAAATATGACTTATTGTTCGTGGTGGCCATGACGTGGGATCGGGGCTGGAGAGGATCAATGCAACTAGTGTTTTCCAAAAATTGTATGATTCTACCTCGTGATATGCACATATATGTTATGAGTGTTTGTGGCCATCAATATTGTGAAAACTATCATGTAATTATTCGTTTGGGAGGTTCCTGGTAAACTGATCTCTTGCACAGAGCATCCGTGCAAAGACTCGCCACCCAGAGCGTTAACATCCCTCATAACCATGATGCATACGCCATCATGTACCGACTCTATAACGAAATCATAGCCATATCATTCAACACAGGTTTGGTTTGCACTTGATACTAACCTCCCAACTACGCCTGTCCCAACCTCTCCAGAGATCTCCCGAAAATAATGAATTCCCATAGTTTATTATCAAGAATTCGTTAAACTTCCAACCGGTTCTTGATAAAAGTTTTAATTAATATTTATTTATTAATTCCACTTGGTTTTAGGGATGTTACAAACTTAAAACAATTGAAATGTATAAACGATATAAATTGCATTAATACTACTATTTTTTATTTAATAAAAATTTCTTTTAAATTCAGTGGACACTTCATCAAAAGTTAAAATTTAATGCTGGGAATTTGGAGATTAATGAGAAATAGCAATTTTCTTAAGCATCTTATTCTCAAACTGTTCCTTCTTGGCTATAGAGTTTTTCCTTGTGGAGGATGCAATTGTTGCCAGCGCCACAAAACAGGGAACACTGATCAAAATGGGCCTAGCCTTTCTTTACTTTGTAGGGGAAGATGGTAGTTTTAAAAAAGAGAACATAGATGGACATAGATGGACATCCATTCAGAATAAAGCATGGGTTGTTAGTGGAAACTTTAGAGAGATCATGCTATCTTCCTGCATGTTATAAAATAATCTATGGAGAAGCTTTTAAATTAAAAAAAGAAAGGCAAAGGCCTCTTTCCCATGTCATTTATTTGTGAAGAGATAGAAAGAAAAAGAAAGCCAAAGGTAACTATTATTACACTCACTTTTAAGTGAACATAAAGAAGAATTTAAATATATTGTATGGTTAGATTACTCAAACCATAGAGTGTATCTTTAGAGACTATGTCCTTACACTACTCTCTTATAACATTTTTACTCTTTGTATTTTATAATTTCTGTAGAAGTTATAAGATATATATATATATATATATATATGTATATATATATTATAAAAATGTAAATTATATTTATTTATTATTATAATTTTATTTTGATATTAAACTTATATTTAATTAAGAGGGATTAAATTCTTGAAAGTGTAAATTAGCATTGTTAATAATTAACATATTTTAATTATACATTTTTTTTTCTAATAAATATATATATATATAATATTGATATGTAGATTTTCATAATTATTTTATTTTTATATATTTACACTATTTTAATCAATATTAAAATATTTTATTATTACTAATTTTTTATCATTTTAAATATTATATAACTTTTTCATATTATCATATTAAATTATAAAAATTGTTAATAATATAATAATATTTTGAATGAGAAAATTTGAAGTAAATAATATTTAATATAAATTTATACTTTTTAACTTATAATAATAATCAACATTATTATTAATTAAATAAAATAAATTTATATAATATATTATACATAATCTAAATAAAATAAATAATAATAATTGTTTTATATTAATTTACATAATCTAAGTAAAATAAAATCTAATTAATGCAACCACATTAGAGCTCAATTTCATAATCTTTGTTGCAATACTGACCTTCCTAGCTTTTTAAGATGTCAAAATTATAGTGAGCTCGGGAGGCTTCTCTCCAAGCTTTTTGAGCATAGGAATAAAATCTTAAATCAAATTAAATAACTCATTTCTTTAGGTCTGATAGACCAAATATTGGTCTCAGTGGATGTTAACCATCATCATCATCATCATCATAATAATAATAATTATTTGTATTCAATGAGAATAGAGAAACTCATTTTATGAACTTCGTAACTATGGGAATGCTACTTGATATGACATTTCTTATGATAAAAACTAATGGAATATCACTAGTAACTATGGGAATGCTACTTGATATGACATTCCTTATGATAAAAATTAATGAAATATCACTTTATAGGATAATTTAAAAATTTGTAAGGTAAAAGAAGAAGCCCATGATAAAGAAAAGGCCATTCACCCTCAAGTTGATTTTGGAAAGCACCCCATCACTGCTGCAAAATCATGTAGATCCAATAACACATAATGAATACCAATCAATTACATTTGAGCTCCGAGCCTTGATAACTGAAAACAAAAATGATAATTTATTATTAAAAATGGATTAGGTTCCATTACCTAAATGAAGTAGGCATGCAATCACTACCACGTTCATAGCTTGGTTCAAGCATCATTAGCATTCATGAGCTCTTTGTGCCAAGTGAAAGACACCTGCATATTGGCAAAAAACTCACGATCTCACATTTTGGTCATTGCAGAAAAATTGGTTGAGAACCAAAGCATGAAGAAATTCAAACTCTGATTGTTGTTATGCAATGAATTTCATCTATAGATACTCGAATCCCCATTGTTACAAAGCCCTGAGACTTTTCTCGTGTGAGGTTGCAACTTCGAGTCATGGTTGAGGAGATGCATATGAATTATTTGTGAATTTCTCATATTGTATTTTAAAATATTGAATAGTGAACATTCTACATCTTGTGTTAGTTTTGAATTTTGAGTTCTAGAGACATTGGCAGTTCCTATTTTACCTTTATTATATTCAATTGTGGGAGTGTCTAGCATTGCTACACTCATGTTTCTTACCATTGTATGGAGCATATGCTTAATAGCTGGAAGATGTGATCTTAAAAATGTTGGCAATGAAAAAAAGACGATGAAACCTCTCACACTCACTAAAAAATTCAATCTTTATGGTATTTTTTCATTTTGAACCTTGATTACATGTTGTTGATATTTTGAATTTAAGATTTTGAGTGGTTGGATTTTAGTATTTTCTAAAGCTATAAGAGAGATTATCATTAATCTAGAATGATATATCCATTTACCATCAAATTTTGATTGAACCTAGTTATAGAAATTACAATGAATCTTGATCGAATCCACTTCATGTAATCATTGTGTTAACTTAGGAAAATCAAACTTTTCTTTAAAATGGAACTGATTTAAGTAAATTAAACCTACCTATTTCTACTAAAGATCCATTTCATTCATTATATCCAAAGGCAAAGAAATATACTCTCACCTGAAATGATTTGTCTCTACAAGCAGTGTTCCTTTTGGTGAATGCTTGTCACCTTTTGTTGGGGAGACCTGGAAATATTATTTTGTTAATTGTTTTTAGATTTTTCTTTAACCAAGATTTTTTATAACGATAATTTAAAGGAATACCATTCAAGTAGAGTTTTCAAACAATGACCAAATTCTCATCGTACTTCACCCATATAAATTTGGCACGATGTGACATATCCATATGATTTCCATGAATTAATGACCACTATCCCGCGTAACAATTTTTTGTGTAAATTTTGGAAATAAACTTGGTCATGACATGATGGTCATTCAAAGTTTTTGACAACATGAAATAGTCATTCTAAATGATGAGTTGAAATAGTGAAAACACATTTTCCATTTTCTCAGTAGGGAAGCAAAGAATCCGTTCTTTTTACTCTTCATCCAAATCAGTGAGGATAATATTATATCAGAAATAATTCTGTTTTGAAAGAGCCTTTACAACACTGCGTGAATTGCTAAGACAAGGCCTAGAATGTGAAGCTTCATGTGCAGTTAGACATTGGTCATATTTTCTTGGTCCAATAATGAAGAAATTGCTTGCAATTGAAATCGTTGGTTTGCTTCCTTGAGACACAATTGTTCTGATTTTAAAAAACAACTCCTTAGAAGGTTAACAACAACAATTTATCATAAATTGTAACTCCTTATACATAGCTTTGTTAGCTCGTATTTTTTGGGTTTCACGAGAAAGAACCCTCCACTGGTGTGCTTTTCGTTTTGGTTTTTATGAAGAATAAACCGAGAGAGTTCCAGAACTTACAATACAATATTCTCATAGCATATTTGAAGCACATGGCTGAAAAATGATAGTGGTGGGTGGTATATGAAGAGTACCATAATGTTTATGCCTCGATTTCACTAAGAACAAATTGTATTCATTTGTAATGGACCTAATAAAATGACATTGTGTTCTTTCCTATATATACATAACACTAATTTAACTTTTTCAACAATTTTCTATACCATTGATCCTCAAAGCTAATATTTTTTCTAACCATATTTATTGGATCTTTATAATTTTGACTTTAGTTTTTTCAAAAAAATTCTTACCATTTATCACTCTCGTTTGGTCAAGCCTTTAGTTATTTAATTATGTCATAATTTTGATTATCATTGGGATTATGTTTTGGAGTTTAGTTCATTTTGGATAAATTTATTATATTTTAATATATTTTATTGTTTATTTATTTTTTATATTTGAATGTTATTATAAATATCTTAGTTTTAGTTAGTGACACCTATATGTGGCTTTATAAACGATATGACACCCTTTTGTGATAATTCAGGATTTGTTTTTGTCCCTCATAATGGGTGGTGAGTCCACCCAAAACATTGGACATCTACAAATCTCCACAAAACAACAAAACATAATTTCCAAAAATCTGCATTCAAATTATGACAAGTTGTAGAAACGCACACAAATGTATGTCATAATCTAATTATTCTAAGTTTTGAAACTTTATTCAATGATTAGTGGAATATTTAATTTTCACAATTCAAGTATTGGATATTTTTCAAAATACTAAATCTATTTGTAAAGAAAACCACCCAATATCATAATTTCACCTACAATTATATTATTTATTAAAAAAAAACACTCATAAACAAAAGTACAATAGATAACTGAAATATTATCAGTAATAAAACATATAAGTTAATTTTGTATTTATTTAATTTAGTTAATATTAATAGGACTTTTTATTAGGATAAAATAAAAAAAATATCTAAACGAGTGATGGGATGGTACAAGAGAAGAGTTATGAAAAAATGAAAATATCTTTACTCTGTAAGTATAACATTATCAAACTTCAAAATATGTGGATAATTTTCATATGATGAATGACAAATCTATCACTTTCAACTATAATGTAACTTCCTCCTCTTTAAATCTATCACTTTCAACACCAATGTAGGTTTCTTCCCCAGCAACAAATTATCCACTTACTGTTATTTTCACTTAGTTGATATCTCTAGTGGGATAAGTGTAACATATTGAGTAAGTTATATCTTTCCTACATTGAATTTTCTATATATTAGTTTTATATTAGTAAACTTTCACATAAAAATTATGTTTTAGTTAATGTTTTATGTGTTGAATCATTTAAACCAATATGTTTTGGCTAGTGTAACATATTGAGTAAGTTATATCTTTCCTACATTAAATTTTCTATATATTAGTTTTATATTAGTAAACTTTTATATAAAAATTATGTTTTAGTTAATGTTTTATGTGTTGTATCATTAAAACCAATATGTTTTGAACATTAGCCAGAGAATGAAATTGAATAGTGCTTGCTGAAAGTCAACACTTCAAAAAATCACACAACAACCCATACAAACTTATAAAGAAATTTCCATTGCAGTTTTTTTGGCATCTAGGTCCTTAGTGGCATTCCGAGCAATAATATTCATGTTCATATTAGAGTTGTTATGAGCACTTCAATGACTCGTTCAAGCTAGTCCTTGGGTTGTTATGAGCACTTCAATAACTCGTTCAAGCTAGTCCTCTCAAGAGGCATCAATACATCCTTGTGGAAGCTCTAAGATCATCTCTTCCATGGGTTTCTCACTAGTTTTGGGAATAAATGAGGTCAAAGTGAGGTTGTCAAGCTTGTTAGCAGCAAAAACTTGTATTGAAATTCCCCCCAAAATGCTTGGTCCTTTGATGGGATGTGTTGTCATAATCTAAAAGTCTAAACTATTAAGTTTTAACAAGTTTAGAAAAACTTCAGTAAATACGAACCCAACCAACAACAAGCTCACTACAATCCAAATGACTATTTATCAAGATAACAAGAAATGACTATTTCTCAAGATAACAAGAAGAATAAGTAAACATGTAGTAAGTGACCATAGCATAAATCAAACATAGGCAGTTAGCTAAGTATAAAAGAGAGTTATTCAATAACTAGTGGCCTAAAGCTTTACATTGCATATGCACAATTTTCAAATGACAACAATAACATAAGCATGAAAAATGATTCACATGTTTATAACATGATCAATCCAACTTAGAGTTTGTTTCTGTATGCTCTAAATCAAATAACCAAATATGCACAATGTTCCAATGACAATAGTAACAAAATCAAGTAACCAAATATGCAAAATGTTCCAATGACAATAATAACATCATAAGCATGAAATACGCTTCACATATATATAACATGAGAAACCCAATATAGAGTTTGTTTTCGTAAGCTCTAAATCAAGTAACCAAGAAACCCAACAATATTGTCTAACATTACATTTGCTCCTTCATCGTAACTGATAACTCTGACAGTGAGCCCATCGTGACTGATAACTCCTATAGTGAGCCCAATGGGAAAAGAGCATCACAAAATATCCAAGTTGAAAAGTTCAACATAAATGAGATATGGGGAATTCAATTTTTTGATTTATATATGCAAAACAAGTTTTAGATGATATTTTTTATAGTAACAATACTTCATTGTATTGTCTTTGGTTGACTATAGAAATTAAAATACAACTTTTTCAATTCACAATCCTATTGATCTCTTTGCACCTTTTGAAAATAATCGTTTGTGTAGAAATGTTCGGTAAAAAAAATGTGATGGATGCATGATGACTAATGTAAGAAGGGACGAAAATTTTAGTGCAGGTTAGTTGGGAAAATCCATATAGCACCAATCTGTATTTAATCCCTGCATGACACGGCACGGCACGGCAGAAACATCAGTAAAGTCATGAGCATGGCGGCGCGACTATGGTGGTGATTTTTCTTTTTTAAAGTTAAGTCGTGATGGGATCTGTGGTGACTTATCCGAAAAATCCCTCACAGGGTGATTTGCCCGTCAAATACGATTACAGATTTGCTACAGAGTCGATATTTGTGTTTAAATTATTAAAATGAGTCAAATTCGATGGGCTGTTTCGCTTTCAAATTCCGACTCTCCGCTGTTCTTTGTCACCGAATGTCACGCAATCTGTCTGTCTGCCAGACACGTTTCATTACTTTTAGTGGCATGCCTTATATTCTACGCAAGGGCTCGCTATACTTTCCACAGAGAAAAAGGATAAACGACTTTGAACAGATGGTTCGTGCTCGTGGATAGCTGGGGAAGCCTATATATACACAACCTCTCAACATCCTCACCTCAACTGTTCTATCTCTGCATTCAAATTATTTCATTGAATTGGAGTCGTCAGTAGTCTTTTAAGTTGTTGCGTGGCCGTTACAATGGTGGGGAGAAATAGTTTATCAGGATCCATTTGGATCTCAGTGACAGTAACATTATTCGCCATCAACGTTTACCTGCAAGGTAAGCTGATAAATGCTGCTCTCTCAAACCACTCAAACTATAGAAGAAGATTATTTATTTTAGTATGTCTCTATGTTTGTTGTGCAAAGATTGATTTATGGTACCATATGCAATGAACAAGTATAATTTGGAAGAAAAAAAATAGTAAAATTTGCTTGGTGAACTGCAGTTGCCGAAGGGGCGACGTTGACAGTGAAGAACCAGTGCCCATACACAGTTTGGGCAGCTGCAAGTCCTGGTGGCGGCAAAGCATTGGGACAGGGCCAAACATGGACTTTCAACGTTGCCGCAGGAACAACGGGAGCCAGAATCTGGGGTCGTACCGGATGCTCCTTCGACGCGAGCGGCCGAGGCAAGTGCAACACTGGTGACTGCGGAGGGTTGCTAAATTGTCAAGGCTATGGAAGTGTGCCTGCAACTCTCTTTGAATATGCACTCAATCAATACCAGAATCAAGATTTCTATGACATCTCTCTGGTTGATGGTTTCAATATCCCTCTCTCTGCAACTCCGTCCAATTCTAATTGCAAGAAAATAGGATGCACCAGCAACATAAATGCCATCTGCCCTTCGCAGTTAAAAGTAACTGATGGTTGCAAAAGTGCTTGTGCTGCTTTCAATACGCCTCAATACTGCTGCACGGGAGCCTACCTCAACAACTGCTCTCCCACAAACTATTCCAAATTCTTCAAACAGCAATGCCCACAGGCGTACAGCTATGCCAAAGACGACGCCACTAGCACCTTCACCTGCCCTTCTGGTGCTAATTACAACGTCGTCTTCTGCGGTTAACAGCATACAGATATCCCACTAAATATATAACTATTTAATAAAGGCAAGTCCATGTATGCCAAGGTTAATGGTTTCAGCACCTTCACTTGCCCTGGTAGTGCTAATTACAACATCATAATATCCCGATAAACATCACTAAATAAAGTCAGCAACTCGCTGTAGTATCATATATATTTTCTTAATCAACTTCTTCTCTATAGATTTTGCATTTCTTCTCTGCAATAAGCCTATTTTTTAGACACATTGGAATAGTAGTTATTTTATGTGGGATTCTTTTAAAATCTTATATATAGAAAATCTATAAAATATTACTCTGATTTTGTATTCTATTAAATTCATATCTTAGATTATAGAGTAATTTCACAAATAATGTCATAAGAATTTATTTTGAAAGTTTCTGGCCATTATGATTATCAATGCTAGGTAGATTTCTTCACATATCTTGTTTCATCTAAAAGTGAAAGGAAATTTCTATAATTGTATGGGGATATGTCAACAACACCATAAGACAAAGTCAAAGAAAATGGAAGTTGCCTCTACTTTTTAGAAACTACTTGTTACTAATGTGGGGTTCTAATCAAGCAAATATAAACACATGAAGTTTGAAGATAAATAGTGAGACACAACAAATGAAGACATTTAACAATAGGATGTGATGCTACTGCCCACTCTTAGCAAACAATGATGAGTTTTCTTCTAAAATATAAAATCAAGGTTGATCTCTTTTTTATAAGGAGGATAAAGAAAATGGTGAGTTTTCTTCTAAAATATAAAATCAGGGTTGATCTCTTTTTTATAAGGAAAATAAAGAAAATGGATCTTGCATCAACATTCCTCAGCTTAGGCATTGGTCTCTTCTTTTCACAAGGAAAATAAAGAAAGTGGATCTTGCACTCTTTTTTTAAAGAAAATTACAAAGGAAAAACTACCTTTACCTTTTAGTTTAATTAAAATATTTTTACAACTTTATTATTACATTATTTTTAAAATTATAATAGAAATATACACACAAAATCAAGAGTCCAGATTCTTAATTTAAGTAAAATCTCTCGAGAAATTCATTATTATATATATTTTCAAATATAATAGAAATATATACACAAAATCAAATGTCTATATTTTTAATTTAATAAAACCTTTATTATATATAAAATAATGTAATACTTTACTTTATATATGTTTATCTTAATATAACAAAAATAAAACACCATACATATTATAGCAATGATTAAAATATCCACCATATATAATAATATGACAAATATTAATCACCATACAATAAACCAACATCTATACATCTCATTCATTGAATATCACTGCAGTGATCTAACTGCCAGTGACTTTTCCTTGATTCCTCCCAATATGAGGAAGAGTGAGTACTATATATATATATATAATTCAAACCATCTTATTAGACCTCATAAACATTGAAAACGCAAAGTCAGATATTTAAGTGGAATCCCCGCAAGTCTTAATTAACTATAGAAAAATGTGGTACGATGCAGGATGACAGGACAGAAATTTTAGTGTTTGCTCGATGGGAAATTTATAGACATTGAAAAAGCAAAGTCAGATTTTTAAATGGAATTTCCAAAAAGTTTTAATTGACTATTGGTGGGTGGAGAAAATGTAGTTCGATGTATTAACTATTGGTTGGTGGAGAAAATGTGGTATAATGCATGATGATTTATGCTATATAGGATATAAATTTTAAAGTATGTTTGATGGAAATTTATTGAGTTGAGAGATTTATTTTATTGAGTTTAGAAATTTATTCTAAAGGTTATGTGTAAGTATGTTCGTGTTTAATTTGAAGTGGACAAGTGTTTTTCTTAAAATAAAAATAAATTATTCTATAATAAAAAAATGTAAATTATAATAATAATAAAAAAAAGATACTATGTATGTTTAATTAGTTATCTATATGATATAATATAATTTAAACAGTAAAAATTTATTTTTTTCACTTTTAAATAAATTTACATCTGAAAAAATTTAATCTTATCGACTCATATTAAATCCATACTTAAAATAAATCTATATTAATGTAAAATCAATCCGTGTCTAATCTCTGATATGGCAAAGCAGAAACATCGAGTCATAGTCATAAGGGTCGCAACGCTATTGGGCTGGGCAAGTGATTTGTTTTAGAAAACTGTGTGATGAAATTAGCTATGGTTTATGACCCAATATTTTATAAAATATAAAATTAAAATAAAATTATAAAAGTATATTCTGAAATAAACATACCCATCTACATAGTTATCAAAATGGTTAAAATTTGATGGACTGTTTCATTTTCAAATCCAAATCTCCCTTGTTTTTCTTTTTTTTCACCGAATAGACCTGCAATCTGTCTCTCAGATACGTTTCATTATCTAGTGGCGTGACTTATACTACACAGTAGTGCTCGCTATACGACCCTTGACAGACGGTTCGTGTTCATGGACAGCTGAGGAAGCCTCACCATGCTCTCCTCACCTCACCTCAAGTCTTCTGTGTCTGCATTTAAATTATTTCATTGAATTAAAATAGTCTTTAAGTTGCTACCTGACCGTTACAACGATGGGGAGAAATAGTTCATCAAGTTTCATTGGGACCGTAGTGACAATAACATCAATATGGTTTTAACCAGAGTCAAAAGGAGTAAAAATTTGTAAATAAAAAAAATGTAAAATATAATGTTTAATTTTTAGTGTTTAAATTGTAATTTTGAATAAAGTTTAAAAATTAATTTTTGGATTTTTAAAAAAGAAATATATACTTCAAAAAGAATCAAAGTGTAAAATACTAATATCATTTTTAAATATAAAATTTATTTTTTTATCAATTTTAAATGATATATACATAATTTTTTTTAAAACAATATATAAAGAAATTATATATAGTTGGCATTAAAATATTTTAGATAACATGTACATTTAGATAAACATTTTATTAACACACATTAAAATGGTTTTTTTGTTATTAATATATTTTTAAGTATACATCAATATTAATATGTTTTAAAATATTTGATAAGCCACATTGAATATTCAATATATACAATATTAATTTATTTTTTTCTATATATAAATATATATATGAAGTTGATATCAACATAAATTAAGTAAAGTAGATTTTCAAATAGTTTATTTAAATCCTTTGTTGAAATAATTTTTAGAAGTATAAAATTTAAACATTTTACTCTCAAATAGTTTTTACTTCTAATTATTTTACAAGAAATTATATTATATGATATGAATAATTAACTAAACATGCATCATATTCATTTTTTATTTTTATTATATTTACATTTCTTTTCTATTTAGAAAAAAATTATTTTTATTTCAAGAGAAACACATGTCAACTCTATATTGAGCATAAATGAAATCACAAATTACCATAAATGAAATCACAAATGACCTCATACTTTTGTAAAATGAACTTTTCAAATCATTTATTAACCATAAATATTTATGTAAATTGATGGTGTTGTTATCTCTAACTAACATTAAAAAAAAATTAATTAATTGGGTATTATGTTGATTATGTTATGAACAAACTAGTATGAATTTGCAGAAAAAAATTAGTAAACGTTGCTGCAGGAACAAAACAAGCGAGAATCGGGGGTCATTCCAGATGCTCTTTCAATGCGAACGGGCATGGCAGATGCAACATTAGTGGCTCAACAGGTTGCTCAATTTTCAAGGCTATGGAAGTGTCCCTGCAACTCTCTTTGAATATGCACTGATCAAGTTTTTTATGACCTCTCTTTGAATATGCACTACAAGAATCAAGATTTTTATTGTTGAAATATTGAACAAAACAAAACACAGAGGAATGCATTCCCCCACAACACAAAGAATGCACAAATAATGTGGAAATAACAGTCAAAGACAGAAAGAGCGCAAGAGCAACAGGAGTGAAATTCATTTTTCTATTCAACTCAAAAAACATATGAAAGTTACAATCCTTTAATACAAAGTGGCCAAAGCCTGTAACTTAATGCAATTCAGTGTTGAATTGGACTAATATCCATTGAATCGTCCTTCTGCAGTGAAAGCCCAATTCTTCAGTTTCTACACAAAACTACGTACAAAACAGATAACTGCGGACCTGAAATATTATCGGTTCCAACTCTGAAAACACATCGCGTTCGGGTCTCCATCGCAAATTGCAGACCGACGATTTTAACATTTAACTTGGACACTTACAGGAAAACTTAAATCTTTGCAATTGCGATGTGACATGGCACTTGTTGCATTGCAACATAAACTATTTAACTTGTGGGTACTTTCCTTTAAACTTTGTGATATGCGATTATGGGCGCCACCCTTCTGAGCTTGTGACATGTGATTGTGATTGCATCGCAACTTAAATAACTTAACTTGCGGGCGGCTTAAAAGGTAAGTATTAAACTTTGCGAAGTGCGAAACTACGGGCAGTCAAAAAGGTAAAAGATAAAAGTTGCAAAGTGCGGTCACGCTTAAAGGTTAAAACTTAAAACTTGCAAAGTGCAGGTAGCATAAAAGGTAAGTGGGAAATCTTTGCGAAGTGCGATCAGGTTTGTGGGTCCTGCCGATATCGCATTAGCGCAGATTTAGCATTCGATGAAGCATGAAGTGGTAAACGCTAAATGTTGCGAAGTGCGGGCTGCAAGTACTTAAACGGTGGGAAGTGCGGTAAGGTGGAAAAGGTAAGGAATGAGGAATGCAAAGGTTTGTGGGGCGGTTGCGAATGTGGTAAAGGTAAGTGGGTCCCGTCGATATTGCATCGGCGGAAACTTAACATTGGCGAAGGCTTAAGAGTTAAAAATTAAATCTTGCGGGCTGCGAACTATGGGCAAATGGTAAGTAATGTGGTGGGTAAGAATTAAACGTAGAGTGTGGGCTCTACTCTATTTTTTCTGAACATTGCGTGAAATGCCTCCGGCTCTTGGATATGTGCTTTATCGTGCCTGCACAAAAAATTCAATTAAGTGTCGGCTGCTGCCACTTCTTATTCATGGTGGTGGTTGGGAGTAGTTCCAACACCCTCCCTTAATCACAACTGCTGCCATCAATCATTCCAAAACACTTTCTGAGATAAACAAAACTACTCTGTCCCAATGGCTTTACGAGGATATCAGCAAACTGTTCCTCTGACCTGCAATGTTGCAAAACAATTTCACCATTGTTAACTAATTCCCTTATAAAATGATACTTTGCATCAATATGCTTTATTCTCTTGTGGAAAATAGAATTCATTGAAAATGCAATTGATGAGTTGTTATTACAATAAATTATGGTTCCTTTGTCTTGCTCATGACATAATTCTCTCAACATGCTTCTCATCGAAATTGCTTGACATGTTGTTATTGTTGCTGCTACATATTCAACTTTTGATGTTGATAATGAAACTATTGGTTGCTTCTTGGAAGCCCATGAAATGGCTCCCGATACCAAATGAAAGGCATACCTTGATGTGCTCTTCCTGTCATCTACACTTCCAGCCCAATCACTGTCAGTGTAACCAATCAACTTAAAATTATCAAATGAGGAGTATAAAACAACATACTCCTTCGTTCCATTTACATGCCTCAAAATTCTCTTGGTTTCTTACCAATGTGTCTCGTTTGGTGTCTCCATGAATCTGGATATTAAACTCACTGCATACATAATATCAAGCCTAGTTGCAGTCAAATACATTATAATGCCAACTATGCTCTTGTACAATGTTAGATTGACATTCTTGTTGCAATATTCCTTACTTAACTTCAACCCCATGACAATTGGATTTGTTCTTGCTTTTTTGTTCTGTATATTGAACCTCTTTAAAACTTATGCAACAGACTTTGTTTGAGAGATAAAAACCCCCTTTTCATTTTTCTTTACTTCTATGCCAAAAAAATATCTCAATAAACCCAAGTCTGTCATTTCAAATTCACTCTTCATGACTGCTTTACAATTAGCAATGAGAGAAACATCATTGCCTGTGGAAATCAAATCATCTACATATAAAAAAAACAATAAGAATTTTATCGTCATTTTCTTTGATGTAGAGTGTGGGTTCACGATCACACTTGTCAAACCCATTGTCCACCAAGTAAGCATCAATCCTATTGTACCATGCTCTTCGTGCTTGCTTCAGCCCATAAAGAGCTTTCTTCAACTTACACACTTTGTGTTCTTGTCCTTCTATCTCATAGCCAAGAGGTTGTTCAACATACACCTTCTCTTTCAACACTCCATTCAAGGATGCTGACTTCACATCCATTTGATAAAATTTCCACTTTTGTTGTGCTGCTATGGACAACATTGTCTCAACTGTCTCCATCCTTGCAATTGGTGCAAAGTTTTCCTCATAGTCTCTTCCTTGTTGTTGTTTGTAGTCTTTGACAACAAGTCTTGCTTTTTTCTTTTCTATCTTGCCTTCAATGTTTCTCTTGGTCTTATAGGCCCATTTCACTCCAATAACTTCTTTTCCTTGTGGGAGGTCCACTAAATCCCATGTGTCATTATTTTATATTGCTCCTATTTCTTCATTCATTGCCTCAATCCATTTCTTTTATTTGACTACAACTTCAAAATGGATTGGATCATCAACATGAAAAAATAAAGAAAATAAAGAATTCAAACCAGCATTACTATTTAATTCTTCTTGCTCATAAATTTCATTTAAATTTTTGAATCTTGGTCTTCTTGTATTTGCTGAAGATGTGCTTGGAGTTGCACTTGAACTCGAGGGAGTTGTCGATCCCTGTGGTGTGCTTGGAGAAGCACTTCCTTGGTTTTGCACTGCTTCTCTATTGCTTGCTTGTGGTGTGCTCTGTTGAGATTGTGTAGGTGGAGGAGGAGCCATCGTTGAGGAATTATTTTCTGCAATCAATTCCTCTTTATCTTCATGCGAAATGCATGTCTTCACATTCATTGTCTTCTCTAGACTTCCATCCCAAGCTTCCTCTTCAATGAACTAAACATCTTTGTTGATTATTAATTTCTTGGTTGATGGATTATAGAGGTTGTAGGCCTTGGATTCATCATTGTATCCAAAAAATATACACTTCTCCCCCTTGTTGTCTAGCTTCTTCCTTAACTAATCTGGGAAATGTGCATATGCCACACATCCAAATACTCTCATGTGAATGACAATTTGCTTTATTCCACTCCATGCTTCTTCTGGAACTCTGTTCATAACAACTTTGATTGGACATCTATTTAAAATATAAGCTGCAAAATTGACAACTTTTGTCCAATACTCATTTGACAAATGCTTTGCCTTCAACATACTCCTTACTGTCCATGATGGTCATATTCTTTCTTTCTTCTACACCATTTTGCTGAGGTGTATACCTTGTGGTAAATTGCTTGTGTATTCCATGCTCCCTGCAAAAACGTAGGAAGTCTTTAGAGATATATTCTCCACCTTTGTCATTTCTCAACACTTTTATGTAAGGTCCACTTTGCTTCTCAACAAGAGCTATAAAGTGGTAGAATTTTTCAAACACTTCACTTTTCTGTTTTAGGAAATATACCCATGTCTTCCTTGTATAATCATCTATAAATGTCAAAAAATAATGACTGCCATCTAATGATGGAGTTTGCATTGGTCCACATAAATATGAGTGGACAATCTCCAAGGGTTCCTTTGCCCTTATACTCTTTCCTGCTGGAAATGATTCTCTGTGTTGTTTTCCCAAGATGCAGCCTTCACATAGGTTGTCTAGTTTCTCTATGAGTGGTAATCCCTTTACCATCCCTTTTCTGTGAAACAAATTCAAACCTCCGAAATTGAGATGTCCAAATCTCAAATTCCATAACCAGTTCTCATCTTTCATTTCTTCTTGAAATACTTCTTGTGTAATTGCTGCTACAAGACCTCCTTCCTTCAAGTCTGTTGTGATCTTGAGAGGAAACATCCTATTACTTATTATATGCACTTTTTCAATGACCTGTCCACTTGGAGGTATATCCATGATTGTGCACACATCATTCTTAAAAAACACATTGTAGCCCTTATTCACGAGTTTCCCAATGCTTAGAAGGTTACATTTCAGGGCAAGTACATGATAGACATCTGGCACAAACTTCTTCTCCCCCTTATTTGTCAGTATTTTTACTCTTCCTTTCCCCATAACAGAGACTTTACTATTAGTCCCCGTTGTCACTTCAGATTTCAAACTCTCATCCAAATTGGAAAACATTTCTATGTTTCCAGTCATATGGTTACTAAAACCCGAATCTAAGAACCATACATCTTCTTGTCCTTCTTGTGCTACATTACAAGTTAAAATCACATTACCATGGTTTTGATTTTCTTTTGTAAAATTTACACTAGGTCTATTACCCATGTCATTTTTCTTCTTTGTACATGCATTGGTATAATGCCCATAATTTTTGCAGTAATGACATTGGACTTGAGATTTATCATACCTCTATCCTTGTGCTTTATTTTGGCTTGAGCCTTCATTTGGATTCTAATTGTTGCCCCTTCCATTTGTGCTTGCAGGGCTTCTTCTTCCACCTCTGTGTGGGCTTCTTCCTCTTCCTTGATAGTTTTATCTTCATCGACCAAACGACATTTGTGTCTTTATGCATGCTCCAATGAGGAGTTCGTTGCAGCTCTGTTCAGTCTATGCTCATGAGACATTAGTGGTGCAAAAAGCTCATCCACTGAAAAGTGTGAGAGATCCTTTGTCTCTTCTATGGCCACTACTATGGCATCAAATCTTGATGGTAGACTTCTTAACACTTTCCCCACCATTCTTCTTTCCTTAAGTGTCTCTCCATGAGACCTAATTTGGGTAAACAACCCAATCACATGTGTGAAGAATGAGTCTATTGTATCAGACTCTTTCATGTAGAGAGTTTCAAAATCTCTCCTCAACATTTGAAGTTTTGTTGTCTTTACTTTTGCCATACCTTGGTAGGTTGTGTGGAGGGTATCCAATGCTTCCTTAGACTTTTTTGATGCTGCAATCCTTGGGAAAATACTCTCATGTACTTCTTGGAAAATATATAAGAGGGATTTGGAGTCCTTCCTATTTTCTTTCAACAAATATATTTTTGCTTATGTCAAAGCATTAAGTGTTGCTGCATCTGCTGGTTCTTTAAGCCATTATTCACCAGCTCCCAAATATCTTGTGAAGTAAACAGAGCCTTCATTGAAATGGCCCAATAATCATAATTCTTACCATTGAACTGTGGTAATTGTGGATTTTTCAGGCTTGTGCCTGTTGATGCCATCTTGGCTGTGTAACAAAAAAAAAAATTCTCATTGCTAGAGACTTTTGCTTCTACAAACAATCTTACAACTTCTTCAATAAAGAGAGCTCGTTATTTCACTGATATCCTAGACCTGCACTGATACCATGTTGAAATATTGAACAAAACAATACACAAAGGGATGTGTTCCCCCAAAACATAGAGAATGCACAAATAATGTGGAAATAATAGTCAAAGACAAGTAGAGCGCAAGAGCAACAGGAGAAAAATTCCTTTTTCTATTCAACTCAAAAAAAATATGAAAGTTACAATCCTTTAATACAAAGTGGCCGAAGCCTGTAACTTAATGTAATTCAATGCTGGATTGGACTGATATATGTTAAATCATCCTTCTGCAGCCAAATCCTGATTCTTCAGTTTCTACGTGAAACTGCGTACAAAACACATAACTGCGGACCTAACATATTATTGGTTCCAGCTCTGAAAACACATCGCGTCCGAGCCTCCATCACAAATCGCAGATTGACGATTTTAACGTTTAACTTGGATGCTTAAGGGAAAACTTAAATATTTACGATTACGATGTGACGTGGCACTTATTGCATCACAACATAAACTATTTAACTTTTGGGCACTTTCCTTTAAACTTTGCGATATGCGATTACGGGCGCCACCCTCCTGAGCTTGCGACATGTGATTGCAATCGCCTCGCAACTTAAATAACTTAACTTGCGGGTGGCTTAAAAGGTAAGTCTTAAAATTTGCGAAGTGCGAAACTGCAGGCAGTCAAAAAGGTAAAAGATAAAAGTTGTGAAGTGCGGGCGCGCTTAAAGGTTAAAACTTAAAACTTGCGAAGTGCGGGCGGCATAAAAGGCAAGTGGGAAATATTTGTGAAGTGCGATGAGGTTTGTGGGTCATGCTGATATCGCATCAGTGGGGATTTAACATTCGGTGAAGCGTTAAGTGGTAAACGCTAAACGTTGCGAAGTGCGGGCTGCGGGCACTTAAACGATGGGAAGTGCGGTAAGGTGGAAAAGGTAAGGAATGAGGAATGCAAAGGTTTGCGAAGCAGTTGCAAATGTGGTAAAGGTAAGTGAGTCCTGCCAATATCGCATCGGCGGAAACTTAACATTGGTGAAGGCTTAAGAGTTAAAACTTAAATCTTGTGGGTTGCGAACTGCGGGCAAATGGTAAGTAATGTGGTGGGTAAGGATTAAATGCAGAGTGTGGGCTTTGCTCTGTTTTTTCTGAACATTGCGTGAAACACCTCGAACTCTTGGATTTGTGCTTTGTTCTTCCTGCACAAAAAATTCAATTCAGTGTGGGTTGTTGCCACTTCTTATTCATGGCGGTGGTTGGAAGTAATTCCAACATTTATGACACTTATTTGGTTGATGGTTTCAATATCCCTCTCACAGCAACTCCATCCCATTCTAATTGCAAGAAAATGAGATCCATGAGAAACATAAATGCCATATTCCATCTGTCCTTCAGAATTGAAAGTAACTAATGGATGTAAAAGTGCTTGTGTTGCTTTTAATAAGCCTCAATACTATTGCACGTACGCTTACCTCAACAACTCCTCTCCCACCAACTATTCCAAATTCTGAAAGGGTAGTGTTCACAGGCGTACAACTATGCTAAGGATGATGCCACTAGCATAGTTGTATATAACATAGTAGTTTAAGGAGATTACAAATTCACTTAAAAATTAGTTGAAAATTTGGCATCACTGTTGTTAAAATCTGGAAGAAATTTTGGGAAATCTCTGTTAAACTTCAAGATTTTGGGTGCTCAAAATTTTTTTTGATGAAGCTGAATTTATTTCCACCATTAAAAAGTAGAAACTATTCAAACATTCTTATGATCAATTTTTTTGAAAAAAAAAAGAAAGATAATTAAAAAAAAAACACTTTCCAAATAAATTTATAGCCTCACTAAACAAAGCCATATATAACTAAATAAAATCAACCCTTATGTCAAGGACAATAGTTTCACCACCTTCACTTTCCTGGGATGCTAGTTACAAACATCGTGATATCCCAATAACCATTAGTCAATAAAGTCATCTCCCTGTAGTATCGTATTCATAATAAGAATGCCCTTGTATTAGTTCTGTGCAATATGAATGAGAGTCGAAATCGATACTCTTGAGACTGATTGGATAATCTTAAAGATTATTATATGAGCTCTTGGCTTGAAATTATTACAGATATCAATTTCTTTATTCCGAACTTAAACAAAAGCTATCACACCAATACAATGAAATTTTTTAAATTTTGCTGACATAATTTCCTGCTACAAGATTCTATTGTTAAATACCAGATTTCTTAACAGTATTTCTGTGAGATGGTGTCTAAGCATTGGTCATTATGAAATGAATCCAACCATTTCTCCAGTTAAATTTCTTTTTAAAATAAACCTAAAATGCTTGGACAACATTTTTTCCATTTCACACCATTTTCGTTTGAGAGAGAGAGAAAAACAAATAAGTATCAGTTGTGGTTTGGATATAAAGCCGTGAAGATATGAAAACATAATTTATAATGTTAATAATAGAAGGTATAATGTTTAACGAAACAAGTGTCAAGAGTACAATTGTATTTGAGATATTAAATATTAAGTGGTTTAGGTATAAAGCCACGAAAATAAAATATATAACGTTAATCATGCAAGGTATATTGTTTAATGAAACAAGTGACCAGAGTATAATTGTATTTAAGATCTTAAATATTATGGGAATGCGAGTGGAAACCTATTATAATATCTCGATACTTTTTAAACATATGTATTTCCTCTACGATGTGATTATTATTTGGTCAGCACAGATTGGAATATATTTATGTTGTAACGCCTTCCCTCTTATGTTTCCCCAATTTAGATGAATTTAAAATTTGTTGTATAAGTTTTTTAATTGGAAAAAAAATTCAAAAAAAATAAAGTTGTAAGCACAAAAGCGCCTATACAATGCTCATAATGCATATATTGATGTTTAAAGATAGTTAAAATCAATAGAATTAACTATATTAAACGTTCACTCCCATTGACGTCACAAGTGTCACGGAGCATCCCATGCCTAACTTGGAACATGTTTGTTGTTAATCGAGAGAAGTTTGTTTTGCTTGGGAGATTTATAATCTTGTCCAAGTCCATAGATTTTTGATCTTGAACTTTTTTAGGTTGGAGTTCGGTTGGAGTTCTATAGTAGCAATAAAAATATCCAAAAATATCCCAAGGGGTTCGAGAATTGTGAAAGGAATCACATATAATATAATTTAATATTGAGTGTAAACTTATGGCATAATTTTTAAAATCAGCAAATAAGAAATATAAAGACAAGTAAAAAAAAAAAAATTGTCATCGATATTATCAAAGGGATTCACTTCTAATTTTTTGGTGGTAATTGATGGGTAAAATCTTAGGTACAAGTTGCTAGAAGAATGACCTTATCAAGTTTAATCCTCTTTTCTCTATAAATCAACCACTATTTTATAAGGTATGGTCTTTGTTGGTTTCTTTTTAGTTGGATAAATCAATATACTATGGAGATCCCACTAGGAATGAAACTCAGGTGGCAAATTTTTTTTAAGTTTTCTAGGCGGTTTTGAGTTGGCTTATAGGAAACCTCCTAGATTAGCACAAGCCTTTGGGTCTAACTAACTCTATTATAGGCATAAGCTAACACTATTAGATGGGAAATTATACTAGACAAATCTAGAAAAGAGAAAGGATACTAGAAAAGCACTACAAGAAATAATGGAATTTATGCTCCTCGATTTTTGAAAAGGAGGATGGAAAGAATGTTGCTAGATTTTGTAAAAGGATAGAACTAATGGAAATTATGCTGCCAGACTTTGGAAAAGAAGGATGGAAAGAATGGAAGTTGATGAATAACTCTGGAACAAGTCGAAAGGTTCTACTAGTGGATTGAAGCAGCATTTCCCTGCAACATAAAGTAGTATGTTAAGTTAGGGTTGTGGTTCCCCGAAGAAATCATTCTTATTAGTTAAGAACGCTTCTATATAAGCAAAATTTATAACCATCGAATGTTAAATGAAGCTCCAATAGACCAAAAATATTGTGTTTACTTGCTTTGTTTATTTCTCCCAACCAATATATTTGATCATTTTTTCCAGTGGCCCAACAATGGACAGTGAGAAAAGATGTCTCACACCCCGCCTATAAATCAACCAAGGTAACCTATAAGCCTATACATTAAATTTAGGGTTTCAATTATTTTTTCTACCTTTCACTTTTGATGTTTCAAATTTTTTATTCACCATACATTTAAAAAATAAATAAAAGATATTGCGGAAAGTCAAATTCTAGGTTTCTTGACAACACCATTAAGATTAGAGTACACTACCAATTTAGTTTAGAGCAGACTATCAATCAAATCAAAATATCCACCTTCACTCAATCAAATAATAATCACCATGTAGTAAGCCAATGATTGGCTTTTTACCTTTCTATTATGTTTGTTGAATACCATGTTATTTCTATTCAATGAACAAGATGAAAAGGAAATACACCTATCATTGTCTTACTACATGGTACGTATTGTTTTCCCCTTTGTTTACAGCGTTTAATTCGGTTTCTTCCATTTCAAATCATCCTTCATAATTCTTCTATCACTTGACTTGTCTTGTCATCAATCATTCTCAATACATAATTCTATCTCATTAAAGAAATTTTGAGGTGTTAAATGAGTCTCTTTCGAATTAGTTCCTTACATTTTTACTCAAATTTAAATTATAGACACTCATTGGATGCATAATTAAATTCCACATCTAACGAGTATCAGTATTGTAGTAAATTCACATTCAAAAAAATTACAAATAATGAAAAAAAAAGTGTTTGTTTGATCAAATGGCTGGCCTATTTTCCATAAATAATGGTGGTTTAAATGAAATCCTCTTGAATCATGATGGTTAAAACAAAAATTCAACTTTAGAGTGGCATAAATTTTACATACGAACTCTAATTGAGGTAATTCTTACACTGTTGAAAAGGTAAATGTGTGTAGAACAACTCTAGGGGGTATCACTTACGAAACAAATTTTTACTCCAAAAAAAATGTATTTTAATGCCTCAAACTACTTTTGGAAGGTTTTAAACCCTAATTCACCAAATTGAGGCCCACCAATAAAAATGGTTTGGTGAGCTGAAACCTTCACCTTTTCAACTCTGAAAGTATCAATATGGATGAAAAATAATGTAATGATCCAATATGAACTAGTTCCCCTTGTACATAAGCTTGATTATTAAACTAGAGTATCCATTAACATTTAATTTAGAGATATTGAGTTTTTTTCTAGTGAAAACCCTTAAAAATATGCATAAGCCTTTACCTAATTATTATTCTAATTTCCAAGGCTCCATACATAACTGCATTTTAGAATCCTACAGGGCTATGGAGAACCCTCCCACATTTTCAATCCCTAACTTCCCTTTATAAGATCCATCAAAGAATAAACAATAATGATTTTTCTCTTTTCTCCATTTTGTGAATTCTCATGGGTTCATGCATTTTTTCCAAGACGAGAGATTCCCTATAGGTGTGTTGGGAGGGTTATACTTTGGGGTGTGTCCTTTCCATAAGTATGCCCACCACATATCCTGCTCCTCCTATCAATTTTAAGACTTGGAAGATTGAATTAATTTATTGAGAAGATGTTCCAACATTAGTGTGTAGGATTTGATAGCTATTGGTATGGTGGTATCAACTTCTCCTAGAAGATAAACCTATTTCGTGCTAGCCATTTTTTTCCCGAATACAAACTTGGGTAGGGCCATCCATACCCTTTTAGATTTATTTTTTTTATTATTTTTATTTATTTATTTATTTATTATTATTTTTAATTCATTGAGTATTGAGATGCCCATTTATCAAAAAGGTGTTTTCAACTATATGGTGGTTTTAGCTTTCTTTTAGTTATTGATAATGCAAAATTCCAAACTTGCTTGGTGAAATGGAATTCTAAGAACAAATGACGAGTATTTGTAGTATTGGTGAAGCATTGAGGACATCTAGAAGTCTCAATGATGCCTCTTTTCATTATATTATTTAGAATTTTTCCATTCGTCAGTGTCCAAAAAAAGCATATTTATCTTAGGTAGTCAGTTTGAATGCTAAAAATTTTCTTGAGACAAAATATTCTAAGGGAATATGAGAGTTAATAAGAAAAATTCATATCCAATTTTCATAAATATGATATTTGAAAATAAAATATGTAATATTGAAAAATAAATAAAAATGGGTCCAAGTCTAGCGAGTCATATGTCATAAGACACAACTGTAGACAAGAACTTCAAGTCTTCTTAAACTAAAATAGAGATAGATTTTAGTTGCATAAACACTAAAACTATCCCCATAAGGGTTTTCACATTAAGTAGCATATTAAGAAGAATATAAGACCTCCATTTTATCTCTTCAAATAATTCCATAAGGGTTTTCACATTAAGTAGCATATTAAGAAGAATATAAGACCTCCATTTCATCTCTCCAAATAATCCATACCAAATCATGGATTCATTAAAGAGTATTTCAACAATTGACTCATTTTGTGATGACTCTTCTTGTTTGGACTATATTAGGGGGAATTCAAATGTAACTTGTGTAACCATAATTTGTAACCTACTTGGAAAAATTTCCTTTTATCAACATGTCTATGTCTCCTTTAGTGTTGGTGTGAGCCCAACCTTAAGATTTGAGACCCTCTGAGCCCCCCTTCACAAGTTGCCCTCAAGGCCAATCAAGAAGTAAAGTGACAAAATTTTACTTTTTCTTCCATCATTATCTTCTCATTCTAGTGGATTATATCCCTTTATCGTGGAGAATAGGTGGAAAGGACCCCTAAGGGTTCTATGTCCTCCTTTTTCATTTGTAACAATTAAAACTTATAACCACATAAATATGTTCCTTAACTAGTTGCACTGCTCACCATGCAATATCTTTTATTCACACAATTGAATTTATAAATTTCATGTTAATAAATGAAAAATTCATGCTATTAACTAAACATATCTGAAATTCACACTAATTATTTGAAATTACTTGATCATTACAGCCAATATGCGAAGGAGCATTTTCCACCCAACCAGAAGCTCAAATACACTACTACTTTGTATAGCTAACCACTTGCTGGCCAATAAATGATACCATAAATGGAAAACTATCAATACTTAAAAAAAATGGATGGATCAAGGAAACTCTCCTTCACAATTATGAAAACATTATAAAACTCTTTTGCATAAGCCTTGGGACTCCAAAAAGTCTTGATGCCTTTTATATAACTAGCATAACAATATGGAAATATCTCCATTTATCTACAGTCACCTAATGATTTGGTTGCACATTACTTATCATGTTTTCTCAGCACACATCAATTTATAACCACCATTATTCAACCAAGTTTTAGAACTCCCCTACAAGTGTTTGGCATGCAAATTTTTATTTTAGAGATCTCAAACATACCAATATTGATCCAATATGCAATTTCCTCTTCTGTATCCATAATTGGGCACCCAAACTTAATATAAACACTCAAAACAACCAAAAAACATTCCACTCAAGAATGGTCACTACAAGAAAAAAACACGTTGGTGAGGGGCGAAAATGGTCACCATAAGCTCATTGGTGAGGGTCAAAAGAGCCTTCGTCACCAAAAATGGAACGTCACCAAAAGTGGCATCGCCGAGGTGTTGTGGTGACATTCAAGGTTCGTCACCAATAATGATTTATAGTGACAGATAGTGACCATCACCATTTCATATGAGCAATGGTGATGGACAATAGCTTCTGTCACCAAAAAATTGAACATCACCAAAGGTGGCGTCGCCGAAAGTATGTGTTGTGGTGACATTCAAGGTCTGTCACGAATATTGATTATAATGACGGATAGTGACCGTCACCATTTCATATGAACAACAATGATTTTTTGTGATGGACTTTTCATGGTCGTCACTATTGGTGCATATATATGGTGACGTTCATTGACCGTCAACATAAACTCATTGGTGACATCAAGGTCTGTCACGAATAATGACTATAATGACAAACAATGACCCTCACCATTTCATATCAACAACAATGATTTATGATGACATACCTTTAATGGTCGTCACTATTGATGCATATATATGGTGGCGTTCGTTGACCGTCACCATTTCATATTTTGGTGAGGGTCGAAAAATGTCACCATAAGCTCATTGGTGATGGTCAAAAGAGCATCCGTCACCAAAAACTGATCTTCGTCATTTCCTATGAATAGCAGGGCACGATGGAATCGAACCACCAACCTCCTGCTTGTAAAGTAGGTGCTCTTCCATTGAGCTAGCACCCTTTAAAGAATTATACTTTAAACTAGCAATTGTCTCTAAAGGAGCAAAGATACACCAAAGGAATAAGAACAAAGAAAACTGAAAGAATTCAGTGTCCTTGCTCTTATTTTTATTCTACGACACTCTACAAAGTATGATCTTGATCTATGACGTATTTGTTCCAAATGGTTCTAATTTAATAGTAAATGTTATATTCAAATAAAATAAATTAATAACTGAGAGGCCTTATGAACTAATTTTTAATCCTTACACCAAAATCCCTTAATATTCAAGTCTATGGAACAACTCGTTCAAAGTTCAAACTGAAGTAGATTTTAAATGGAAAGCCTAAAACCAGCTTAGTTTAAAAGTTAACATTTTGGATATAACTTATGTTGAATTTATATGACAACTTATGCCATAACCTTGAAACTAGTTTCTTAGCTAAAAGACTTTCTTAAGTCAACAATGACAAAGAAAGATAGTCATGGCAAGCAAAATTCTCTTGTTTTTTCTAATGAGGGTGCATGTAACTTGATAAAGGTTCCATGAGAGTATCAAACCATAAAGAGTTTCAATACAACATGGAAATGAAGAAGTCTTGTTAAGCAACAAAATTTTAGTTGAATATATGAAAAGCATCGAGCTAAATGATATAATTAAACTAAAAGTAACTGTAAAAAACTAAAATTGCCATCATATACCATCTAGTTTGGTTAGTTCTTTAGAAAGAGAAAGTGCAATTACATGATCCAGCTCCTCATCTTGATTTTTTAATGGACCATCTTGAAAAAAAATGTCCACATACAACAATCAATGTTATCGTATTGGTAAGACTTTTGATATAATCTATCAAAGCATGTACTATGTAGGAGAATAACTGGAAAGCATAACTAGAAATTTGAAACAAAACATAACAATATAAAATAACGTGCAACAGGAAAGGAACAACTCCACAGTTTGATAAATATGAACAATCCATGAAATTGTTCTTATATATTGATATAGATAACGAAATAGAAATCTAGATTTATGAAATTCAAGTATCACACAACAATGTCTTGAAAAAATATCAATATGTAAAATAGTATTTTTTGCATTTGGATTTACCTTGCAGAACCTCGGGAAAAAGTTTCCACAGAAACAACCAATAAACATAACATGGACCTCGAGAGCAATTGTGCAGGGGATAAGATATGAAGGTAAAGCACTAGAGAAGTATTCAAAGAAAATGATGAAAAGCGTATCTAGAAAGAACTGAGAACCCTCTAAAGAAAACCACACATTTATCATCGTGACTAGTACACTTGCAAAAAAAGATCAAAATAAATTATGAACTATTCCACCAAAAAACAGTGAATTTTTCCACTAAAATACAGTTTCAAATTAATCACTAGCATGGCGCTAACTTTGTTAGAGCTAATAGATAGAAGATTGAGGTTTAAAAGACAATACACTCTGATGAATTAGGGATTACCGTGGCATTAGAGGGCACATGCCAAATTACATTATCATCTCCAAATGCACCCCTACGTAGTGTCCATCTGACACTTTGTAACTTGAACCTTTAAAAGGCTTACTCAGCCACTTTATCATTCGAGATTTATTGTGAGTATGATGGTACAATGTGACCTTCATGTCCCAAATAAGATGAGCCAACAATGAAAACCATAATTAAATTATTAATGCCTTACTAATTTAATCCTTGAAAAGATGAAAAACATGAATCCAAGAAAGAAAATGATAAGGTTCTCATTAACCAACTGTTATATTTACAGATATGGCAGAATTTTTGATTGGTTGTTTTAGAATTTAAAGCATTTTACTTATTCTCTCAAACATATGAAAAGACACTAAAATTACCAAGGTCATATTTCAACATAAATCTTGCAGAAAATCAAATTGCAACTATGAAGATATTATTACAAAAATATTACAGAAAATCAGATTGCAACAATGAAGATAATATTACAAAAATCTTGCAGAAAATCAGATTGCAACTATGAAGATATTATTACAAAAATCTTGCAGAAAATCAGATTGCAACTATGAAGATATTGTTCTAAATTTTAAAAATTATAGTAATAAAATCCATCTTCAACGTGACTTAACATTTTATATCATATTAGACAAATTTTGAGTCAGGGAACAAGTACAAGGTTCAGAGTTAAAATATTTGTGTCAAGGACAAGGAGATATCATATACAACTTTCTGAGTTGAGGTTTATCACTAGAGAACATAGTCTTGAGTCTTAAACTAGTACTTAATGAGGGAATTCTGGAAATAAATGGGTACAAAATGTGAATTCATCCTTCATGAGTCATGGCAACCCACAGACAACTCCTGAGGCTTTACAACCACTGCAGCTGCACCCATCACACTATGTTTTTAGGTTGAATTGTCCACACATGAGGCTTTGCAAGTTGCATCCACTGCAATTGCACCCATCACTCCACCTTTTTAGGTTGAATTGTCCACATGTCCTAGTCCACAGAAGATGTAGTTGAATAGTCTGTTGTGCTGAATTGCACAACTTTTGCCCACAACTGACCATAAGTCCTTGTGTGTGATGAGTGCATTAGATATGTATCATGGGAGCCACAAAAACTGCAAACACAATTATCCATGAAGTCCAAAACAGGGAGGATGTAACTGGCAAGAAAAAAGTAACTGGCAAGAACAAAGTTGGGACAAATGCTCCCTTGCAATGAAATTCCAGATGTGAATCTTCATGAACAGAGAGCCATTCTTATCAAAATATTTTAAGAGAAACATGTTTTAAAGTTAAATGGATACAATTCATTAACCACCCTGCGATCCTACTGTGTCATATCACCTTGAGCACCCCCCAACACAGTGACTCCCTTGGTAGAAAAGCCCACATAGCTAAATAAGTTTGCTCAAAAATGTAAAAACAACATCCAGATATGAGAAAAATACACCAATGCCCAACAAGCTTGGCTAGCAAGGAGTTTCACACCTTTGGTCAAGATTCTATTCTCACAGGCTTCACCCATGGGGGATATGAAGGGATTGAAATTATGGCACTAGGAGGTGATGAACCATGTGCATATGTTGCTGCTTGTGACGTGATTGCTCTTCGTGAGACAATTTTTGATCAGGAAAAAAAATGTATATATTCTTGGAATGTGATATAACTATGAATATGGAAGTGTTCAACTATCTTATTGAGGACATTGTATCTGTGAAAATCTGGAATTCAAATCTTTAAAATAACATAATTTATGGGAGTGAAAAGGTATGCAAGGCAGTGGTAAGCTGGAAGTCAAATCTGAAATAACACAATTCCAAAATAACTTAGGGTTTATAGTGGCTCCACCAAAGATACTCTGACATGGAGGTTTTTCTCATGGTTATTTTAGATTGTTGGAGAATCTTTGGTGGAGCTAGGGTTTCTCCTGGTTTTCCCTATCTATGGTTTTCGAAAGCATGGAGAATTATATGATAGGTTGTGATTGTGTTCATCGGTTTCATTTATTCTTTATATATATGAATTTTGGGTGAATGTTCCAACAAATCCTAACACCTTAAGACAAAAACACATAATGTACAAAGAATATTGAATGAGAGAGAGAGAGAGTAGCACTGCTCTTACATCCCTAACCCAAATATGAAAAGGAATATGCACAAGTGCATGATCGACTATAATAACAACTCACTCCTTCCTCTTTTTATATGAGAGGTAAAGGGGCTTTAGTGGACCTAGTTCACTACAAGAAAAATTGCAAGACACAAGTAGGTCCACCCATGTGAAGCACTCTACTCTACATGACATGTGTCAGCATCAAAGGTGATAGTGATTAACAAGCAAGCCCTCCATGGCATGAGCACTACTCCCGAAGTTCCAACAATCCTCCAAAGGTCCTAAGCTCCAATGCATCTCCTAGGTAATGTGTCTCCTTGAGGACAATGCATATCCAAGGTAATGTGTCACCTTAAGGACTCCCACACCTACATATCCACTCCCTCAACCCAAGAGTTCATATGTCAAGGGATTTTGTGTGCTCACGTTGATTTTGGGATGTTTTTGTCATGTTGAAATACCCAACTCTACTCCAAGCACACAAAATCCCTTCATGCATCAACAACATGAAGTCACCAAGCTCCATACTAATCCAACACTTCAAGGAAGAATGTCTTTCAAACATCCAAACAAGGTCTAGCAGCAAATGGTAAACCACCTCCAATGTCCAAGTCCATCAATGTAAAATTCATGCTATTATTATTTCAAGAATATTTATATTTTATCCAACATGATGACCCGCTATGTGCACTATTTGTAGGGAATCTTCTGGATTTTTCTGCTTCAACGTGTTGATCCACTATGTACATTGGTCAACAACTCCATTTATTCAAGGAACTCTTCTAAAGTTCTTTCCAAGTTTCATTTCTCTTTCCTGTCATCAAGCAAATTGGAGAAACTAGAAAAAATTCCATTAATTGTCGTCCATCCAGTTGTTTCCTAAACAAGTGCCTATTGCTTAGATAAAGTAGGAAACCATCATGAAACATGACTATAGCCACATAGTTTTAATAGCTATAATCTGACAATGTTATTGGAAACACTGCTAGATTTGTTTCATAAAAGAGCACCCAGTCCCAAAAAATAGAAAATGTTCGTGGAGAATGGCTTGTTTCACTATCGTTGAGCTTGACTATAAACACTGACAGGATTTTGAGCCAACAAAATAAAGTCCCTGTAGAAAAACGGTGATGGTTTCTCTCTAAAACATATGCAGATAAAGATACAAGATTCGAGTGGAGGACTTAAGTAGTTTCATGACTACCGCTCAACTTGTAACTGTTTGGTTTTTTGGTCTACTTTATTTTTTATATTTCAAATCTGGTTCCAGAATTTTTAGATTTCAAATTTCAGTTATAATAGCAGAATTTTGGGTTGGCTCACATCATTGGTATTAGAACCTCAATTAATAGCAGATTCATATCAGATTTTTTGCTACAGTTCAGATTAGTTAATTATGTTCACCAATCTGTTTATCTTTCAAGGAATCCTTGTAAGTAAGATAGAGCAAAGCACAACTCAGATATATTGTCACCAACATACACATCAAATCAGATATATTGTCACCGAGAGAGAGAGAGAGTAGCTCTGCTCTTACATCCCTAACCCAAGCTTGAAAGGAATATGCACAAGTGCATGATCGACTATAATAACAACTCACTCCTTCCTCTTTTTATATGAGAGTTAAAGGGGCTATAGTGGACCTATTCCACTACAAGAAAACTTGCAAGACACAAGTAGGTCCACCCATGTGAAGCACTCTACTCTACGTGACATGTGTCAGCATCAAAGGTGATAGTGATTAACAAGCAAGCCCTCCATGGCATGATCACTACTCCCCAAGGTCCAACAATCCTCCAAAGTTCCTAAGCTCCAATGCATCTCCAAGGTCATGTGTCTCCTTAAGGACAATGAATATCCAAGGTAATGTGTCACATTAAGGAATCCCACACCTACAGATCCACTCCCTCAACCTAAGAGTTCACATGTCAAGGGATTTTGTGTGCTCATGTTGATTTTGGGATGTTTTTGTCATGGTGAAATACCCAACTCTACTCCAAGCACACAAAATCCCTTCATGCATCAACAACATGAAGTCACCAAGCTCCATTCTAATCCAACACTTCAAGGAAGAATGTCTTTCAAACTTGCAAACAAGGTCTAGCAGCAAACAGTAAACCACCTCCAATGTCCAAGTCCATCATTGTAAAATTCATGCTATTATCATTTCAAGAATATTTATATTTTATCCAACATGATGACCCACTATGTGCACTATTTATAGGGAATCTTCTGTATTTTTCTACTTCAACGTGTTGATCCACTATGTGCATTGGTCAACAACTCCATTTAGTCAAGGAAATCTTCTAAAATTATTTCCAAGTTTCATTTCTCTTTCCTGTCATCAAGCAAATTGGAGCAACTAGAAAGAATTCCATTAACTGTCGTCCATCTAGTTGTTTCCTAAACAAGTGCCTATTGCTTAAAGAAAGTAGGAAACCATCATGAAACATGACTATAGCCACATAGTTTCAGTACCTATAATCTGACAATGTTATTGAAAACACTGTTAGATTTGTTTCATAAAAGAGCACCTAGTCCCAAACAACAGAAAATGTTCGTGGAAAATGGCTTGTTTCACTATCGTTGAGCTTGATTGTAAACACTGACAGGTTTTTGAGCCAATAAAGTCCCTGGAGAAAAACGGTGATGGTTTCTCTCTAAAACATATGCAGATAGAGATACAAGTTTCAAGTGGAGGACTTAAGTAGTTTCATGACTACCGCTCTACTTGTAACTGTTTGGTTTTTTGGTCTTCTTTATTTTTTATATTTCAGATCTAGTTCCAGAATTTTTGGATTTCAAATTTCAGTTATAATAGCAGAATTCTGGGTTGGCTCACATCATTGGGATTAGAACCTCAATTAATAGCAGATTCATATCAGATTTTTCGCGACAGTTCAGATTACTTACTTATGTTCACCAATCTGTTTATCTTTCAAGGAATTCTTGTAAGGAAGATAGAGCAAAGCACAACTCAGATATATTGTCACCAACATACACATCAACTCAGATATATTGTCACCAAGAGAGAGAGAGTAGCACTTCTCTTACATCCCTAACCCAAGCTTGAAAGGAATATGCACAAGTGCATGATCGACTATAATAACAACTCACTGCTTCCTCTTTTCATATCAGAGGTAAAGGGGCTTTAGTGGACCTAGTCCACTACAAGCAAACTTGCAAGACACAAGTAGGTCCAGCCATGTGAAGCACTCTACTCTACGTGACATGTGTCAGCATCAAAGGTGACAGTGATTAACAAGCAAGCCCTCCATGGCATGAGCACTACTCCCCAAGGTCCAACAATCCTCCAAAGGTCCTAAGCTCCAATGCATCTTCTAGGTCATGTGTCTCCTTAAGGACAATGCATATCCAAGGTAATGTGTCACCTTAAGGACTCCCACACCTACATATCCACTCCCTCAACCCAAGAGTTCACATGTCAAGGGATTTTGTGTGCTCATGTTGATTATGGGATGTTTTTGTCATGGTGAAATGTCCAACTCTACTCCAAGCACACAAACTCCCTTCATGCATCAACAACATGAAGTCACCAAGCTCCATACTAATCCAACACTTCGAGGAAGAATTTCTTTCAAACATCCAAACAAGGTCTAGCAAGAAACGGTAAACCACCTCCAATGTCCAAGTCCATCAATGTAAAATTCATGCTATTATTATTTCATGAATATTTATATTTTATCCAACATGATGACCCACTATGTGCACTATTTGTAGGGAATCTTCTGGATTTTTCTGCTTCAACGTGTTGATCCACTATGTGCATTGGTCAACAACTCCATTTAGTCAAGGAACTCTTCTAAAATTCTTTCCAAGTTTCATTTCTCTTTCCTATCATTAAGCAAATTGGAGCAAATAGAAAGAATTCCATTAATTGTCGTCCATCCAGTTGTTTCCTAAACAAGTGCATATTGCTTAAAGAAAGTATGAAACCATCATGAAACATGACTATAGCCACATAGTTTCAGTAGCTATAATCTGACAATGTTATTGAAAAGATTGTTAGATTTGTTTCATAAAAGAGCACCTAGTCCCAAACAACAGAAAATGTTCGTGGAGAATGGCTTGTTTCACTATCGTTGAGCTTGACTGTAAACACTGACAGGTTTTTGAGCCAATAAAGTTCCTATAGAAAAACGGTGATGGTTTCTCTCTAAAACATATGCAGATAAAGTTACAAGATTCGAGTGGAGGACTTAAGTAGTTTCATGACTATCGTTAGACTTGTAACTGTTTGGTTTTTTGGTCTGCTTTTTTTTTTATATTTCAAATCTAGTTCTGGAATTTTTGGATTTCAAATTTCAGTTATAATAGCAGAATTCTGGGTTGGCTCACATCATTGGTATTAGAACCTCAATTAATAGCAGATTCATATCAGATTTTTCGCTATAGTTCAGATTAGTTACTTATGTTCACCAATTTGTTTATCTTTCAAGGAATCCTTGTAAGGAAGATAGAGCAAAGCACAACTCAGATATATTGTCACCGAGAGAGAGAGAGTAGCATTGCTCTTACATCCCTAACCCAAGCTTGAAAGGAATATGCACAAGTTCATGATCGACTATAATAAAAACTCACTCCTTCCTCTTTTTATATGAGAGGTAAAGGGGCTTTAGTGGACCTAGTCCACTACAAGAAAACTTGCAAGACACAAGTAGGTCCACCCATGTGAAGCACTCTAATCTACGTGACACGTGTCAGCATCAAAGGTGATAATGATTAACAATCAAGCCCTCCATTGCATGAGCACTGCTCCCCAAGGTCCAACAATCCTCCAAAGGTCCTAAGCTCCAATGCATCTCCAAGGTCATGTGTCTCCTTATTACTACTGTGCTTTCTACCTATTATTTTCATAGTGCCAAAATGTCCACTTGCATTAAAAACTGCATGCCATGTACATAAATAGAAAACCTGATGGATGATAAGGAAAAGGGGCTATCCTATATGCCATGGAACATCATATTACATACTTAGAATGCACCCCAAGGTGTCAAAATTGCATGCCAAGTGGAAAATTTGCATTTCTCAGATTAAAATCTATGTTACAACTTATAGCCTGACCTGATTGCACACACCCACCTGCAGATGTACCTATGGAAAAGTCATAAAATACAGTGCTACAGTACTTCCCCCTGTGCATCTTCCTACACTTCCATAACTCTAATGTACAAATTCAAGTGAGAGTACTAAGTCTACCAAAAAAGTTTCACTGCTTTACCTATCTCTTGCTAAGTGCAAGTAGTCTTTAAAAGCATGCATGTCCATGGCTCACTATAGATCAAAATTGTTGTGAGAATCTTCTTACAACGTGCCAAAATTCCCATCCTAAGGAAGCAATCAACAACAATAAAAACACATCCATTACCATGCTTGGTTGAGGGAAAACAGGACATAAAATACAGGGGCACTAACTCCCAAGGATTATCTAGAGTAGGAAAAGGCCTATGACTGATGTGGATGGCCATTTTATTTGGTAGAATATCATTCTTCCACTGCTTACAGGCTTCAGCAATAGAATGCAACTCATTGTCATAGGCTGGGTATCTATGAAACCCATCATAGAGTGTTTGGCTATGATAAGCCATCAAATTTTTGTGTCATGTGGAAAATACATCGAAAAATTGATTGATTGGCTCATAGGGTCCCTGTTGTGTAGTCATTCATCGATGAAAGCTACTTCCCCAATTGGATAGAAGTGAAAACTGATAGTTGAAAAGGTAGGAATAATGGCGTTGGAGATAACATTGTTTCCATAAAGAAGAGAACTAGAAATAGGCTTCATGAACACCATTAATATCTACTAGAGGTGTTGCAATTAAAGCAATAATGAATAAAAAAGTTTCAGCCAATAGGACAAGGATCATCAAGATGTTGAACCATCCAATGTAAAGATGGTTTTTAGTGCTAGTGATCTAGTGACATAAAAGACCCCATAAATTTGTGCTTTGGGATACCCCCAATATTCAATAAGTAATCCAAAGTGAAAGGATTCGTTTATAAGGTGAAAATGCCAACAATCCTGAGCTGACCCAAAGTGACACCTTGTGATTCTTGCACAACTAGGGTGCCAGCTTGAGCATCAAAAGGAGGTACAATTGCACAAGTGGAAACATCTCATAGCTGGGCACTTGGCCACAAATATTTATGTCTTTTCCCATGGAGGGTACTTTTAACATTTCGTAAGTCACAAATCACATATTTGGAGGAATTTTGGATAACTTGGCTTCAACCATGAAATCAAAGAAAATTGAATAATGTTAAATAGAAGATAATTAAAGAGAACTAACCGCTCTACCTTCTTCTTCTTCATGCTTCACCAATTTGTCCTCTGATCTCTCTTTCTCTCTTTCCAATTTCTTCACAAATTCCTCTCGTTATTTTATTGTAGATTTAGCGGCTTCAACATTTGTTGCCTCTGCAGCCATTTGTTCCTCCCTCTCCACTTCGACATCCTCTGAATCAGATCTTGAAGCTGAATCTGTATTTGTGTTTGACCTTTATCACTTACTAATGAACTACCATGGACATCATCTAATTCAACTTTGGCTCTTTCTTGGCCTTCCTTGGTGCATATTTTCATATCCACAACCTGCAACTCTGAAACATCTGCAGAAACTACACTTCTTTTTTTACCATGTATGCTATCCCATGGTATGTAAGTGATTTTTTTCTTAGTTTTCTCAAGAGATGTACTGTAGGAGTATTCCCTTTTCCTGCTGAATGTCACAATTTTTTGAGTTAACTTTAATCATTTGAAGTTCCTGCGTCATTTTCCTCAATTTTGACCATGGCGGCCATCTTCTTTTAAAGTCACTGATATTGTATCTCTAGCTTTAACTTGAGTCTCAAATGTGAATTCGTGAGAAGTTTCCAGTTGGGCTCTTATTGAGCTCTCTTCCTTTACATGTGAAGGAGAAATACTACTGACAAAAATAATAAAACCTTCATCATGTCAGTCAACCCTTTCATTTGCGGGAAGCCCTTTGTAACCATTTATGTATGTGTTTTCTACCCCATATTGAGCCTTTGTTAAATATTCCGATATAGATGGATCAGATCCGCTCCCCTGAGTGGAAGAGTTACTACTAGAAATTATTTCTGGTTCATTGTACACTTAATGATACTGAAGGATTCACCTCTTGTAGCAGGTGTCTCATTCTAGATTATGTATCCATCTCCTTTGCATCTAGAATCAGTCTCTTAGTTATTATCGTGTCTCACAAATTTGTTTGAATCAATAGATACTGACAATGCCAAGCCATCTGAATGACGAGCACTCTATAAAAAATTGAATTATATGAATTGGGTCGAGCATACTTAGAAGCAACAGATGCTGATAATTCGGTATTTGAAACCATGTTTTTGTATGAATATTTACCTGCAAAGAAAGGAGTCTTACCTGTAACATTTCCATTTCCAGCATTACCAGAGTTTCTCAAACTGCTTCCACGACTAGCAAGCTCAGGGGAAACCAAAAGTTCTGCCCAGTCATCATTTCCTAGGACCGGCAATGGCTTAGCAACCTTAGACAGTGATCTCCCAAGTGCCTCTTAGATTGTTGCCTCAGGCTGTGAGGCAATTGAACTTGAAGTGGATTTCTTAAGGCCATGGAGATGTCAGGTCGGTGAATGTTTTTCACCACAGATATTTTTTATGTGCGATTTATTCACAAGTTCAGGGATCTGCTGTGACTTCTTATTGAATTAATCTTGCAAAGGAGAAATTTCATTTGGTTTTCCAAAGCCGATGTCAAGTTCATTGGATCGAGGCTTTTCTTTCTTTCCAAGTGATGCTGAACCTTGCTGGTCAATCTGTAGATTTACACAATTTACTGAAATGGAATTGAAATCTTATAAATAACTTCCAAAACATTCACCAAAACTAATGCAGTAAGGGTTAGCATGATAGCAAATCCCCGAACATCCAAAGGGGTTGGTTTCAAGTCTCATTGGGTAATGTTACCAAGAGAGCTCCAATGGTCAATCTGTAGAATTTCATAATTTCCTTAAGACAACAGAGGTAATGAAGTGAGGGTTTGCAGGGTAGCAAATTTCCAGGCATCCAGAGGTTTTCTTTCAAATTGCATTGCGTTTTGTTAAATAACATGAATTTTATTTAACATTCTGGCATTCGCTGCATACTGTTTGTTCGAGATAAACATTCAGAATCTAAGAAGAATTAAGTATATATATGTGGTAATTTTGATGGATGCATGCGATCTGGATTGAGCAATGAGAAAAGGCATTAAGAAAACTGTGGAAAGAGGCAAGAGATATGAATATATTTACCTTCTCAAGTAAACTCTAGGCCACTTGAAGCTTTGAAGAAATCCATGTAGCCATTGTTGTGAAGTAGATCCAGGATACTCAGCCTTCCATCTTTCCATTCTTTGACTAGTCTTTCCTTGTGCAAACCCTTGAACCAAGGTTCGAATTGAGTATTTTCAGTGCGTAAAACTGTGGGAAGTAAGGAACTGAGGATGGGACAAGCTATTATATACTATACAATAAATAAAATATACTCCAGACATAATAAATTATATAAGTCGCTGATATAGAAATTGTTTGAAATGTTCCTAGCAGAGTATTTCACAGCTTTTCTAGACTTATATCTGTTTAGTTGATTTTCATCTTCAGTATATGTGATTGTAAAGTTTCAATTTGCCAGAACATCTGCTCTATGGATTTTTCTCTATCCTTGGATTCTGTCCCTCTTAAATGATCATTGAAATGTTTTTCCTCTAATCTGTCGTTACTTACATTACCTGTAACTATTTTCATGCTGTTAGAATCATCATCAATTGAAACTCCATCCTCTTCCAATCTTTTCTTCTTCTCATATAAAGAAAACAAGGGATGACGAGAGATATCAAAAGAAAACTCCACTACATTTTCAACTTTCTTTCTTCGCTTGCACTGCAAAATCCGGTGCCTGTGAGTTTTATCTATTAAAGGGGAAGATCTCACTTTAAAGGCCTTCACAACTTGCTGCTCATCCTTCCATGGCTTTCTTGCTTGAAAAACTTCAAGTAAGTGGTCGTATTTGGAAGCTCGACATAAAATATATCTAATCCGCAATTCAATCCCTTTCCACTGTCATTAAATATGGTGCCTAATATTTCCACTCAAGTGTCAATGCCTCTTCCTCTTCATTAATCCACTTGCATCAACTATTGCAGAAGTTGCAGCTCCATTACCATTACACAACTCTAATTCTACTTCAGCAGTATCACACATTCTAGAGCATGGACCATCATTTTCACTGTCAAATTCTATTTCTCAAAATGAACTTGAACATTCAGTGGCCTACTCAATAGGATTGAATTTGATTTCATCTCCAATGCATTTTAAAATTTCCACCATTGACTCATCTGTTTGAACTTGTAGATTAGCCTCAGAAATATTATCCAATATAGTCTCAGTGTTTGATCTGTTCTCCTCCAGTTCTTCAACATAGACCATATTTTGTGTGCATGGAAAAGTAGAACCACAAACATATTGGAGGCTTTCATCTTCATGGAGACCACTGGTGTCTGCAGTTATCAATAGGTTGACAAGCTTCTGATCAGGAAGATTATATATTTCACAGGTAATACAACTTTCGTAATTTCTCTTTTTTTTAAGAAACTGCACTCTGCATCTTGATAAAGCATTTACGATGGCCATTGCTAAAAGCATCAATATAACAGGTTCTTTTACCATCCTTAGTTTCATTTGGGAGGCAAAAACACATTTCTACTCTATCTGCAAACTGTTCACGATATTTTATACTCCGATATAATAAAGTATGTGCAGCATTCCAAATGCTAGAGCCTCTCTCTTTATAATTCATCCCACAGCCGCAGATGTCCTCAAAGTCATCCACAAATGATCTCCATGTCCTGTAGTCCTTGGAATGTATATTATGACGCATATAAGGAAAGAAAATTGGTTTTTTGGGTCTCTTCAAGTGATCTGGTCCAAATGAATCTTCCAATGGATTGGAGAAAAAGCCATTCTCATCTAGACTTACAAGCCCTTCCAAGATATCTATCAAATGTTTTCCATCACATGCAGATAAGCCAATTTTTTGTAGCTCCTGCTCCGACAACCTTCCTTTATTATTTCTGAGACTAAAGCCTTGATCTCCTGGATCACTGCCAGTACAAACCTTATGAAACACATGCTCTCTATGTCCGCCATTCGGTTCTTGGCTGGTTGGCCTCTTTGGCCTCTCCAAGATAGAAGGAAGAAAACCTCTGCCAACAACACCTTCTTTTACACCTTGACGGTTGAAATCAGACCTGTGAAATGAATAAATCTCATGCACATTGTCATTTTCACAAACAAGGGATTCTCTTCCTGTTTCAGTGTTAACAGAAATGCATGTTCCAAGACCTGCTACGCTTGCTCCAATGGCCTTATTTAAATGCCATATCTTTGATGTGATGTTCTCCTTGTCTACATTGCAAGAGGATTTATCCAGTCTATATTTTAACTCTGTTACATCAGCCACTTTTCCATTGCTTGTAGGTAAAGAGTCCATGCGAACCAAGCAGTTACATGTTTCAGAGGTATCTTTTGCCCTTAATTTTTTTTGCACAAAAACTGGAATCTCGTTTGTCCTCATGAAGTACCAGGAGAAAGTGAAGCATCTTTGACATACACAGAATCAATAGTCAAAGGTTGTCTGCCGAACAAATCTGTGACACATATAGCCTTTACACTGCCTGAAGGTTGTGGAGTCATGTCTAACAAATTTCTCCCACTGGCTACCCTCAAAAGCTTCTGCGCTGATATAGGGTATCGATTTGACACTATATCCTCAAATGTTGCATGTAATTTTCCTGCAAAACCCCCATCTTAAACAGATTTTCTCAGTAAAATCTCCACTTCACAACATTTTTTTTAAGAAAAAATTGGTCTTAACTTAATTGCGAGGAGGAATCGAATTCCACCGCACCTGAGATATATGAGACACGTAGAGAGCCCTGGCTGCGAGTTTCAAGAGTGAATCCATTAATAAGGCAGGATCTAGAAGAAATCCGAATTTCAAACCCTGTGATGGACCTTTGGCGCCAATAGGAAGGCAATGGACCAGTCAATTAACATCAGATGGAAACGGCATTGGCTGACACATTCAGGACTCTTAAATTGGAGAAGCTCCCAATACTATCAAGGATGTTTCCCTTCAGCATATTGAAGCTGAGGTCTAGAAAATCCAAATTGATGCAGTTCACATGCTCCGGGGTAAATTCCCATGCAAAAATGTTATGAGAGAGATCTAATTTCTCTAACTTCACCTGAAACCCCAACAAGGAAGGGATTGAACCAGTGAATTGATTGCGTGTCAAATTGAGCACTCTGAGGTTTGTCAAACTCTGAATTTGTGGGCCAAAGTCATTTCCTAATTTATTGTAAGAGACATCTAGGTACTGCAGCTTGTGCATCCGTGCAAGCGAAGGAAGGGAGCCTGGCATAAAATTGGAGCTAATGTTAAGGGAAACCAAGCTTGTGCAAGCCTTGATATCATTATCAGATGGGGTTGATAGCGCATTGCTGGAGACATCAAGGACTTGAAGGGTTGGAAGCTAGCATATAGTCTGCCAAGTGTTTCCCTTCAGCCCAAAGCTGGACATATGAAGCCCGGTGACATTATTTGCAGTGCAATTCACACCGCTCCAATTGCATGGGTCACCAGAACTTACATTCTTCAACGAGGAAGACAAGTTAAACAGGGATTTCAAGACCCGTGTTTGTTGGGTATCAAGACAAATTCCAGAATCCAAACATGAAAGAATTAACAGGAGACTGAGAAAGGGAGAACATCTCCAACAATACCTCATTTTTCACAGCAAATAAATGAAGAATGCGTACAATCCTTGCTTCAACCTATTTGTTGGGCATCTGTCTCCTACACTGATTTCATCTCAGGCTTCCTCCCCAGGCCATGTATCTACATTCAGAAGGCGAGATCTCAAAGAAATCCGAGTTTCAAACCCTGTGCTGACCTTTGGCGCCAATAGGGAGGCAATGGACCAGTCAATTAACATCAAATGGAAATGACCCTCCAGCAATGATCTTTAAAGTGCAAAGATATCCAAAGAATAGAAGATAATTTTGAAAAACTATCATTACGCAAAACTCAAATATAGATATAACATAAATATTGATATGAATCTCTATCTATATTTCAAAAAAAAATGTTGAAAATATTTTAGTGTATTTAAAAGTAATAGGGCATGGTATTGTTATTGATTTGTTCTATGTTTTAGTTTCATTTACGTTAATTTTAATTTTATTTGAAAATTGATTTTCAAGGATATGCATTGAATTTTTATCTAGAACTATTTATTTTTAAAGTTGTTTTTATGTTTTGGCGTTGTTTCTTTAACTTAAGTTAATCTAGGCAATTTTATCTTCGTGAGATTCATTTTAGAAACTCATTTAGGGGTAATTGCAAGTTTAGTAAAGATGAAAGATAATCGGTCTCTTGGTGAATCACTGTGTAAATTTGATTAGATATCAAAAAAATTAAGCACTTCATCGAGTCACAATTAAACAAATTAGTACGAAAGTTATTTCCCAATATTTTAACCGAAAATTTCAAGCATTTTTACATATCAAAATGGGGTCCCATAAAACATCTTTGCTACATTAACAAGACGTATATAGATATCCACACTTCTACACATATGAAACTAAATTTTAAACACTCAGAACAATTTTTCAATATGGTTGGGAATGGAACATGAGTGTCCCCATGTCCCAAAATTTGTTCAGTCTATGGAAAAATCTCTAAATTCATGGGTATAAATTTATAACTTTCATGGAAATCAACACAATAGTCTATATGTTTTTTCTTCTTACACACATGTGCTATTGTCACACAAGTGATATGAATCGTTCCTCTTCCTTCAAAATGATGACCATGCATTTCCCTAGGATAGAGAAAAGGTGCCAAATTAGGCTTCAAATAAAGACCATGCATTTCCCCAGGAGGATGAAGAGATTCATGGATCTGAGTCATCTCTTTCAATCTCAATCCACTGAACCGACAGTGCTTTCCCATCCATCCCTACACAAACAATGGATTTTAGTACTGAGTTTCTTCTTTGCCATATCAATTTCTAGCCATTAAGCTTCAAATTAGGATTTCTCAATCTCGTCTGTTGTGACAAATTCATTCTCGGCTGCCTTTGTCCACGTCTTCACTTCCATGCCCACCTTCAATTCCTTCGCTACCAGTACCGAGTTATAAAATTGGTTTGAATTTTTTGGCCAAGCCATCATCTAAACACCCATGTTGATGCTCTCCAAAGTCGAATTCCACATGCAATGCGTTAAGAAACTACTAGTAAGCCCTTGAGCCAATTCCTGGATTTGTTGGCATGATAGGGAACACATTGTACTAAAATAAACATAAACAATTGAAGTTGGAGCTTGGTCATTCAGTCATCTCAAGCAACTTCCAAATTTTGAATTACCCTTCTTAGTCGTCCAAATTGATTGAGGAAGAAGACGGCCGATGGGAAATAGAGGATAATCATGTAATGTTCTCGGTGTATTTGTTGTCATCCATAAATTGAGATTCCAGGCCGCAAAAATTGTTCATGAGATGTCTTGTCATCAGTGCTAGACTTTATGCTTTGCATCCAGGTATGGAAGTAATAAATCTATCTGGGAAGCACCAGTTGTATGATACAATGCATTCCAAAATTCGAGTCCCCTTCGCCCATATCGCTTAGAAATAGGCGTTGACGCAACTGAAACTGTAGGTATGGACTTGATGTTTTGTCGCCAGTTTGAACCCACCCCAACAACTAGTCATGCACTATCACAATTATATTGGAATTTGAGAAGCAGAGGTTATGTATCAGACGATCAAAAATCTCTTGGAGATCTTCCCTCGGACAGAGAAAACCAGATCGCTGAAGTCATTTCTGGAAATATGGTAGTCGTGAGATCTTGCACGTGGTAAAAATTTTGATTCGAGGGAGGAGGACGAAAATCGAAGTATTTGATTGGCCAAATCTACCCAGACAAAGCCCATAGAGGAACACCTTCGGTGTAATGTCAAGGAACTCTGAAAAAATAAGACTTAAAAAAAAAAACAATGGCACAGAAATGCTGGAAGATATAGACCATTGAACAAGTTTGTTTTAATTATGAAATGAAATGAAAATTTAACGTCCACGAGATTAAAAATAGTCTATGGGATCATTACTTCCTTGTTTTTGGCCTTTTTCAATTCAATCTTTTTCTTATTCAAATTGATGATGAGCTGACCCAACCTTCCAACAATCTCCTAGCTGAAAAAGACAACCAAGAAACTGATGCTATTCATAACTTTCTTTGATGTCTTTGAACACATCACATTCCAAATCTGTAAAACATTCACCTAAGGAGGCTCTCGATCACCCAATCAATCCTCCAACATGACTCCCATAGACTGCAAAGTCACGATCCAATCCGATCAAACACTTTGATCCAACAAACCTCCACAAAATGTTGATGTCCACACTGTGAGTTTGTTGCTCCTGCAATTTTGGTTAGGGCACAATGCAATCCTTAACCCTCCACTCTAGCAACAACCTAAACTCTTCAAGGGTTGCGGTCCTCCAAGGATAAACTTCAAACTCTTTGGAGATTTATAGTTAAAGAAAAAATTTTGGTGATGTTTGGATGGGTGCTAATTTGTAGGGTTTTCCATTTTTATAATTTTCTTTGTTGTGCTTTCTACCATGCTACCTAGTTGCTTTCCTGTTGCCCTAGCATTGTAAATTTTTCGATGCCTATCTCTCTATTGTTTCTTGCCCCATTTGAAATGTCATCCTTATTTGGTAGGTGTTTTCTTCAATATAGTGTGAATATTTTTCCATCACATGACAGCTTATGTGGGGTTTGTCTACGCAAATAGCTTGTAAGGCCCATTCATCAGGGTATTTGATGAAATGAAATGATTATAGATGATCGCAAACTAATGGTACCTGTAGAGATTTACTCTAACAATATTATACAACATTTTAACCTCATGAACTAGTCTCCTCTGTTCTCTTAGCTGATGCTATAAGCACTTATTGATGTTGTCAAAGCTTTTACTCTCTAGTCCCATTGAGCTATTTCAGTTATTTGTGGACATTGATCTATTTTCTTTTCATTTCTTCAAATTTTCAGACCATTATGCGTTACCTTTGGCCAGTTCCTTCTTTCTTACCTATGATTTTTCTGCTTAAGCATTCCAGACAGCTAGAGTAGTAGGGGTAGTAAGAGCTGTTGAGCCCCAAAGATGTCCTTCTTTTCCACCACATTTCACTTCATTTCCTTTGTCCCTCATCAATTACAAGCTTCAATGATCAATAGGATTGATTAGGATTACTTTAAGAATGTATATAATGACTAACTTGCTATGTTTTCATGATTTTGTTGTTGTAGTAATTTTTTACTAGACTCGGCTACAGAACGCAGTCATTCTGTAGCCAGTCGCCTATTCCGCAGCTATCTTCATGTTCACGCAGGTTCCATGTGTCACCTCAAGGAAAAATGCATATGTTCGTATTCCAAATCACTCCCCCATCATTTCTTGCTCTCCACAAAGTCTGAGCTCGAGTCTACAGGTGGTTATGCACGTGGGAAACCAAAACTAGGAGATAGACTTCTAATAGGACAAGGACTGTACAAATGTCCTTAATCATAGTACGAGACCACCACCAGAGTTCTAGTTTGATTTTAGTTGGGAAAGACATTTATTCCTATTTTATCTCAAAGAAATTTATGTAATTTTGTTATAAGTATGACTCGGGAGACCGAGAAACAAGCAGCTAGATTTTGTTTTGTTGCTAGATCTCAGAAGACCGTAATACTCTGTTTTGAAGAATTTCTCCTTTAATGAAAGAAGCATCTCTTTATTGCAAGAGCTGAGTCAATATTGAGTATATTTGCGTGCTAATCCGGTGGTAGAGGGCCCCTGCTACCTGAGAAGCTTTGTTCATATGGTTTAGATAAGTAACTTAGCCTTGTTTCATTCCTAGTTTAATCAATTTTCTGAACTTTGTGTTTTTATACTTACTTGCAGGGGATGCCACAGTCAGTCTTATCCTTACAAACTATTCCAAAACACCACTAACATTGGATGAGATATAACTGTAGTATTTTATGAGTTAATTGCATTTTTTTCCGAAACTTTATGTTTTATGCTCATTTGCATTGAATGATACAACCAGACTTGTTTTTACAAACTATTCCAAAATATCACTCATATTGAACGAGAAAGGGTTGTAGTATTTCATAGAATTAGCTGCATTTTAGTTCAGTTGAAATACTCCGGAGGTAGATGTCACTCTAGTTTAATTCTGTCACTATATTTCATGTTTGATAATGGCACTCTAGTTCAACTCTGTTCACTGTATTTTAAGTTAGATTAGTGGAATTCTAGTTTAGTTCCAGTTCACTGTATTTAAAGTTAGGTTAATGGCATTCTAGTTTAGTTGTAATCACTGTGTTTCAAGTTTGATCAATTGCATTCTAGTTCAGTGTTATCCATTGTTCTTTAAGTTGTATTAACTGTCAAAATTAGACTTCACGGCCTTCATTGTTTACAAACTACTCTTGTTCTGACTTTCTATTAATGCATCATCATATGGACAAGAATTAGTGACATCAGTTTAAGGCCTTGATTGTTCTGCAATCTTTTGCAATTTCACAAATAAGCCTTTTCCCAAAAACTATTCTAGAAAATCTCTAACTTTCGAATGAGGCTTAGTAGTGACAAGTTGAGTTGCAGAATGGATTAATCTTAGCATTACAAGTTAATTTAGAGTAGAAATCTTATTGTGCTACAAATAATCTTTTCCAATTGTGTTCCATTAAACTTTTAGCCATGGATGAGATTCTTTGTAATATTGTAAGATGATTGTTTACTTAGGAGAACCTCATTTGCACTAAACTTGTCCTTTTCTCAAGCTATTCCAACATATTTCTAATGAATGAATTGGATGAGTTTATGTTATGAGTTATTGAGTTCATGTTGTGATTTATTTTCTTGCTATGAGTCATTATCAAACTTTGCATTTTCTGTTCTTTAGTATAGGTTTTTCTCTGTTTTTAGTGTGACCAACAACTGTTTTTTTTCAACATTTAGTTCTTTTCCTTCTTAACATAAAACCACAAAACGAAAAACATCATAAAAACACTAAACACAACATAGTAAGAAACAGATACCTAGGCACATATAGTGCACCTCACTTCAGTAGTTTACTAGCCCTGGTTGACAATTGATGACCTCAATTTAGGAACACTAAGTTGAGCACACAGGAGCCACGTTGTCCAGCCAGAGCCCAACAGGGGTAGCGCAGAGGTAGCAAGAGTCACGCAGGGTTGACGCGGGCCTAGTCAAGGCAGCGCAGGGGCAGTGTAAGCCCTTCAGGTGTGACGTAGGCCCTTACTGAGCATCACAGAGGCCGACGCAGGGCAGTCAAGTTGATGTAGAGGGCTTCAGAGCAGCGTATTACTATCATTTTTATTTCTCTGTTGGGTGAACCATTTTTGGTGCCCAGGATTGATGTACTTAGATTCTGCATAATAATGAAAACCCTCTAGAGCTAGCTGCATCGATTTTCCTGCATTGGGTTTCTTCCGAGGACAGTTTTCCAGAAAATTTGTGCGTCACGTTGTCTATAAGCATGTTATTCAGTATTTGATCTGTATGTGGAGGTTACTAGTTGTATTTACTATTTACTTCGCTAATTTATTGAATGTTTTAGAAATCAACTTGTAACTTAATTCAAGTAGGAGAAGTAAATCAAGATATTGCAGTAGGGTTTCTTAGATTAAGAAAATTTCACATTCCCTAGGTCTAGCCCCATTAGGTCACCTAGGGCAACAATTTCCCAGGAATCTAGCTAGAGGAAAACTTCTATCTCCTACAAGCAGTTGAGTTTTTGGGTGCCCTCACTCTCCTTAGAAATTAGGCCAATTCCGGTGGTGGAATATCTGGATACCTCAAGCCCTTGCCCTAGGATCAAGTTTTGCCTAGGTGTTCCCAAGGATAAAACATAGTAGAATCAATTTTACCTATCAAAGTAAAAACTCTTGTCTGATCCTTTCCCCTCACCTTGTCCAGGATAGGAACATCATTGATTGCTAAATTCCATCCCCGAACCTAGGCTGAGTCCACTTGGCCCCATGTGGTCCCATTTGGTGTCAAAGGCCTTTCATCAAGGACCATTTGGGAATCCAAGTTCCCAAAGGATTTTATGGATTGATAACTTCCTTCATAAGTCTTATTCTTCTCCCTCAAACCTTCAATCCCCCTCCTCTCTCCCTAGAAGATAAATTCCCTTGCTTAAAAGGAAAGCAAGTCCCACCCTTTATTTTATCTTAGGGAAATGGTTTCGAGGGTCACTTCCCACCTATTCATTGACCTATATTCTACAAGTGACTTCCAAAACTTCCGAGACTCCACCCATCGATGAAAGTCCGTGAAGAGCAAGGAGCCTTAGATGTGGTAACAATGGGCTAAGCCTCCATTGTTTCCCTTGTCCTAGCAGTTTCCCTCTTAGGAACCCCTTTTAGGTCCACTACTAGTTTGAGTGGTAGCAAGTTGTTCACAATTCCATTGTGAACAACTCTTTGGCATGCCCACTTTTTCCATACTACTGCTCCAAGATGAGAAGTCTAGGGCTATGGAGGCTGCCCTTCTTCTCACTGAATCAATCCTCTACAATATAGTGAACTAGGGCTAGTTGGTTGGCCCACTTGACTGTTACTTTAGTCCTTCAAAGTTTGCACATCCTCAGGCCCTATACACCTGCCCTTCTACCAATTTTTGTTGTCCTTCACCAGAACAAGAGTCAGGGCTCTTCTTTGACAGTAACCTAACAACCCTCCAACTGTACTTGGACTACCATCAATCTGCCCAACCATAGTCAATTCTTTTGACTAATCTAGGGCCCACAATATTGTATTCATCTAGGGCTCTTCAAATCTTCCACCTAACAATGGTTTGAGTCCTCTCAAGATCATTGTTCTTGTGTATCGACAATTTGATCTTTATTGTCCAATCTATGAACAAATATGAACTACTCCTCTTATCATACTTCTAACAATCTATAGATGACTTAACTAGGGTCACAAATCAGCCACTAACAGTCCATTTACTATTTTTTTATAGTTTTCTTCAAATATTTGTCTAAAACTTTATGGAAAGTCCACCAAAATCAACTCTTCTGCATGTCAATCCATTCTTCATATGGCACATTTCTTCTGCATGCTCAATCTTCTGCTGAGGTTCCACCCTCCTTTGGATCTGTTGTCCCCACACATACTGAATCTGCAAACCATCTTCCAGATCTGCGGTCCATATTGCAGAAATAAACCTTGCTCTAAGGGTCACAACCCGTCTTCTTCTACGCAAATTTTTCACAGTCTCAAGGGCATACGTTATGAACTAAACATGCTAGGAAATTTTCCTATTTAGGGCATTATAATTATGTATTTCTAATTGTTGTAGAACAAGCCCTATCCACACATATAAAAAACACGACTCTTGCCTCCATAAGAGACTCGACCTAGCTCATATGGATCCATAGATTCTGGGCATTTTTTTGACTGAATCTTGACATGAACTTCAGATCTCAATGTCGACCCTAAAACTAGGGTTAACTCAGTCAATATTACACCTACGTTGACTTCTGTTATGGCTCTAAATTATAGTGCAAGCCCTCCTCCATTTATGTTGGTCTTTATCACAGATCTTGCAGCCTACTAACCACCACAAGGCAAGATGGTATCAACCCTCTCTTCTATTTCATGTAGAAAATATAAACAACGGGATTCAATCTGATCTTGTAATGTACTAAAACAAGATATTGAATCCTTCCTACAATTTATGGAGACAAAACACGATCGCACAATCACATATAAGTAAGAGAAAGAAATTTTCAATCAAACAACACAAGATGTATCTGGGGAAGCAACTGCTCAAAACCCTCTATCTCTATTTTGTATTAAGTCAAGGAATCATGAAACAATACAATGCTTAATCTCTCTTGAGATTCTCTAGCACTCTGCCAATTGTCTCATGCTGATCTAGGCAAAATCGGTCTAGTACTTTGTTACACCATTTTTTTGGTCATCTAACCTATTATTATTAGATGAACCCAAGTACACCATGTAAGACCAATTTTACCCTCAGTAAATTTTCTTTCAACATATAAAATAACTTATTTGTTTATATTTCCTGGTCATATTTAACCCAAAACAAGGAACTTAATTAAATAAATCCTTACTTATTTAATTATTTCCTAAGAATAAGTTATTTAAATAATATTCTTAGTTAAATTTGACTAAATCATCCATAAATAATTAAATAAACCATTATTTATTTAATTATATTCCCATCATTCCCTAAAATGATAAATAAACCATTTATTTATTTATTATTTATAAATAAAGGAATTGACCCAAGTCAAGAATCCTTTTCCCTCCAACAAATATAATAAAATATTCCTAAAGGGTGCTTCTAGAATTCGATTAATAATATTTTATTCATGCACCGAGTTCTAGACCACCCCAATATTTTATTATAAATAGGAGGGTTTTCCCCATTCATTAGTCACCTTCATTGCATTAGATCACACTAGATCTTTTCTTGGTCACCATTTTCCATTTTTGCTTTGTGAGCTCCCATTGAGTTCTATGTTTGTCAGGGTTTTTCTACCACAATAAGAGAGAGGAATTTTAGATTTGAAACGCTGAGGACTTTCAAGAACCCATCCCATTGAGGAGAACCGAAAAACACCTTTATTGTTTTCCTCTCAGGTGCCCCATTCTTTAATATAATACAAATCATTCTTTTAAACACTTTGTTCTTGTCTTGTCTATTGGATGCATGGAGCCATATTATATTTTATCTGTTTAATGTCTTTTGTGCTTAGATATGAATTTGTGCAGCAGAATTAAAGATATTTTGCAGCCATAATCGATGTTAGGGCTATTTGTTATGCGTAGCTAAAGTGATATTTTACGAAGAAAGATTCATACTAACAATTGGCGACTCCACACGAGTTTTATTTTACGACCATTGTCGTTTTATATATTCCTGCATATCCAGTTGTTTTAGACCCTAGGGTTTCTCTTCCATTTTCTGTTTTCCCTATTTTTATGGTGTTTTTCACCCCTAAAACCCTCAAACAGTCAAATTTTTAACTTCCATGTGTTTCTGGCCTTATTGCGCAGGTGACAGACATCAGCCGCAGCTGAGACGACAAATTTTTCTGAAATCTGCCGCCGAGACAGCTGGAACCTGAGCTTGAGGATGCATTTTTCTGCCCCAAACCTGCGACTTGGACTGAAAACAGGTCAGAACCTGCGACCTGCACTTTTTCTGCAAATTTTTTCAGTACTTTTTCTAGGTTTTTCTGAAGCTTCTGTCAGGGTTTTCCAGCCTCCTTCTATGCCCGTTTAGACCTGTTTCTGATCTGCTTCACTCAACTAAGAGGGAATCTTGCCCCTTAGGGCTCTAGTACCCTCCACTTTTTGTGGGAGAGTCTTTGCTGTTTCAGAAGTCTGCATTTTCAGAGTTTCAGCTTTATTTTTCTCAGATCTGATACCTCCTTTTCAGATCCCTTTAGATCAGCTCTTTTCCTCTCAAATCACCTCATATCGTTTTGTTTGGGTTCCTTTCCACGGCCACCGCCTTGTCTCTTCTATTTTTAGCTGATCTCCTCCTTTTTAGCAGCAACCTTGCCTCTGCCTATTTGTTGTTCTCTGCACCACTTTTCAACAGATTTCTCCTTTAGATCCAGTACCTCCTGACATTAGATCTATTGGCCTCTCTTTTTTTGCGTGCTTGGCTTAGTTTTTTCCCTATTATAGCCTAGTTTTGAGAGACCCGCCTTCTTGGGTTACATTGACGCATTAGTAGCTGTTAATTTTCTATTCTTTTCGTTTTATTTACTGCAGATTTATTTTCAGTTACACAGCACACTTTTTCTTTTACTCTCAAAATGTCTGGGTTTAAACAATTAAAATTAACACACGCCACACACTGACCCTAAGTGAAGAAGCGCCTGGTTAACACCGCCTGGCAAAGACTTTAAAATCAATTTTCACTGCACCTCTCTCCCCTCGACCTCACTTGATTTTTCCCCTCCCTGCCCTTGTCAATTTTTCTTCTTCCCGTCATCATTGCACCCCCAAGGCACCTCTCCCGAAGACTTCTTGGCCTTCACCCTCAGTTTCCGATCGGTCGACTTCCTCCTTCCCGTCGTTCTCGAGTAATTCCTCCCCTGAGTCCGCACTCCGACTCTTCTTCTGATTGTTCGGGTTCTCCCCCTACTTCTAGTTCTCCCTCTATTCCCTTCACCATGTCTAGTTCAGGACCTAGCCCTAACCCTAGTTCTACCGCTGGGTCCATTTCCAGTGGAACCACTACAGGACCTACCTCGACTGCCCCATTACTCCCTTATATGGCTGGCCTCAGTCTCCCCGATTTCAATCAGCTGATTAATGATCCTATTCGCCACAATGTTAGTTGGCCTGCTATGCCAACCAAGCTCCCCTCCCACATTCCCAAGTTTGAAGGCCTTGCTAGTGAAGATCCCTCTAACCATATTCGATCTTTCCACATGTGGTGTTCCTCCAATTCCATCACCGATGACTCCATCCGTCTTCGTTTGTTCCAACGCACACTTACCAGCGAAGCTTCCAAATGGTATGTTGATCAAGCCAACTCTTCCCATACCACCTTTGCGACCATTGCCCAAGCCTTTTTATCCTATTTCCAGCTCCCCCTCCGATACGACACTGGCACTGAACTCTTAACTTCTTTCCATCAATCCTCTTCAACCTGCCTTTCTGCTCATGTCCAAGAATGGCAGTGAAGACGGAGCTTGTGTCGTGCTCCCCCCTTTAAAGATCGGGTTTACATGGACTGGTTCCTTCACTCTCTCTTACCTCCCATTGGCAAGGATGTCGCATCCCATTTTCCCCAAACCGAAGAATCTGCCCTCCAAATAGCCTTGAAATATGACCTTATTTATGCCCAATCTGGTTATGTTTATACCGCCCTTCCTGACCTTCCCAAGCCTGGTGGCCCTAACGCCTTGGGGGCATCTCACTCTGCTGACGGTATCATTGGAGCCCTGTCACATACCTCTACCCAACCCCTTCCGGGCCATGGTTTCCCCCCAGGGGCCAACCCCTCCGGCACTTTTTCCCCTCCCGGTAGCATGTATCTAGGATACGACATGCCTCCTCCTTTTGCCCACCCTCCTGCTTACCTCACTACTACCCACCCTACCCCTTATCCGTATCCGCAACCTGGTGTCCCAGCTCCCCCAGCATTTGGACCTCCCACTCCCTTGCCTTTTCCACCCATGCAACTGCATTTATTACCCCCTCCAGGGCAAGTCTTTGGACGGCAGGGGGCACCTAATTTTCTTCCTTCTCAAAGAAAGAGGAAAGGCAATCAATCTGCCCCTGGTAATCGTGGACCCAATCCTTCAAGTATTGATCCTCACACTGCTACCCAGCCACAGGGTTCTCAGCCCAAGCCGAACAGGCCACTTCGTACCAACAAGCCCTGTTCGTGTTGCGGTGTTTATGGTCATTACACTCATGATTTTCCCTTATTACCACAAATGCAGTAGATGTGGGATTCTCAGGCCACCGTGTGGGGACAACATTCCTCCCCTACTATCCCTCCTACCCCAGCTACTTCTTAACCCGATGTGTTTACCGATCCTTTCCCTCAACAAGGATTTGTGACCACTCAAACCCCTCATGCCCTGGTAACCTCTCAACCTTCCCCTTCTGGTTCCTCTGATTACCAGATTCTCATGATGGCCTCTGACCCACCTCTCACTGTCGACTTCAACCTTCAAACTCGGTCCCGTCAGTATTCCACATCTCCCGTTCCATCTGTCTCCGAGTCTCCATCATCAGGTCCTACAGAGCCTCTATCGACACCCAATGGTCCCTTGCAGCTCCCTCCGCCCAAAACCGAGTTTCATCCCAAGCCTCCTAAGGGACCATTATGCCGAAATGATCCCTCTGGTCGGGCTGCCCATTCATACGACATAGTAGATGATCTGGCCCAATCTCCTACTGCCATTTCAACACTAGAACCCCTCCAGTCATTTCCTTCCCAAAAGAGGGCTCTACTATCTGCCATGGGCGATGTAGATCCTGCTGATGATCAATTGATTGTTTTCGATGCTCGTTAGTCAGAACATCCCCTCTTCCTCCTTCGGTTGCTTTCCAAATCCCAGTCAAAATCCGAAACGCTAATGTTGATCGGTGTATTATTGATGAGGGGGCATCTACCTGCGTAATGTCCGCTTCGGTTTGGAAAAAACTCGGATCCCCTGAACTGGCCCCTTCCACCATCACCCTTCACGCATGGGATGGCCATGCCTCCCAGCCCATTGGCCTATTCCGTAACTGTCCTATCACCCTTGCCGGCAAGACTGTTTCTGTCGACGTTGAAGTTATCGATGCCCCTCTTGACTACAACATCCTTTTGGGGCATAGTTACACCTATGCCATGTCAGCCGTCCCATCCACAGTCCACCGCAAGATTTTTTTCCCTCATAATGGAAAGATTGTCACCATTGACCAATTGACCTACCATGAACCAAAATCTCAGACCTCCCCTGAGTCCACCATCTCTACTATCACCAATAAAACAACTATTGATTCTTTGACTAGTGTTTCCCCTAGCGTCTACAAAGACTCCTCTTTGATTGGAAATTTTCTTGGTCCTCCCCCCCTCCTGTCTCTAATCCCAGCTTAGCGAATGTTTGCATGATGCAATCATCTCGGGCCAACCTTAAGCAACCCGCTTCGGCTAGTCAACAACCTCAACCTCGCCCGCCGCAACCTGCTCCTAGCCCTTTGCCTCAGCTAGCCGGACCTCTCCCTTCTAACCCTTCTCCCACTGCTGATACCCATCTGCCTCTCTACCCTCCTGGGACGATTCCAATAGGTCTCAAACATCTTGGAGCCATCCCTCCTGGCCATTACCCCGCTGGTCAGATAACATTCCTAGCTCCCCCACTAGGAGTGTACACGGTACCTATCACGGCCACCCTCTCTCTTCCTAACCTGACCCTTGGGATTCCCGTCTGGTACCTTGATCCTCCAGCCGCTACCCCGCCTAGTCAACCCAAACCTTACCTTTCTCTGACCCCAGATCAAACGGTCCCCACGAATTCTCCCGCTGCAACAGTGCCTCAGTCACCTCAACATGACCCACCTCTTGTTGCGACCGCTTCGGGTAAGCATGGCAAAGATCACAGGGGGGCATCAAAGGACAAGGCTACCCCGACAAACCCTGCCCCTCCTTGGCCTCCAAAGCATACCATCCAGTGTGCTTTGTGTGATTTTGTTGGCCACACCACCCATACCTGTCCTGAACTGCCTCATCTCAAGCCCATGATTAATGTCGTGATCCCTGAAACCTTTGTTTCTTCCACAACCGCGGCCAAGAACCCCAAGACTATTCACACCAACCACCCCTGTGCTTTGTGTGATCTCCATGACCATTACACCCACCTTTTTCCCCGCCTAGAAGACTTCCGCACCTCTCTCGCTGCGGTCTGCCATGTCGAGGCCAAGCGCAACGAGTTCACATCTCCCTTATTTGCGCGTTTTGCTTCGGCTGCACTACCAGACATGACTTCTCCCATTGACATTCCCCCTCCTGATGCCAAGATGACGGAGCCTTCGTCCACCATTTTCTACCTATCATCATCCATGAGACCCTTGGGGAACATTCCCTCTGAATCCTCCCCTGTTGTTTCGCTTGACCTTCCTTCAGCGATCACCTTGGGCTCAACATCAACAAAACCTTTATCTGCTTACTCCTCGGTCACCCCTTGTGGTGATGCGCATGTGAACCTCTCTTCTCATGATGATGAGTCAGGTAGCTTCGCCGCGTCAAGCGGTCTTTCTTCCACCAGTCACCCCATCTTCTATCACGATGACGACATTATGGAAGACATCCCAACCCCTGAATATCTATTCCCCCTTACATCAAACCCATGGGTTCGAACCACATCCACCTTGCGGCCATTACATTGATACCCAATGTTTGGGTAAGGGGGCACCAATATTTGAGAGACTAAGAAAAGAACTTTTCCACAACTCTCCTAGTGTATCTAGTCGTGTCGACTCCAGTACCATTATTCTTCCACCTTTAGAAGCACCTCTAGAGTCCCATATCACTTCAGATCACTCTAGGGATGATACCCCTTATCGTTCCTTCATCTTACATCAGCAACCCAGTCTTTTAGGCATTGTTGTTGACCAAACTATAGGTTTTCTAAGAGAGCATCAGTTCATTATCTCCAAATCCTCTTTTTGGGATAGTGACACCAGATATGCCAACCCAGGAACTTAAAGTCCATTTGCTTCATATATGCAGTACCACAAGCGATTGGTAATCCTCTATTTCCTTTCTCAAACTGCATAACCATAATAAAAACAAATGGCACACCATTTCATTAAAATGTGCTTAGCTTCACCTTTTTCTAAATACATTTTGGCATGATCACAACATGCTTGGGGGCACTTATGCCCCTCAACCATAAAAATCCCAGACCTCAGCAAAAAACAGCGCTACAAACCCCTTCCTCTGGCAGGTCGCACTTTTCAAGTCATCTCCTGGGACCAATCGTAGTTTTCTGCCCAGTACCTGCTACCCCGGTCGTAGAACAGACCCCAAAAAGTGCGACCTGGCCTGTTTATGAGCTCTGGGTACCTGTTAGTTTTTAGTACCTTTACACTTCACCAGGACACACTTTGCCCAAGAAGGATCTATTCCCCTCTCCTCAAAATCGGATTTCCTCACTTCCAACACTTGTACTTGAGGCACCACTTTGCCTCCATGCTTGTCCTGGTTTGTGTTGATTTTCTTCATGAGTTACCATCTTGTACTCATGTTTTCAGGGTCCCCCATTGGACCTTTACTGTGTTGCAGCACCATCGAGTCGCCCTTGTTTAGAGCATCCAAGTTGAGTCATCATCGCATTTATGGAGTCTATCCTGAGTCCCTTTGTATCCCGCTATAATCCTCCATCCTTCATTTCTTGGTCCCTCTCTCGCGTCGCACATTATGGTCTTCAGTCCCATTGGCCCCTATCCCTCATGATATTGTGTCAATTTCTGCCAAGCCATTCATGCCCTTTAGGCTCTCACAAGGGAAGTCGTCCATCTGCTACTCAGTATCCCCCACTTCATCATCATCATTAGTGTCTGTCTGTTCATCACTCTAATATTTTCCCTCGTGCCTTCATTGGGGTTCCCTTATTGCCTCACCTATGGCGGACCTACTATTGGGTGTGGAGCCTGATTATCTTGTTTACTTTGTATCACAACATTGGACCCCTATACCTTCAAAGGGGCGGCAACGCTGCCCGTAATTAATCACTGCCGTGGGAGGTCCACGGGGGGGGCGGCAGCACTTTTCGGAGCCCCCCCCTGGTGGGGGTTTTCGGGGGCAGCGCCTCCGAAGCTAAAAACAGATGTAAATTTTCCTTGTAAAAGTATAGTAATTTCTAGTCAATCTGGGCCGTTCATTAGGCAAATAATCTGACGGTAGAAGTTATGTTTAGATTAGGGTTTTTTTCCCTAGAAGGAAACCCCCTTTTATATATGAGGGTATTGTATTGCGGCTGCATATTATGTGTGTATTCTCGAAGCGAGAAACAGAGAGGGAGACTGTGAGAGAGAACAGAGGATATTACAGCAGATTTGTTGTAGGTTTTGTCTCTTCATTTTTTGCTGGATAATAGAAAGGAAGGACTGTTTGTTCGAGGTGGACGTAGCCCAAACTGGGTGAACCACGTATATTCTCTGGTTTTATGTGTTTTGTGTGCTTGTATTTTTCCAAATATTTTATGTGTTACATTGCTCCATAATATATACTTTTCTAACAACTGGTATCAGAGCTGAAGGTATATTTGGCAGATAAACTTGCAGGAAAGAAGGGTTCCTAGTTTGAGTGGGAGCAATGGTGGACGATGGTAAGTTTAGGGTCGAGAAATTTAACGACCAGAACTTTCCACTGTGGAAGATGCAGATGGAAGATTATCTATATCAGAAAGGTCTGTACCTACCATTGAACGGAAAAACAAAGAAGCCGGCAGCCATGACAGATGCAGAATGGAACATTCTTGATAGAAAGGCACTTGGAACAGTACGATTGTGTCTTGCGGCGTCAGTCGCCTTCAATATTTTGAAGGAAACAACAACAGAGGGTTTTATGCAGACGTTGGCGAAACTATATGAAAAACCCTCGGCCTCAAACAAGGTATTTCTTATGAAACGACTATTTAATATGAAGATGTCGAAAGGTGGATCTGTTTGGTGCACTATTTAAATGAATTTAATACAGTTACCAGTCAGTTAAGTTCTGTAGGGGTAAAATTTGATGATGAAGTTAGAGCTCTGTTATTCTTGTGCTCATTGCCAGAGAGTTGGAATGGTTTAGTAATGGCCATTAGTAAGTATGTCTCTGGATCTAGTACTTTAAAGTTTGATGATGTTGGTGCTATCCTTAGCGAGGAAATGCAACGGAAAAGCTCTGGTGAGACATCGGGTAATGCTTTGAGTGCAGAGTCTAGGGGAAGAAGAATGGAAAGAGGAAAGAGCTCGGGATATTGCAGTAAATCAAGGAAAGGCAGATCCAAGTCCAGATCGGGGATAGTGTGATGGAATTGTGAAAAGAAAGGACACCTAAAGAAAGACTGTAGATCTTGGAAGGGAAAAGAAGGAGACACACAGCAAGAAAAAAATCATGAAGAAAATGTGACAGGTGATGTGTTACAAGATGCTTTGATTCTTTCTTTCGAAAATGTTACTGATTCTTGGGTTTTAGATTTAGGGGCTTCATTCCATGCCACACTCGATAAGAAATATTTTCATGACTATGTTCAAGGAGATTTTGGACAAGTTTTTTTGGGTGATGATAAACCCTGTAAAATTGTTGGAATGGGTAAAGTTCTTGTAAAACAACAGAATGGAAACCAATGGCTACTAAAGGAGGTAAGGCATGTTCCAGATCTGAAGAAAAATCTTATTTCAACGGGGCAATTAGGCAGTGAAGGTTGTGTGACAACTTTCACAGATAAAACTTGGAAGGTCACCAAAGGAGCGCTGGTAATAGCAAAAGGTGAAAAGGTTGGTACATTGTATTTATGCAATGGTATTTCTAACTATGTTAATGCTTTAACTTCCAAAGGAGCAGATGTAGCATTATGGCATCATAGGCTCGGACACATGAGTGAGAAGGGAATGAAGATTCTTCACTCAAGAAATTTGTTGCCAGGTTTGAAGAATGTTGATTTGGATTTCTGTGAGAATTGCATTTATGGAAAACAAAAGAGAGTCGATTTCTCAGAGTTGGGAAAGAAAAGAAGAGCGAAAAATTGGAGCTTGTGCATACAGATGTATGGGGACCTGCTCAGGTATCATCTCTCGGTGGCTCTCATTATTATGTTACTTTTATTGATGATGCAACTAGAAAAGCATGGATTTATTGTATTCAAAATAAATCTGATGTATTTGATACTTTCAAGAAATGGAAAGCTTTGGTTGAGATTGAGACAGGAAAGAAGTTGAAGTGTCTCAGATCAGACAATGGAGGTTAATATTGCAGCAAAGAGTTTGATAGGTACTGTTCAGAGCATGGAATTCGTAGAGAGAAGACAGTTCCAAGAACACCACAAGAAAATGGTGTGTCAGAAAGGATGAACAGAACAATCATGGAGCGTGCAAGGTGCATGAGATTGCATGCATGATTTCCTTTACAATTTTGGGCAGATGTTGTAGATACTGATGTTTATCTAATAAACAGAGGGCCTTCAAGTTCCTTGGATGGTGGTATTCCAGAGGAAGCATGGACAGGTAAAAAGGTAAACTACTCCTTTTTAAATCCTTTTGTATGTGAGGCCTTTGTCCATATTAATAAAGAAAATAGAACAAAGCTTGAGGCAAAATCAAAGAAATGTACCTTTATTGGATATGGTGCTAATGATTTTGGTTATCGCTTATATGATTATGAAAATCACAAAATCCTTAGGAGCAGAGATGTAATATTCAATGAAAAGGTCTTGTATAAGAATCAGTTGCAGGAAAAGAAACAGGAAAAAGAAATCAAGGAATACATGGTTCTTGATGAGATATCTAAAAAAGTAAAGGTGCCTGAAAATAATAATAATCAACAACCACAGCAACAGCAACCACCACAACAACAATAGGCACCTCAAACACCTGAAAGTGGTGTTAGAAGATCTACCAGGATAAGTAGACCCCCTGAACGATACTCTCCTTCATTATGTTATTTATTGCTGACTGATTCTGGTGAACCTGAATGTTATGAAGAAGAAATGCAGGTTGAAAGTAGGAAGAAGTGGGAGCTAGCCATGGAAGAAGAGATGGACTCCTTAATGCATAAACAGACTTGGGACTTAGTCAAGTTTCCTGCAGGTAAAACTACATTGCAGAATAAATGGGTTTACAGGCTGAAGGAAGAAGATGGAGGAAAACAGAGGTACAAAGCTAGACTTGTGGTGAAGGGGTTTGCACATAAGAAAGGTATTGATTTTGATGAAATATTTTCTCCTGTTGTTAAAATGAATTCAATCAGAACTATTTTAAGTCTTGTAGCAGCGGAAGATTTACATCTTGAACAGTTAGATGTAAAGACAAAATTTCTCCATGGAGATTTGGAGGAAGAGATATACATGCAGCAACCAGAAGGATATGAGGTAAAAGGGAAAGAAAAATTGGTGTGCAGGTTAAAGAAGAGCTTGTATGGCTTAAAATAGGCTCCAAGGCAGTGGTATCTAAAATTTGACAAGTTAATGTCTGAACAAGGTTATACTAGATGTCACTCTGATCATTTTGTTTATCTAAAAAGGAAAAATGATGGCAACTATATTATATTGTTATTGTATGTAGATAACATGCTTGTTGCAGGATCTAACATGCAGGAAATAAATGTGCTCAAAAGAAAATTGGAAAATTCATTTGTAATGAAGGATTTGGGAGCTGCAAAACAAATCCTTGGTATGAGGATAACTAGAGACAGGAAAAATCGCAAATTAACACTGTCTCAGAATGAGTACATAGAGAAGGTGTTGAAAAGATTTAATATGCAAAATGCAAAACCAGTTAGTACACCTTTTGCTAGCCATTTCAAACTTAGTAAGGAGATGTGCCCAAAGACCCAAGAAGACATGGATTATATGTCTAAAGTTCCACATGCATCAACAGTTGGAAGCTTAATGTATGCAATGGTCTGCACAAGGCCTGATATTGCACATGCAGTGGGAGTTGTAAGCAGGTACATGAACAATCCAGGAAAAGAACATTGGATGGCAGTAAAATGGATTCTCGGATATTTGAGAGGCACCACAAATCAAGCATTATGCTTTGGTGGTTCAAACATTGCTCTACAGGGATATGTTGATGCAGATATGGCAGGTGACAGAGATAACAGGAGGAGCACTACAGGATATGTATTTACCGTAGGTGGAACAACTGTCAGTTGGGTTTCAAAAATCCAAAGTGTTGTTGCACTTTCAACAACAGAAGCAGAGTATGTTGCTGCTACAGAGGCTAGTAAAGAAATGATTTGGTTACAAAGGTTTGTGGATGAATTGGGTAAGAAGCATGATATGGGCACACTATACAGTGATAGCCAAAGTGCTATTCATCTTGTAAAGAACTCAACATTTCATTCCAGGACTAAACACATACATCTCAAGTACCATTTCATACGGTCAGTATTGGAAGATGGAGAGTTGAAGCTGGAAAAGATACACACTAGCCAGAATCCTGCAGATATGCTAACAAAAGTTGTAACCAAGGAGAAACTGAGAATGTGCTCAGTTTCAATTGGTCTTCAAGGATGACGATGAAGATGAGGGACATCCAGGTCCAAAGAGGAGTCATTGTCCAGCAAATGAAGCAGCGATGGAGTTGCTACAATCAGTCTCCAAGTGGGAGATTGTTGGGTGTGGAGCCTGATTATATTATTTACTTCGTATCACAGCATTGGACCCCTATACCTTCAAAGGGGCGGCAACGCCGCCCGTAATTAATCGCTGCCGTGGGGGGTCCAGGGGGGGCGATAGCACTTTTCGGAGCCCCCCCCTAGTGGGGGTTTTCAGGGGCAGTGCCCCCGAAGCTAAAAATAGATGTAAAATTGCCTTGTAAAAGTATAGTAATTTCTAGTCAATCTGGGTCGTTCATTAGGAAATAATCTGACGATAGAAGTTATGTTTAGATTAGGGTTTTTTTCCCTAGAAGGAAACCCCCTTTTATATATGAGGGTATTGTATTGCGGCTGCGTATTATGTGTGTATTCTCGGAGCGAGAAACAGAGAGGGAGATTGTGAGAGAGAACAGAGGATATTACAGTGGATCTGCTATAGGTTTTGTCTCTTCATTTTTTGCTGGATAATAGAAAGGAAGGACTGTCTATTCGGGGTGGACGTAGCCCAAACTGGGTGAACCACGTATATCTGTGTCTCTCTGGTTTTATGTGTTTTGTGTGCTTGTATTTTTCCGCATATTTTATGTGTTGCATTGCTCCATAATATATAATTTTCTAATACCTACTTCTGTCGACATCAGCTCATTTACTCCAGAAGCTAGGTCTAGGGGGCAGTGTACCTTGGTTCGAGCTCTTTTTCAGCGTGATCGTGATCTCTACACTTGATGGTCCAGTGATGCAGCAGTAGCTACTGGTGATTCCTGGGTGTGTGTGAGATGTCTTAACCCTCATGAGGGGGTGGCCCTGCAGGTAGCCCCCCACATACCCGGATGACTTCTTCATTTCCGCCTTTGATGCTGCTTCTCTCATTTGATGATATCGGCCTTCACTGCTTGCAGCGCCTCTTCGATTTGCATGTATCAGTCAGATTTTGCGAGCCCTTCCCCGTGTGTAGGGGGCATTTGGGTGTATTTGTATCTCATGTAATAAAATATTATTGTATAAGTCCTTACGGTTATTCCAAGCATCGCATGTATGTGAGATTCATCATGTTACTTATCTGGCTCATGTTTAGGCCAGCACATGCTTCATTATTGCGTTTCGTGGTTTTTCGGGTGCCTTATTCTCTGTAGTTTGTCTCGGTGGGCATAGGTATGCCTCCCCCGCCGCCTTTAGCACAGGCACCACTTCATAAACTAGAGACTTGTTGCACTTGTAAGTCTCGTCTCCTTAGGGTCTAGTCTTTTAGCAAATTAGACTACCTTACATTCCTCTCTCTCACTTCCCTCTTGATGTCTTGTGATTGAGTTCTTATAACGTACTTCGGTCATACGATTTGCTCCTAACACTCGTACGTTGGGGGGCAATTTGTTACACCATTTTTTTGGTCATCTAACCTATTATTATTAGATGAACCCAAGTACACCATGTAAGACCAATTTTACCCTCAGTAAAATTTCTTTCACCATATAAAATAACTTATTTTTTTATATTTCCTGGTCATATTTAACCCAAAACAAGGAACTTAATTAAATAAATCCTTATTTATTTAATTATTTCCTAAGAATAAGTTATTTAAATAATATTCTTAGTTAAATTTGACTAAATCATCCATAAATAATTAAATAAACCATTATTTATTTAATTATATTCCCATCATTTCCTAAAATGATAAATAAACCATTTATTTATTTATTATTTATAAATAAAGGAATTGACCCAAGTCAAAAATCCTTTTTCCTCCAACAAATATAATAAAATATTCCTAAAGGGTGCTTCTTGAATTCGATTAATAATATTTTATTCATGCACCGAGTTCTAGACCACCCCAATATTTTATTATAAATAGGAGGGTTTTCCCCATTCATTAGTCACCTTCATTGCATTAGATCACACTAGATCTTTTCTTGGTCACCATTTTCCATTTTTGCTTTGTGAGCTCCCATTGAGTTCTATGTTTGTCAGGGTTTTTCTACCACAATAAGAGAGAGGAATTTTAGATCTGAAACGCTGAGGACTTTCAAGAACCCATCCCATTGAGGAGAACCAGAAAACACCTTTGTTGTTTTCCTCTCAGGTGCCCCATTCTTTAATATAATACAAATCATTCTTTTAAACACTTTGTTCTTGTCTTGTCTATTGGATGCATGGAGCCATATTATATTTTATCTGGTTAATGTCTTTTGTGCTTAGATATGAATTTGTGCAGCAGAATTAAAGATATTTTGCATCCATAATCGATGTTAGGGCTATTTGTTATGCGTAGCTAAAGTGATCTTTTACGACGAAAGATTCATACTAACATACTTAGCCAATTATCAGCCTTCCTTCAGCTTTCCTTGCTCACACAATTCCTATGGAATTATCTCCATATTAATTAGGAAAATCAACCTTCCTTGATTGCTCAATCCATCATGGCATCCCAATGACTTTATAATTGCACATGGGAAATTTTCTATAAATACAACTGATAGTTATGTTCCTCTAAATTGTGTTACAATAAGGATCAAGGGCCTTTTTATTATTTAAAATAAGAGAAAACCCTACACAACCAAAACCCTAACCCGAGGACATGTAACACCAAGAGTTTATGGGCCCCGTTGGGGTTAGTTGGGTAGCCAACTTCCCGGGGTCGTAACTTGGTCATGTGATATTCGTTTAATGCACATGATACCTCATTAGAAATATCTCTCCGAGGACTACAACTGCTAATGTGATTTCTATGAAATCGCCAAACCTTTCATACCCAAAAAACGTAGTTTGTGGCCTCAAAACGGCTCCGGAAGTTCAGGACCCAAAAACTGACAAAAATAGTAAATTGTGCTATAATTAAGGAAACTGAAAAACTGAAAGAGACAATGGTGAGGGCCCAAGTGGAATAGGCGAGTGGCCACCAATATCCACCTCGATCACCTTAACTAGAATTTCTTGAGCTAACTCAGTCATCATGACTTAGTTAACTCACACAAGTTGTTATGAGATGAAATTACAATTTATTGTCCAATTTATTTAAGGGAAAAATAAATTAGACGCCTCACATTCCTCACTCCTGGTACATCAAAATTCATCACTGGTGTGGGTGCATTTTTTTTTTCCTTTCTAGTTGCCAATTTCACTATTTCTTGTTGCAAATTTCAACACTCCCTCTCAACAAGAAAGGAATTCAATCTATCCCCATCCAGTACCTTTGGAATTTTCTACATGCTACACTTCTCTAGTGTTGTTTGCACCTGCAAATCTTGAAACTGAATAGCCTCTGAACAACTGAATAAGTATAATGCATCTGTCATCAGAGTCTTTTGACTATTGTTAGCTACTGCACCTATCTAGTACTGGATTCTCTGCGCTGTTGCTGACATATGCATCTGTGCCCTTTGAATTGTTGCTAACTCTGATTTGTGCTCTAGTATTTGACATCTATCACTCTAATTTCTGTCTTGTTGACATCTGACTACATCAATCCAACTGATCCTTCCTACTACTGTTGTACTGTGGGCTCCTCGTAGCCAGGTTCGATCCATGAGACACGCCATCTCAATGGACCTTGCTCAAATTTTTTATCTTGGGATTATGTTTGCACATCACCCCACCTTACACCTTGAGGTATGGCTGCTCCCTCTTCCCATCTGGCTCAAAATTTCCCCCTCATGGAGGTCTTTGCTTGAGTGTACGCTTCCACTCGATCTCCTCTCTACTTCTCCAATTGTGGCAGCTACTCCACAACCTTCTGAGACTGCTTCTCATGAGGCTGCATGTTGAGAGGTAATTTATGCTCCCTCTAAACGACCAAGTCTCTAACTTTTGCCTTTCTCCTCAAATATTTGCATGCATATGGTACCTCAAGTGCATATAGGTTATTGACTGGTGCACAGTGTAATTGTCTCAAAGTTACAAAAAGTTTCTAAAAAAGAGTTGATTTTAAATCGATGATATCTCCCTCATCCGAGCTCCGATTCGATCGATTTTTTATTTTATTTTTCCATTTGGATAGTTTTTCACAAGGAATCAAAATATTCTATTTGTTTTTGAAAAATTTACACCAAAATCTTTAGATATTCTCTGTAAACTCGCCGCCCAAAAAATTCCTGCTCTGGTACCATGTAGAAAATCTAACCAATGAGATTCAATCTGATCTTGTAATCTACTAAAACAAGATATTGAATCCTTCCTATAGTTTGCGGAAACAAAACACGATCGCACAATCACATATAAGGAAGAGAAATAAATTATCAATCACACAACAACATGATGTATTTGGGGAAAGCAACTGCTCAAAACCCCTCTATCTCTATTGTGTATTAAGTGAAGGAATCATGAAACAATACAATGCTCAATCTCTCATGAGATTCTCCAGCACTCTGTCAATTATCTCCCGTTGATCTAGGCAAAATCGGTTTAGTACTTATCCAATTCTCATCCTTACTTCAGCCTGCCTTGCTCATGAAATTTCTAAAGAATTAACTCCTTATTAATTAGGAAAATCAGTCTTCCTTGATTGCGCAATCCATCATGGCATCCCAATGACTTTATAATTTCACATGGGAAATTTTCTCTGAATACAACTGATAGTTATGTTCCCTTTAACCTCTGACGTCTCAACTGGGTATTCCTCGAAACTGACATGCATGCAACTATTAATAGCGAATTATCAGTTATTTGATTGATCACTCATTGTGAATTAAATATAATTTAATTCATTAGACATCTCACTATCTCATCACTCAGTTAGAACTAGTTAAACTGATTTTAACTCATTTAATTGAGTTAATTACACTTGCACCCCACTAATGCATCAACTTCAACTGGATCCAAAAAATATTAGAATCCCTCTAGATGCCTCATCTTAGACCCTCAACTCAAATTTCTTGAGCTAACTCGGTAATCATGACTTAATTAAATGACACAAGTTGTTATGAGATGAAATTACAATTTATTGTCCAATTTATTTAAGGGAAAAATAAATTAGATGCCCCACATTCCTCACTCCTAGTGCATTAAAATTCCTCACCAGTGTGGGTGCATTTTTTTTATGTCCTTTTTGGTTTCCAATCTCACTGTTTCTTGTTGCAAATTTCAACATTTCAGAATTAAGTGCGGCCTTCACACAAAGAAACCATTGAAATCACATGCCCAAATTCTCATGAGAAACCTCTCTTAAGCTCAATCTGCCGGAAGAGAACCAACGATATGCCATCCTACTTCTTAGCGCAAACTGACCATTAAGGTATGCAACATTCTTTTGAACCCTCACATGATGATCTTGCTCTTGGAGGATGATCATGACCTCCCTTTAGCAACCCTTACTTGGCCCTCGTACTCAACCTACTTTAGGACTACATCTCTCTCCGCCTCCTTGATGTGCCAGATAGTGGGAATAAATGTCAAACATGCTAAAATGTGCCAAGTGATAAGGCATACCAAGATGTGCAAGGGTGTGTCAATGCGTGTCAAGGACTTTCAAGACAACAAAAGGGAAAAAAAAGTTAAACTACAAGGAAATGAACACATAAGAGGGTTAATAAGTCATCAATTTACCTTTTCCAAGAGGGGCATGCTAGGCACACCAACACTAGGTGGCAATAGGTACCAAGTGCAAATTTTTAGTGCATTTTAAGTGCCAAGTATTCCCAATTTGTTGCTTCTCATCTACTTTCCAACAATTGATCATCACAAATAAATTTAATATTAAACCATTCCAAATCATACCAAGGCATCTCAACGTATTCCATACATGTTAAGACTTTCCAAGCGCCAACACATGCCAAGCGCCAATATGTGCCAGGGAGTTTTATGCATGTTATGAAGTGGAAGGGAATGTTGAAGACTGCTAAGGTGTGCTAGAGAGTGATAATGCATGTTGATGAGTGTCAATGAGTACTAGGAAAAAACATTAAGGGAGCACTAGGTAAAAATTCATGGAAGTTAATGAATATGAGGAACGTGTGCCAGAGACTAGTGTTAAGGAGTGTTAATTGTCATGCCAAGGAGGGAGTGACAAGGTATGCTAAGAATTGGTAAGGCATGCTAGGGAATATCAAGGCATGTAAATAATTCCCAAAGTGTGCTTGGGAGTTTCAGGGTGTGCTAATTATATCAGGTGCCAATTAATGGTGCCAAGATATGCCAATACATGCTAGGTGCTAAGGATGTGGCGCAAGGTGCCAGGGTATGTCAATATGTGTCAAGGCAACAAAAGGAAGAACCAATAAGAGGGTTAATAAGTCAAGACTTTATATTTTTGAAAAGGGACATGCTAGGCACACTAATAATAGGTCCCAATACATGCTAAGGGGCATTGTGTGCCAAGTGCTAATGTATGTCAATGCATTCAACCAAGGTGTTCCAAGGCATGCTAGGGACTATATGCAGCATGCCGACACATGCTAGGAGAGTTCCATGTTGTGCTAGCGCATGCCATCGTGTGCTTGGGCATCAGTGTCATCACAAGATGTTCTAGGTACAAAGATGTTCCAAGACATGCAGGGTGCTAAGAAATGTTAGTGTGTGCCAAAGCATCAATTTAAGGTGTGCCCAGATTGTTGAGGAGTTTCAGGTCTTTCTCATTAATAGAATTGTCAGAGCTTGATTATGTATTAAATAATATATTTCCTACACACAATAATGGAACTTTATCTAAAGGGAATTTGCTAGATAATAAACTTAATAGATATGAATCATGTGTTGACTCAAAGGAAATCTCTATTCGACTAGTCATTATTTGAGGGAAATGATACACACTAATTACTTCTTAAAAAATTGACTGACTCTAACCACTATGGGCTTGGACATATTAAAAAAATACTCCACAATAATGGTCTTAAATCATTATCTTTTGACAAAAAATATATTAACAGGCACATAGCGTCATCAAAAACTCATTGGAATGATCAATGATGACAGACATTTTTTTATCGTCACCAAAAGTAACAAAAAGAGCATTGGTGAGGGTCATTAAAAGTTCGTCACTAGAAGTGTCACCAAAGAGAGAATTAGTGATGGGCCTTTAACGACCCTCACCATAAGTGTCATTGAAAATGGCTTTGGTGATGGACCATAAAGGACCATCACTATATACACTTACAGTGACAGTTTTTTAAGGACCGTCACCATATGTGACATTGGTGACAGACCTTAAAGGTCCGTCACAAGCATGACCCTCACCAATGTGATTTTTTCTTGTAGTGGGTAGCCGATTTTGCTAGTTATCTCTTTGTATGGCTTAGTTGTCCTCATGGATGTGTACTCCCCATGATTTCTCCCATTCTCCTAGACCATTCATGGGTCAACCCTCGAATCTTGAGATAGGTGCTTTCCCCTACTACCAATTTAATTATAAAAACACTCCACAACTACCACTCAACCCCTATAAATTTGGTTGGTGGTTGATTTAGCTAACCAATGGTTCATTCAATGATCTAAAAATTGTTGGGAAAACAAGGTAGCTAATTTTTTAATTCAAATTCTGATATAAAACTTTGAGTGAGGCTTTTCTAGCAATAGAAAGTAAGGTTAATTTTACATAACCTTGACTAGTTCCCACTCATGGCATAATAGTATATATTGATACTTACATTCCTAGTTGCTTTCTTAACGTTTTAAAATAACAAAGAAATATTTATATAAACATAATGCTTAATCGTTTGGTTGAATTCATCACAACGACGACATTCAAATGTTTAGACTAAAGATAATCACATAATTCTTTACAATGAATCTTAGGGTTCAAACTGGGGTTGTTATGTACCATCACTTTTATAATGGCCCAACTTTATGCTCTATGTGTCGCTTCAATCCACAATACTAGTATTTAATGAAATATTCTTATTTATTGTTATATATTTCTTGAGCTATAGATGATGTCTCACAAGGGAAACATGGGGTTCAAAGAAAATTCTAGAGAGTGTGAGTGCTTCCATTCATAGCCTTCCTTAAATAATTTTTAAATATTTACCTTTGGAATCCACAAGCATAATACACAAACTGAAAACATATTTCCATCAAATGAGTGGCCTAAGTGATGTGTCGTGGGTGTTGACAAAGATATTTTATGAATTAGGGTTCAATATCATCGATTATATAAGATTAGGAATGAAAGTTACATTTCAGAGCTTATGCCTTTACATACCCTCAAATGCTCTAGATGGACATAATCCCCATGATGCAAACATTAGTTCAGATGATAAACACCATTCAAGAGTGGTTGGGAAATAATCCTCCATATTCTATTGTATACATTTACTTTGATATTAAAAATGTTACAATGTTACAAAAAATCTATAAATTAGCATTGGAGACTCAACGGTGACGACCAAAATTTCTTCTTTGGAATTCACCCTCCTCTAAGGGATGAATACATTGGGTATTCTTTTCTCGATAGGCTTTGTGGAAGAAAATAAAGATTGAGGGTCAATGTTGGATAGGTGCATTATATTGGAAGCATCACCTCATTCATTGGTGGGTCCTTTTATGAGCCACTATATATGGAAACTAATGATAGAGGCTTTGAGCTTCCGAGTTTGGAGGTTAACCTTATGCATCTTGACTAAAACTTCTCAAAAGTATGTTGAGTGGATACTTGTTGAAGTGAATTTTAATTACACAATGAGTGAGTGCATCACCTAAATTTTAAGTTAAACAATATGGAGATAAGTAAAAAATATAATTAAAAAATAGTTTTCTTCTTTTCCACCCGCATGTATGACATCATCATCTTGAATCCTATTGGTTTTTTGTAGTTGATTTTGTTAATAAATTTTTTTTAGGACCATTTATAACCGTAAAATTCCCTAATTCTTGAGTCTTCCCTTCCCCTATTGGTTTTTTTAAAGTTAATTTTGTCAGTAATTTTTTAGGACCATTTGTAACCGTAAAATTCCCTAATTCTCGAGTATTCCCTTCCCCTGGCCTCATCTCCTCACTTTCTCATCCTCACTCTTGTCATCCACGCATTAGCCACGAATTTCAAATCAGTAATTACATATGATCTTAAATAAGTATTGATGAGAAACTAATGACTACAAGGATCGTGAATGTAGGTCAAACTTGAAAGGACGACTATGTGTAAACCTTTTCATGTTCCAATTTAGAGGATATGATGATACATAAACAAGTAGTTACCACGTTAAGTGCGTAGTTACTGCGTTAAGTGCAACTAAGGTACTTCATCTGGGAAAGACTACTTGTGAAGATGGGAATAAATATTTTATGCGTAAGCATATTCCATCCTAGGTTAAAGGCCAGGAAACACTGAGGACGATGTTTCACTCAATAGGGGAAGATGTAACGCACCCCAAGTAAAAAGTAAATATTTAATTTATTTTTACTACAATAATTCAGTGAACTGTGGAAATTTAATATTTAAAGTTTATTTTGATTTTATTTTTAAAATTGGTTAGGGCCAACCAGGGAATTTATGATAAAAGACACTAAGTGAAAGTTTCACTTACCAGACAGTTAGAAACAAATACTCCCATCCCTAGAGATAAATAATCTCAGTTTGGAGAAAGAATCCAAGAGGGGGGGAAAGGAAAAACTTGAGGCATCTGAGAAGGGATATGGAAAAACGGTTGAGTTCCTCAACATGACACTATTGAGGGATGGTAAGATGCTGCCAAAAAGGGTAATCCTAAGCTGGTTGGCCAACGATGACCCCAGTCAGACTTGAGGTCTGTAAATTCCTAACCTCTGGCTCCAAAATTCTTAGGAGGACCTGGTGAGGTCTCTGTTTACTATTTTCCAGAAGTGGAAACTGGCACAGGGGAGAAGTGGTAAAGGTACCATTCTCATTGTTCGGGAGGAGTGTTCTGGTTCCTAGTGGAATTCCCCTTACAGCCTAAACAAAAACAGTTATGTTTCTCTTTATATTTCACCAGCACTTTAATTACTACTGTAAATCTTGTAGAATGAGTGTATTTTGTAGTCATAATATTTCCTAGCTGAACACTGAATGGAATAGAAATCCTTCCTGTAAGATAGTAGAAAAAATTGTTTATAGCTTAATGGTGTTATATTAAAATATTGGAGAAGTGGTAAAGGTGCCATTCTCATTGGTCGGGAGGAGGGTTCTGGTTCCTGGTGGAATTCTCTTGGCAGCCTAAACAAAAAAAGCTAAGTTTCTCTTTATATTTCACCAGAATTTTAATTACACTATAAATCTTATGAATGAGTGTATTTTGTAGTCATAATATTTCCTAGCTAAACACTGAACAGAATGGAAATCCTTCCTGTAAATACAATAGAAAAAAATGTTAATAACTTAATGGTATTATATTAAAATACTTCTGTTTTTGTTAGCAGAAATTATTTATATCTTAATAGTATTATACTAAAATACTTGTGTTTTTTTTAGCCGAAATTATTTATAGATTAATGGTATTATACTAAAATTCTTGTGTTTATGTTAGCATAAAATTATTTATAGCTTAATTGTATTATATTAAAATACTTGTGTTTTTGTTATGGAAATACTGAAACATTGAAGGCTTCGTTTAACAGTGTTAAGAAAAATGAGCTAAGTGTAATGTGTTGGAAATAAATATATGCTTCCACTTTCTATAACTATCTCCTCCGCATAAATAAGGATTGAATGACCTGCGGATTAAAAAGGGGATGACTTAGAGTGGTTTCGCCCCTCTTTGTCAGAAAATTGGGTAAAGGAAAGAGGTATTCGCTTGTGTTTATTTGGAGCCTAGGGTAACAAGATGAAACCACTATGAAATTAATCCTCTTAATATGTACGCACAACAGTCAAGGGAAAAAATCTCGGTGGACTAGACGAAACCCTTCTACACATACAGGGAAATAAAATAATGTATACACTCGTAATGTATTACGTAAATAAAATAACCAAACCAGAAATGGATTATATTCCTACTAGATCCAGGGACTCATTCTGAGAGCAGTCCCATTCATAAATATGAGAGCGATACTTCTAGGAATGGTATGGGAAGAACCGATGGGGTCAAGGTCCATCTACACTATCAGATTTAGACGTAATTTTTGTAACCAAATTTTAAAATAAGTAATCTATATGAATATGTTAATAGATATAAATAATGACGGTGATGACATGCTGACAGACCATTATGAAAATTACACTTGAAGAAGTAAAATTCTAAATAAGTTAAAGTCAGTAAATATGAAATAGTGGAGTAAACCAAAACTAAACAACTTGCACGGAAATATAACCATAAAATCATAAGCGAATCCTTTCTTTCAAGATAAACGTATCCATGGGAGCTTAACAAGCAAGTGCCTCCTGCATTATATAAAATTTAATATGGAAAATTGTATATTCTCCAAACAGTACATTACAACAGTACAATATAAGAAACTTAGGCAAAACTGGTCCAAGCCCTTCTTCCATCTAAATCTTTTTAAAATACAATCAGTATCAAAAACCTGATGTTACTACTGATAGCTAAATCAAGGAAACAAAAGAAAATCCCATTAAGGGTATGTTAACTCTATGAACGCTAAGCTCGACTAGAATTAAAAAAAAAGGAAAATTAAAATTACAAAGACAACAATTTGAAATAAGGGCTCGCACCCATTAACTAAGTTACGTTGGAGAATTTGACATAGAAAAACACTTGGAATTAAAAAGGGTCGGTCATTAGACCTCAACAATGGTTGACTCATAAATTTAGCATGAAAAAACAGAGTCGGGTATACCTGTGACACAACAAGCAAGAGAGGGTAAACAAGTTAGCCAACAAAGAACCATAATGAGCAAGAGCTTAATACTATTCCTGACAATTTCATTACCTGTAGAAGGAAACCGGGTTGACAAAACCCTAGTTGGTTAGGTGCACGTACAAGGGGAACGACCAGCCAAGGTGTTGGAAAGGCAAAAGAGTAAAGGCAAAAATAACATGAATAATTCACACAAGCTACGGCTCTTCCATTAATATTTAACCTCTTTCACACTAAATATAATGAACCCGAAGAAGGGTATTTATCCTAAATCACTTGACATGCACACACTTACCAAACTAATCTATCACATAACTCGATTTTCTCAATGCTCACTTAACTGACTCTCTAACTCACTCACCAAATTCATCTATCACATAACTCAACGTTTACTTAATTGATTGTCTAACTCTTCATGTGGGAGTTAATTAACCATTTTAACACTCCCCCTTAATTACGACCGCTAAACTAAAACATAACTCGTGACAACTCAAACATGCATGTTGGTCTATGTCTCAGCTAGGCTTACAACATCCAAGTTTCTTTTGTGAAACTCAAACACATCTATTGCTAATGGGTTTGTAAATATATCAGCCAGTTCATCACTAGATTTACAAGGCTTCAACTGAACTTATCCATTGCTCACAAGTTATCTAATAAAGTGATATCTAGTATCAATATGCTTGCTCTTTTGATGAAACACACTATTCTTGGATAGTGCAATTGTTGATGTGTTGTCACAATATATTGTCTTTGATCCTTACTGTTTCTTCTTGAGTCCATCCTCTACTCTTCTTAACCATACAGCTTGACATGTTGCTGATGTTGCTGCTACATATTCTTCTTCTGCTGATGATAGTATCACAATGGGTTGCTTCTTAGATGCCCATGCTATCACACCTAAACCAAGATGGAACACATAACTAGATGTTCTCTTCCTATCATCCAAACTACCTGAAAAATCACTATCTGTGTATCCAAACAAATATTTCTTTTCTTTACTGTCATACATTATGCCACAATCTCTAGTTCCTGCTATGTATCTCATAATTCTTTTTCCTGCAATCCAATGTGTGTCTTTTGGAGTCTCCATAAATCTGGAAATCAAACTCACTCCTTGCATAATATCTGGTCTTGTGGCTATGAGATACATGAGGTTGCCAACCAATATTTTGAATAGATTTGGATTGACATCTGATCCTTCATCATCCTTACTTAACTCTGTACCTGTTGCAACTAGTGTAGGTACATGTTTGCAATTATCCATCCTGAATCTTTTCAGCAAATCTCTAGCATATTTATTTTTGCATATAGAAATTCCTTTTTCAGGTTGCTCAACTTCTATGCCAAGAAAATATTTCATGAGACCAAGATCTGTCATCTCAAATTATTTAATCATGGTTGCCTTAAATTCATCTAACTGAATATCACATCATGAACATCTAAGAAAACAATCAAAATTTTTCCATGCTCATTTTCCTTTATGTATAAGGTAGGCTCAATGCTTCTTCTGCAAAATCCATTCTTAATCATGTAACCGTTGATTCTGCTATACCATGCTCTAGGTTCTTGCTTCAGTCCATAGAGCGCTTTCTTTAACCTGTAAACTTTATCTTCTTTAACTTCAAATTCATAACTTGGAGGCTTCTACACATAAATTTATTCCTCTAGAATTCCATTCAAGAGGCTGATTTGACATCCATCTGATATACTTTCCACTTGTTCTGAGTTTTTGTCACTAGAACTGCTCTTACAGTATCCAATCTGGCTACCAGAGAAAATGTTTCTCTAAATTCTATTCCCGATTGCCACGAGAATCTACAAGTATTGCTTTAAATATGTCAATTTCACCTTTCTCGTTAAACTTTTTCTTGTACACCCACTTCACACCAATGAGATTTTTATCCTTTGGTAAATTTACTAAATCCCATGTATCATTCTTTTAAATTGAATCAATCTCTTACCATTGCTTGATTCATTACCTGATTGGCTACTTGGAGAATTTTGGTCTGTTGATCTGCTTGAAGATCCATGTTGCTCTAAAAATATTGGAGTCCTTGCTGGTGTGACTCTTTTTGGTGTCTGCTCTCTTGATTCTTTCTGCTATTTTTCTGCTACATCATCCTCTTCCTTCAATGGTGCTTGTGCATCAACTATTTTTTCTACAGTCCCATTCCATGACTCTTGTTCTTTGAACACAATATCTCTGCTAATTATTGTCTTCTTAGTGTCAGGATTATATAATTTGTAAGCTTTTGACTGCTCACTATAACCAATAAATCTGCATTTTTCACTTTGATCATCCAATTTACCTATTATCTGCTTAGGCACATGTGAATAGGCTACAAATCTAAAAAACTCTAAGATGAGATACGCTGCATGATATACCTGGCCATGCTTCTTCTGGAACTCTGTTCATCACACTCTTTGTAGGTGACTTGTTTATCACATAAACAACACATGCAACTACTTCTGCCCAATACTCATTAAACAAGTTTCTTGCTTTCAACATGCTCCTTCTCATGTTCATAATTGTTATGTTCTTTCTCTTTGCTACACCATTATGTTGCGATGTGTATCTGGTTGTAAACTTTCTTATGATTCCATGTTGTTTGCAGTACTCATGGAATGCTTTCGAATCATATTCTCCACCACGATCTAATGTCAATACCTTGATCTGTCGATCACTTTGTTTTTTTACTAAGGCTTTGAACTCTTTGACCTTTGCAAAAGTTTCAGACTTCTGCTTCAAAAAGTAAACCCAAGTCTTTTTGCTATAGTCATCAATAAAAGTGAGGAAGTAACAAATTCCACCAATCAGTTGTGTCCTCATTGGTCCACACAATTCTATATGCACCAACTCAAGTGGTTTCTTTGCTATGTATGAAATTCCCTTCAGAAAATTTTCACGGTGTTGCTTTCCCAAGATGCAACACTCAAAAGTACTAGTAGGTTCTTTGATGGGAGGTAATCCTCTGACCATAAGTTTTTTCTACAACAATATTAAACCATAAAAGTGCAAGTGTCCAAACCAAAAGTGCCATAACTAGTAATCATTAGAACATGCAACTGTAAAAGAACTAACCTAATCATTTTAGTTCATAATTAGAGGAAAGAGTATGTTCATCACCATGTACACCTTTTCTATCAGTTGCTTTCTTGGGGGTTTGTCATAAATAACACACTCTTGCCCCTAGAATATAACTCTGTATCATTTTTGCGTCAATTGACCAACACTTATCAAATTATGTTTGAGTCCAAGAACATAATATACCTTTGAGATTATCTTTGGCTCCCCCTTCTTGGTCAAAATTTTGACCACTCCTTTTCCAACTACATCCATAGTCTTGTCAATCCCCAAATTTACCTCTGTCTTCACAGATTGATCCAAATTTGCAACCAAATTATTGTTTCTTGTCATGTGGTTACTACAACCACTCTCTAATAACCACACCTTATCAGACGGTTCATGCATGTTGTTTCATTCTAGGAACATGGAGTTTATATTCTCCATACTAACATTAGCTCTCTGGATTCCTTGATCAGCTAACTTCTTCCTACAATCATGAGCATAGTGACCAAATTTATTGCAATAATAACATCTCACCTTTGATTTGTCATATTTGTAATTATTGTTGAATCTTTTGCTGTTGTGGCTTCCATTTTCATGTTCATGCTCTTCTCAGCTATCTCTCTGACCACCATATATTATGCCTTCTCCTTTGCCTCTCGATCGACCTCTGCCTCGACCTCTTGAAGTAGAAACTTGAATTTTGAAAGCAGTTTCTAAATTGTAATCATTATTTATGTCTATCCTTGCCTCATGCAATAGAAGTGATCCCATCAACTCAAACTTTTTCCAAATCCTTTGCTTCTTCTATGGCTGCTACCACAATATCACACTTGGTAGACAAAGATCTAGGGACCTTCTCAATAATTGTTCAATTTTTAATTTCTTCACAAAAAATTTGTAATTGATTTACGACAGACAGGGCCCTATTCATGAAGGAATGAATGTCCTCTGTCTCCTTCATCTGTAGACTTTCAAAATCTCTCCTAGTATTCTGCAATTTAATAATATTGACTTTTTCCATACCTTGATAGCTTGTTGCCAATGTTTCCCAGGCTTCCTTTGCTAAAGACGTGATCATTATATTATGGAACACTTCTCGATCCACTCCCTGCTAGATAAGAAGAAATGCTTGTGCATTCTTCCTTTTGCCTTTCTTGCATTGTTCTCTCTCTGCATTACTGAGAGCTCATTCTTCTACATCATCTTAAGGTTTTGCAAACTCAAACTTGATATGATCCCAAACATCATGTGCTTTTAACATGGTCTCCATCTTAGTGGCCCACACATCATAATCTTTCCCTGTGAAAGAAGGAAGTTGTGGCTGGAAGCTGTTTGTTGCCAAATTTCTTTTGGAAAAAAATATTTTTTGATAAAACCCTAAATTCCTCTTTGAAATGGTTTCCAAAGGTTAAAAAATAACCTTATAATAAAAACCCTAGGTTTTATTTTTTTATATATAAAATATTATATAATAAACCCTTTTTTAAAAAAGATTATTATAATACTCCACTTATAAGCCAAATTTTTTTTTCAAAAATTCAGTCTGAAAAATCCCTTTTCAAAGATGATTAAAAAGTCATTTTAAAAATCTTCGTTTTACTCTCACATAAGAACTCAAACCCCTTTTAAAATTTCTTTAGGAAAAAAAGCTTTTTAATGAGATCAACCACTTATTGACATTTTCTTCGCTAACGCTAACGCTCCTATTGTTGCGTAAGACTTGCATGCTAATGCACCTCTTGACACTACGATCCCACATTAGTCCTGTAACGCACCGAAAATTCAAGGTTTTCGGCATGCATACAAATCACATAAGATTTTTATTTGTAACACGATTCTTTGTAGTAGCGACCACCATTATAACACTTTGTATACCACTACAGGGTGCGTTATAGCTCAAATAAGCGAGAAAAAAATTTCTGCTCTCACACATGGATGATTGCTAATCCATCTTTCTCTGGTTCTTTGTAACCTCTCTCTGATACCAATTATAAATGCATAAATAACATGAATAATTAACACACAATAACACACAGAAGTTGTGGCTCTTCTATTAATCTTTAATCTCTTTCACACTAAATATAATGAACTCGACGAAGGGTATTTATCCAAAATCACTTGACATGCACACACTTACCAAACTACTCTATCACATAACTCGACTTGCTCAATGCTCACTTAACTGACTCTCTAACTCACTCACCAAATTCATCTATCACACAACTCAATGCTTACTTAACTGTCTGTCTAAGTCTTCATGCAGGAGTTAATCAACTATTTTAACACTTCCCCTTAATTACGACTGCTAAACTAAAACATAACTCATGACAACTCAAACATGCATGTTGGTCTATGTCTCGGCTAGGCTTACAACACCCAAGTTTATTTTCTGAAACTCAAAAACATCTATTGCCAATGGATTTGTAAATATATCAGCCAATTGATCAATATATTTACAAGGCTTCAAGTGAACTTCTCCATTGCTCACAAGTTCTCTAATAAAGTGATATCTAACATCAATATGCTTTCTCTTTTGATGAAACACACTATTCTCGGATAGTGCAATCATTGATGTGTTGTCACATTATATTGTCGTTGATCCTTGTTGTTTCTGCTTGAGTCCATCCAATACTCTTCTTAACCATATTGCTTGACATGTTGCTGATGTTGCTGCTACATATTCTGCTTCTGCTGATGATAGAGTCACAATGGGTTGCTTCTTAGATGCCCATGCTATCACGCCTGAACCAATATGGAACACATAATTGGATGCACTCTTCCTATCATCCAAACTACCTGCAAAATAACTATCTGTGTATCCAATCAAATATTTATTTTTTGTACTTGCGTACATTGTGCCACAATCTCTAGTTCTTGTTGTGTATCTCATAATTATTTTTCCTACACTCCAATGTGTGTCTTTTGGAGTCTCCATAAATCTGGAATTCAGACTCACTCCTTCCATAATATCTGGTCTTGTAGCTGTGAGATACATGAGGCTTCTAACCAATCTTTTGAATAGAGTTGGATTGACATCTGATCCTTCATCATCCTTGCTTAACATTATACCTATTTCAACTGGTATAGGTACAAGTTTGCAATTATCCATCCTGAATCTTTTTAGAAAATCTCTGGCATATTTATTTTGGCAAATGAAAATTCCTTTTCATATTTCTCAACTTCAATGCCAAGAAAATATTTCATGAGACCAAGATCTGTCATCTCAAATTCTTTCATCATGGATGCTTTAAATTCATCTAACTCAAGATCACCTGTAAAAATCATATCATCAACATATAAGAAAACAATTGAAATATTTCCATGATCATTTACCTTTGCATACAAGGTAGGCTCAATGCTACTTCTGCAAATCCATTCTTAATCATGTAACTATCGATTTTGCTATACCATGCTCTAGGTGCTTGCTTCAGTCCGTAGAGCGCTTTCTTCAACCTGTAAACTTTATCTTCTTTACCTTTAACTTCATAACCTAAAGGCTACTTCACATAAATTTCTTCTTCTAGAATTCCATTCAAGAAGGCTGGTTTGACATCCATCTGATATATTTTCCACTTGTTCTGAGTTGTTGTGGCTAGAACTGCTCTTACAATATCTAATCTAGATATCGAAGAAAATGTTTCTCCAAAGTCTATTCTCGATTGATGCGAGAATCCTTTTGCTACAAGTCTTGCTTTCAATCTGTCAATTTCACCTTTCTCATTCAACTTAGTCTTGTACACCCACTTCACACCAATGAGGTTTTTATCCTTTGAAAAATTAACCAAGTCCCATGTATCATTATTTTTAATAGAATCAATCTCTTCATCCATTGCTTGCACCCAATTTTCATTTATGATTGCTCCTTCAAACGAAGAAGGTTGGAATGAAAACAATTCAAAATTTGAACTAACATCCAAATCATCATAAATATATTTCAAACTTCTCATCTTTCTCTTACCATTTCTTGAGTCATTACATGATTGGCTTCTTGGAGAATTTTGGTCTGTTGATTTGCTCGAAGATCCATGCTGCTCTGAAAATCTTGGAGTCCTTGCTGGTGTGATTCTGTTTGGTGTCTTCTCTCTTGATTCTTGATGCTCCTTTTCTACTACATCATCCTCTTCCATCAATGGTGCTTGTGCATCAACTGTTTTGTCTATAGTCCCATTCCATGAATCTTGTACGTTGAACACAACATCTCTGTTAATTAGTGTCTTTTTGGTGATAGGATTATGCAATTTGTAAGCTTTTGACTGCTCACTATAACCAATAAATATGAATTTTTCACTTTGATCATCCAATTTACCTCTTATCTTCTTAGGCACATGTGCATAGGCTACACATCCAAAAACTCTGAGGTGAGATATGTTGCATGACATACCTAACCATGCTTCTTCTCGAACTCTCTTCATCACACCCTTTGTAGGTGATATGTTTATCACATAAACATCACATGCAACTGCTTCTGCCCAATACTCATTAGACAAGTTTCTTGTTTTTAACATGCTCCTTGTCATGTTCATAATTGTTTTGTTCTTTCTCTCTGCTACACCATTCTGTTAAGGTGTGTATCTGGTTGTAAACTGTCTTCTAATTCCATGTTGTTTGTAGTACTCATGGAATGCTTTCAAATCATATTCTCCACCATGATCTGATTTCAATGCCTTGATATGTCAATCAAATTTTTATTTTTTTTTCTGCTAAGGCTTTGACCTCTTTGAACTTTGCAAAAGTTTCAGACTTCTACTTCAAAAAGTAAACACAAATCGTTCTGCTATAGTCATCAATAAAAGTGAGGAAGTAACAACTTCCACCAATCGATTATGTCCTCGTAGGTCCACGCAAGTCTGTATGCACCAACTCAAGTGGTTTCTTTTCTCTATATGAAATTCCCTTTGGAAAACTTTCATGGTGTCGCTTTCCCACAATGAAACACTCACAAGTACTAGTAGGTTCTTTGATGGGAGGTAATCCTCTGACCATCTATTTTTGTTGCAACAATCTTAAACAAAAAATGTGCAAGTGTCCAAACCGAAAGTGACATAACCAGTAATCATTAGAACATGCAACTGTAAAAGAACTAACAAGATCATTATATCTCATAATTAGAGGAAAGAGTTTGTTCCTCGTCATATTCACCTTTGCTATCAACTTTTTGCTTGGGGATTTGTCATAAATAACACACTCTTTCCTCTGAAAGATTACTCTGTATCTTTTATGCGTCAACTGACTAACACTTATCAAATTATGTTTGAGTCCAGGAACATAATATACCTCTGAGATTGTCTTTGGCTCCCCCTTCTCGGTGAAAATGTTGACTACTCCTTTGCCATCAACATCCACATTATTGTCAGTCCCAAACTTTACCTCTGTCTTCACAATTTGATCCAAATTTTCAACCAAATTCTTGTTGCCTGTCATGTGGTTACTGCAACCACTGTCTAATAGCCACACCTTATCAGACGATTCATGCATGTTGTTGCGTGCTAGGAACATGGAGTTAGTATTTTCTACACCAACATTAACTCTCTCGTTTTCTTGATCAGCTAGCTTCTTCCTGCAATCACGAGCATAGTGACCAAATTTATTACAATAATAACATCTCACCTTTGATTTGTCTAATCTATAATTATTATGGTCATCATACTTTGTTAAACTCCAAAAAACAAACTTTTAATAAAACCCTGGGTTTTATATTTTTTATATAAGAAATTTCTTTTATAAAAAAAAACTTTATATAATATCTACTATTCGAAAATCATTAAAATATTTCTTTTAAAGTCCTTTTTAAAACCTCCTCGTACTTTATGAAAAGACCCTTTTTAAAAATTATTTATAATTTTTTTTTTCATGTATTTAAAATCTTACGTATTCATAAAGGAGTCGTCTAACGAGCCGGAGGAATTGCCCGGACGGTCAAAATTGGCCGGAATCCGGGCCAAAAAAATTTAAAAAATCTTGCAGAAACAGTGATTGAATCTTGATTTTGACATTGGAAATGGATTCAGCACCATCAAAAACCTGCAGGACACCCAAAATATTAAACTTTGATAGTTATAACATGGATTTGGAAAAATTCCTGCCGGATTTTCTGAAAATCTTATCGGAATTTTCATGATTTTCAGGGCGATTCCTCTGGCTAGTTAGACTACGGCATTCATAAAAGCCTTTTCATATGGCTTTTAAAAAACTACTCCGTTGACTTTTTTGGCTCGTATATTAAAAAATTCTTTAATACGAATACTAACGTGCTCTTGCTGCGTTGTCTGCGTTTGGCCTTTGGGCTAACACTTCTCACCATAGGTTGAACTAACGCTTGTGTCGCTTTGTTGACATGCGTTAATACTAACGCTGTGAATTTTCAACAAGCCTGCGTGCTCTGATTTACATGGACATAACTAGGTTATGCATATTACTATTATTTTATTATTATTATTATTATTTTTTATGTAAAATTATATTTTTTATATTTTTTATTTTATCTTTTTGAAGTTGGCTAAATAATATTTCAATTTCATTTTGCAGATACATCTGTTCATGTAATTTTTTTTTCAACTATTTAAATAAATTGAAAAATCAAGAGTACCTTTTTGAAGAGGATTGGTGAATGAAGATAGTGTTTTTTTTTTAAATTTTTTAGTTGTGTATATTTTATGTTATTGATTTTGATTTTTGATTAAGTCTTTTTAAATTTGTTAAAAAAAATGTAAACATTATGTTTAGATGAAAAATATCATATAAATTTAAAAATGTCAAACTCATATGTCATTGGATAAGGGATTCCTTCATGAATCTAATATGGTCAACTTTGCCACTTAAGGACAAATTCTACCCTAAGTTTGCTAGGGTACAAAATGGTGTTTTACAGAAATTTGATTGTTTTTTTAGGACCTCAACAACTCAATGTAGTACTTAAAATGACCCATCGAGCAATTGAGTTATAAATTCAATAACTCAATCGAGGGTTTAAGAAACCCTCAATGGATACATTTAAGTGGTTAACCAAGGACTAGATCTAGTTATTGAGCTCCATCAAGCCATTGCAAAAATATAGTTTTCCAAATCTCAGGAAGGTTTTATTTTTTGGGATATGATCCTTATGTGAACTCCATAGATTTAGAATCAAGAAATATCTAAAATTTTATCTATAAATAATTTAAAGAAGCTACTATATTATTATTTTATTTAAAATGGAAATTCAACTAGATCTACATTATTAACAAGGTTAAAATATTTTTATGTTATTAATAAATCAACACAGTTAAAATATTTTTAAGTTATTAATAAATGTGATGTGCCTGTTTGAAATAAAGCATGAAAATAGTTACACAGATGCTTCACAGTGGATTGTAAAAAGTAGAACCCCTCTCTCTCTATATATGATTAAGCTCTTGTAGATAGCCTCAAAATAAATAAAATAAAATAAACTTATTTGTATTTTAAAATTGAATAAAAATTATTTCATTCATATTTGAGTTTTTAAAAATTAAATAAAATTTATTTTAATCATAAGAAATTGTGGATAGCTAAGTAAATTTAGGAAAATTGATAACATTATATAAAATTATAAAAATGTTATCATATATATATATATATTACCTATATTAAATTCCAATACAATTGACTTGTATTATGTTATGACTAATATCTTTTAGATAATCTCAAAAGAAATAATATTGAATGAACTTTATTTGTTGTTTACACTCACATCTTTTAAAATTGAATAAAACTTATTTTAATCTTATTTGTTTATTTTAATTGAACGGCTAGATAAGAATATTATGTTATGACTAAGATCTTCTAGATAATCTCAAAATAAATTATATTGAATAAGCCTTATTCGTTGTTTCCCTTGACGTCTTTTAAAATTGAATAAAAATTATTTTAATCTCATTTGTGTATTTTAATTGAATAGCTAGATAAGAATATTATGTTATGACTAGGATCTTGTAGATAATCTCAAAAGAAATTATATTGAATAAACCTTATTTTTGTTTACACTTGACATCTTTTAAAATTGAATAAAACTTATTTCAATCTTATTTGTGTATTTTAATTGAACATTGAGATAAGAAATTGATCGAAATTAAATACTTAAAAAAGTTGACCATGCAATGGTATATGGGTGGGTTGAAAATATTTCCATATATAAGTTTTTTTACTATACTATGGATGACATTAGAATTCAAATAAATTATTTTTAAAATTGAATTGTAATAACATGCATGTTGATTGCACTAAAATACACTTTCTACAAGCCAATATGAAGCACATTGGTAATTCTTTGGATGCTCAACACTAAATTGATATATGATTATTTTAATTTATTTTAAGTATAAAAGTGACTTCATCATAGTAATATTGTACTTATATCATGTTATGGCTAAGGTCGTGTAGTTAACCTCAAAAGAACAAAATTGAATAAAACTTATTTATTGTTTACCAGACATCTTTTAAAATTGAATAAAATTTATTTCAATCCTATTTGTGTTTTTTAATTGAACCTTCATATAAAGAAGTGATTGAAATACTTAAAGGAGTTGGCCATGCAATAGTATATGGGTGGGTGACAAATATATATATATATATATATATATATATATATATATATATATATATATATATATATATATAATATGGATGACTTTAGAGTTCAAATAATCTATTTTTAAAATCATTGTAATAACATATATGTTGATTGCACTAAACGGCACTTTCTATAAGGAAATATGAAGCATATTTATAATTCTTTCCATTCAATATTAAATTGATACATGATATATTTCATTCATTTTAAGTATCAAAGTAACTTGCATCATAGTAAGGTTGTACAAGTATATCATGTTATGACTAAGCTCTTGTAGATGACCTAAAAATAAATAAAATTGAATAAAACATATTTCAATTTTATTTGTGTTTTTTAATTAAACCTTGGGATAACCAAGTAAATTTAGGAAAGTTCATAAAATCATATATATAATTATAAAAACATGTATTAATTTTTCATTTGGTATATTAAATTCCAATACATATGACTTAAATATCATGTTATGACTAAGCTCTTGTAGATGACCTCAAAATAAATAAAATTGAATAAAACTTTTTCGTATTTTACCAAACATCTTTTAAAATTGAATTTAAAACTTATTTCAATACTATTTGTGTTTTTTAATTCAACCATGATATATTTTAGTTCATTTTAAGCATTAAAATGACTTGCAGCATAGTAAGATTGTACTTATTTTCTTAGTCTATGAAACTAGAAATACAAAATGTTATATATTTTAATAAAAGTTATAATATATAAAATAAATATTAACTAGCCAAATAATTATCATATCTACAAACTAAAATTTAATGAATATTCATAAATAAGATTAATAAACATCCATAAACTGAAATAGTGATTGTATCAATAATAGGGAAAAGTTTAAGAATGAAAGTATATCTTAAAGTTTAGAAACCTTGGTGAATCTTACTAGTCCCTAATATGTAAATTGTATAAAAAAAATATGATATTTTTGTAAAAATATTTAGGTTTATAATTATTTTATATTAGTATATATATATATTTTGGCGATTTTTAGGGTAAAATAAATTTATACCATAAAATTTGGGCGAATCAATTTAAAAAAAAATGGAAATTGGCGAATCTTTTTTTTGGAAAAAGCATGGAAAATTAACCCACCTGCGAATATTAGCCCCTAAAATTTTCCCTGATCAATAAACTGTCCATATGAAAAATATACAAACTACAAATGTTACATGAACACCCGTAAACTAAAATAATAAGCATCCATAAACTGAAATAATGTTCATCTACATCCATAAACTATCCATATTTGAAAATATACGAAGTCTGTATCACATGTGAATGTGGCCTATGAAATGGGTCTGAAAATATACAAAATATCCACTCTAAGTACCACCAGAACTCCTATGTGAGTTTTGTTATGCAAAGTAATCATTTATAATCTGGTACTGCAATATAACACATTCAAACTCAAATTAAATAGATCATTATTTGTGCAAAATAAAAAATATAGAAATAAATGATTTTGAACCAAATTTAATTACATATATGAATCTACTAACATCACTCAAGTCCAAATGAAATTCAGGTAGAATGGGGGTCTGATTAATCTGGGTTTGGTGCCCCCCTACTTGTGGCTCAAAGATTGGGGCATGCATTGATGGACCCATGTCATTAATACCTCTATACCCAGTATCCCACTCATGCATCCACATAAATGTAACATCGAAAACACTTTGCATATGATCCTATGTACACAATGGCAAGGACAAATTATAATTAATTTACGAATTAATTAACATGCATGTAACTTAAAAAAATATTTTTTTTTACCTCAACCGTTGGCCCATGTTGTTTTACATAGTGACTCTCCTCCACACGAGTGTTATGAGGTGGAGGTGGAGGAGAATCAATGGAAACATGCACTGGTGGAGGATGCTTTGACTGATCAAATACCCACTCATATGACCTTAGAATCTCATCCATGTAGTTGGGACGTGTCTACATGTTATCATGAACTTATTAATATAAATACAATTTAATGCGAACTAAATTAATATAAATAATTATGTATGATTTGACAATAAGAGTAAAAAAATTCATATATATGTACCTAGTTTGTTTCACGCGATTCATGCACTCTCCAAGTGTCACATATTTTATCATGACACATACATGCATATGAAAAAGTTGGTGAACGGGTAGACTCGAGAGATATGAATCATCATATAATGAACTAGCGGGTCATAAGGGAACAGTGGTGGTATGCTCATCTCTCCACACAATGTAACATATGTAGTGGCTAATTTCATTTGCATGTTATCTGCAATGGTATGCTTGGTCTCAACGTTGAGTTGTGACGACTCTTCTAGCTCTGTCAACAATACCACGCTTCGAGACGATAATGGAAAAAATATTTGAGGTGGTGGTACATGCCAAGGGTCCCTATGAGCTGTGACACGATCATAGGTACATCCCAAGGCGGGTCCATAAAACTTAGATCTAGTGCTGGTGTAATTCAACCTCATATGTAACATGAACTTTGCATATATATGCTTTGCAAAGTAAATGGAGACCTGATCATGGTGGGGGAACTGGCCCCAAGCTTCAATGAATCTATCATAAAAAAGGGACTATATCAACATTCTTAATATATCTAAGTAGAATCATACCTCGATGTCTAACACTCTGGAGGGATGTCGAACAAGACCCCATGAACATCAATGTCCTTGGTGGCGTCTTTCACTACCTCCAAAGTATGTGGGCCTCTAACCTCCATCCTCCTATCATATGTATGGAATGTAAGAGGTGGCTCAGTGGGCCCACCTTGTGGTATGCCTAGTAGGCAAGGTAGCAGCGATTTTACCCAGCTCTTGTGATATCCATGTATGTTGGGCCTTAACATACTGCAATGTGATACTAGTTGTAGCATCATCCCATAGAGGGATCGATGTTGCATTATGATCCTGAGCTTCCCCCTACAAAGGATCTACAAATCATAAATTTATTTCACTAAATTCCTAAGAAAAAACATCGAAACATAAAATAGTCAGAAAATAAAGTTTTTACCATTCAAAATCATAAAAAAATCATAATAAACATGCTAACATTGAAATTATTGAAAACTTATACAATGAAATGAAAAAAAAAACCTATACTATCTATTTTTTGTGGTTTTCAAGGGTTTTCTTGGTAGTTTTTAATGGTTTCTATGTTTCTTTTCTTGTTTTCAAGGGTTTTCTTATTGAATTTTTGTGGTTTTGCAGGTTTTCTTGGTGTTTTCCATGGTGATTTTTTGTGGTTTTCGTGTTTTTTGTATCGTTGGTTTTCATTTCAAATTATTTATTTTTTTGCAAGAAAATATAATTCAAACAGAGAAAAAATGATAGGAAACTTACCTTGGCCTATGGACGATGGTTGGTTTGATCTTTGGGGACGTTGGTGCGGTTGTTGTGTAGCTGGATCAAACTCCTCCATCTCCCAAACCCTCGGTTAAGCTCCAAAACCCTTGACCGAGTTGTTTTCTTCCTCGTTGTTTACACAAAATGACTTTCACAAACTGTAACGACCATGGGTTTTAATGACAAATAGAGGCTCGATCGAGCTCCTATGTTAACTTGGTTTACACAGGAGCTCAATCAAGGGTTTGTTTAAACACTTGATCGAGCTATCTCTAAGCTCTTAAGAAACCCAATTGACCACTTAAAAATTTCTTCTTCAAGCATTCAAAATAACTTGATCAAGCTCCATTTTTCCACCAAAACTTGCCCTTACTTTGCCAAAAACATATAACCTAACTCCATGCATAGACCCAACTATATTTCATAATTTATAATGGTTGAAAAAAAAATTATAATTATAATTTAGATTTTTCTAATTTAAATTCATAATTTTTAACACAATAACATCAAATTTTAATAATAAAATAATGATAATATATAAATATTATTGTTTTTATAATTATAAAATAAAAATTATTTTTTAATAATAAAAAATAAATTTATATAAAAAATAATTTTAAATAAACAAATAAAACATCTAATATAGTATATATGACATATTGTTGGATTTAAATATATTTATTATTGTTTTTATAATTATAAAATAAAAATTAATTTTTAATAATAAAAAATAAATTTATATAAAAAATAATTTTAAATAAACAAATAAAACATCTAATATAGTATATATGACATATTGTTGGATTTAAATATATTTAAATATATTTACATCTTCAAGAAACTAAATACTTTGTTGCAACCAAGAAAGTGATAGCTAATAATTTCAAATCTCTCTATATATATAATTTTAAAAACACGTAAAAATGTCATTCTATTACTTCAGATTTCCAACATATCTTAATAAAAGATAAATGTACTCAGATTTTACACTAATAAAATAACATCATCGTTTTATGGAAGTAAAATATAATAAAATATTTAATATTTAGTTGTAGTTAAATTAAATTGTATATCTTATTTTTACTAATTTAATTAAATATATTAATATTAAAAATAAAATAGTGTTTAATTTTATTATCATTTTTTTATATTTTTAATATGTATATACTTTTTAAATTCAGTGTATATTTTTTGTTTGAATTTTTTTAAAATTGTGATATAGTTTAAATGTTTTTTTCTTTTTAAATTGTGGTATAGTGTAAATGTTTTAATTGTGGTAGCATAAGTGGTATTGCTACTAAATTATCAAAATGTGAATTTTATTTTTTTCTTTGATAAAGAGATAAGATTTTACTCTTTTTAAGTTAAAAAGAAAAAACTAAATTTCCTTTTCATTAGTGAGATAGGTAAAATAACATCGTTATTTTTTCTTTTTCTTTTTTGTCTTAAAATTTATTAAAATGAAAAAAATTCAATTCAATAATATTATAAATTACACAAATTTTAATAAATAAAAAATAAACAACATTTCATATTTTAAAAAATACATGCAAAGCCTAATGTCTATGATTTTAGTTTAATTAAAACTTTTCCACAACTTCATTAATGGAAATATTAACACAAAATCAAGTCTCTATAACATTTCATTAATTAGTTATTTTCCAAACGTTTGGCCAATTTTAAAAAGAACATTGACTTATTTATTTAATATGTTTTTATAAACAAGCTACCAATTTTAATAATAAATTACAAGCTTCTTTTTTTTTTTTTAATTTACATTCTATATATAATTTTTAAACGAAAATCTTATAAAATATTATAAATAAATAAACTTTAAATCTTTAAAAAGAAATAGATAATTTTTAGTTTAACTAAAATATTTCCAAAACTACGAAACTAATTATTACATATGTTTTAATTTAACTAAAATCTTTCCAAAACTACAAAACTACTTATTACCTCTGTTTTAAACAATGTAATGATAATAATTAAAGTATCTAAATACCATGGGGGTGATCAAATGTTAAATGATAAGCTGCATTTCTTTGTCCACCCCATTTAGTGCTACCACTACGTACCGAGCCATATCCTCCCATTGTTAACCACAAATCATTTTAGTCACTTTTAATAAAGCATCCTAATACATGGAATAAAAGGTCAACATCATATCTAATGTGCCCTCCAAAAGTCTTAATCAAACCATTGCAAAAATCTAAATTATTGTGCCCTTCAAAAGTCTTAATCAAACCATTGCAAATATCTAAATTATTGTGAGGATGGGATCAAAGCGTAAGAAAATTACGTCAATGTCTCTGACCAACAAAAGTCTTCATTAAACTATTGCTGGGTGGAGAAAATGTGGTGGGATGCAGGATGACTAATGCAATCAAGGACGAAAAATGTGGTGTTGGTTAATTAGAGTTTTTATTTGGTGAAAAAAAATTGGTCAATTTTGTTTATATTGGGTTTTTAATATAGATTCATTACCCTCAACAAAAATTGGGTTTTTGACTAAATGTATAGAGTCAGTACTTCAAACTCATATTCCAATAAATCTCACTATGAATTCCTAAAAAGTGCTTGTGCTTCTTTTAATACGCCTCAGCGCCTTTCTAAACAACTGCTCTCCCACAAACTGTTCCAAAATTTTCAAGCAGCAATGCTCACAGGCGTACAGCGATGCGAAGGATGATAGTTCCAGCACTTTCACTTCCCCTGCTGGTGGTAATTACAAAATCTTCTTTTGCGGCTAAGGAGGTCCTTGGTGATATGGCGCTTACGGTATGGGACAATTTGCATGCCAAGATGTCGAGGATCAAAGAGGCTAGGTGAGTGTGACAAGTTTTACTAACCCTCGCTCGAGCTCCCTCCCACTCGGGTTCCTCACCACTCTCGACCCGCCCCTACTCGCTCTCGGCCCTCACTGAACCGTCCCTGCTACCATCGTCCCCGCTGCCTTAACCTCGCTCGAGCTCCCTCCCACTCGGGTTCCTCACCACTCTTGACCCGCCCCTACTCGCTCTCGGCCCTCACTGAACCATCCCCGCTACCTAACCCTCGCTCGAGCTCCCTCCCACTCGGGTTCCTCACCACTCTCAACTTGCCTCTACTCGCTCTCGGCCCTCACTGAACCGTCCCTGCTACCATCGTCCCCGCTGCCTTACCCTCACTTGAGTTCCCTCCCACTCGGGTTCCTCACCACTCTCGGCCCGCCCCTACTCGCTCTCGACCCTCACTGAACCGTCCCCGCTGCCTAACCCTTGCAGATCCTTTAGGACGAGGGTTTTTTCTCTGCGGGGGTCCGGCAGCCACATCGCCGCTGCGGATAGGGTTTTTCTCTGTGGGGTAGTACTCAGCAGAGGGAAGGCCTAGGGCGGAGGTACACAGTGGGACTTAGACTCCGCTGGTAGTTTTGAACAAGCCCGGTCCGCCTGCGTCCCCAGTTGAAGCAGAGCCTCAGACAGGAGGGAGGAATACAGCGGCTGCAGCGGATAGGGTTTTTCTCTGCAGGGTCCGGCGGCCGCCTCGCTGCTGCGGCCCCCCCTCTTCTTCATCAGCGACCTCTAGGTGTTGCGGATGGGGTTTTATGCAGCGGATGGGGTCTCCTCTGCGCAACATCTTGCAGCGGCTGTGCCCTGGTTTTCCTTCTCACAGTCTCGATGGAGTTGGAAGGTTCTATCTCAGTTTTCGGGTGCGGAGGAGGGGTTTTATGTCACGTTTGGGGTTTTCTCTGCGCGGGATATGGGCGGCCGCCTCGCTGGTGGACTGGCGATGGGGTTTTTCTCGATGCTGTGAACCCTCTTCTGCTGTCCTTTTGCTTGTTGCTGCAGCTCCATTTTCTCCTCTGGGGCTGTTTTTTTGTGGATCCTGTTGATGGGATGATACAGGGGTGGAGACTACTCTCCCTCTACTGTCATTTTTGTTATGAGTGGTTTATGCACTCTGATTTTTGTGATGCCAAGCTTCTGTGATCCTGAATGTGATCCAGTTTGTTTTCTGGCATTGATGTCTCGATGTTTCTCGTTGTTGCACAACTGAGAACGAAATTGATGTAATGTGGATGCCAAGCTACTGTGATCCTCCCTTGTATGTGATCCGGTTTGTTTTTTGGCATAGATGTTATGATGTTTCTGGCTGTTGCACAGCTAAGAACGATATTGATGTAAAATGAACTGATATATTTAATATATCAGCGTTTTTTTTCTTCTGAAAAAGAAAAGAAAAAGAAAAGATGGGAGACAACCAAGAAATTGGCTTTGAGGGCCGAGCTCAGAGATATCTCACAAAAAATAAGTGACATATATTCTGGCATGGCTGCTACAACCCCAAATCAGGATACTTTCAGGCTCTTAAAGGAATTGGGGAACAGGAAAAAGGAAATTCTACTCATTGAGGAGATTTCATGGAAGTTAAAGAGCAGGAATACATGGTTAAGGGAGGGCGACCAAAATACTAATTTTTTTCACAAATCAGCTACGGACAGGAGGAACCGTAATGTCATATGGCGGGTCAAGAAGATGGATGGATCTTTCACTATAACAAATGCGGAAATCCAAGCGGAGGCTTATCGTCATTTTTCCAATTTTTATCAAGCTCAGCCGGAGATCGATGGGGAAAACCAGAATTGGATGCTGGATCACATTCAAAGAATGTTTGACAATGATTCTATTGATGCTCTTAATAGACCCATCACGAGGGAGGAAGTTCATGCCACTATTAAATCTTTTGCATCCAACAAATGCCCAGGCCCTGACGGCTGGCCCTCTGAATTCTATCTGTTTTTCTTTGATCTTATGGGCAACCTAATCACTGAGGTTGTGGAGCAGACGCGCATTATGGGTCATATTCTGGCAAACTACAATTCAACATTTATCGCTCTTGTTCCAAAATTGACAAAGCCATCAACTTTTGCGGATTTCCGGCCAATTGCTCTATGCAATCTGATTTATAAAATTTCCTCAAAGATTATTGCAACTCGTTTTAAGGTCACCCTTGAACAACATATCTCTCTGGAACAATATGGGTTCTTGAAAGGTCGGTCCATCCATGATGCTATAGCAATTGCACAGGAAGTCTTTCACTCCATGCACAGTGACAAAATTGATGCGCTGGTCATGAAAATTGATTTGATGAAGGCGTATGACTCTATTGACTGGGCGTATGTTCGTCTCCTTCTTCTCAGAATTGGGCTTCCTGTATCCATTATTTGCTGGTTTATGTCATGCGTCTCTACGGTTAGATATGCTGTGCTAATCAATGGTTTTCCTAGAAATTTCTTTAAAGCGGGTCGTGGCTTACGTCAAGGGTGCACGTTATCTCCCATGATATTCATCTTAATCATGGATGGTTTCAGCAAAATGATGCACAGGGCTGAGCGGAACGGATTTATATCTGGGTTTCATTTTTCTCCGACTATCAAAACCACTCATTCACTATTTGTAGACGATATGCTGTTGTTTGGAACATTGAACAGAAATAAATGGTTCTATGTACATTTTATGCTGATTAAATTTAGCTCTGCTACAGGTCTTCACATCAATTATCATAAATCAATTCTCATCTATGAGTTTGGAAACATGGAGGATATCTGTTTTATTGCTGATTTTCTGGGTGTTGATCATAGACATGCGTCAGAGGGTCTTAAATACCTGGGTGTATTTATCAGACCTTGCAAGTACAAGAATCGAGATTGGAGATGGTTAGTGGATCGTTATCGGACGCGGATTGGAAAATGGACACAGAGATGGTTATCCCTTGGTGGCTGACTTGTTATGGTTCAGGCAGTACTAACTCAACTCGTGGTATACTGGGCACATATTTTCTATTTGCCTCAACAGATCATTGATGAGATAAACAATATTTCTGCACACTTCTTATGGGGGGGTTGCTATTCAGATCACAAATACCACCTGGTAAAATGGAAATTATTATGTAGGGACAAAAAACATGATGGCTGGGGTATATTGGATTTTAGATCCTTTAATTCTGCGCTTCTGGTCAAGACTTTGTGGAGGGCGCTGATAGGTGATGGTATTTGGAACAAAATAATATTCTGTAAGTATATATCGGGAGAGCCTTTGTACCAGCTTATATGTCATGATTTTTATATCCCGCCCAACATATCTGCTATCTGGAGGAGCTTATCCAGAGTTCTTGACCTGGTTGCGTCTCGTCTCACCTGGAGATTTGGGGATGGGAGTGCTATCCCGCTGGGATCAAAACTGATATTCGGAGCTAATATTGATCGGACGCTTCCACCTGGGATCATTCACAGAATGGCGCATAATGGTATTTTCTATCTGTCGCAGGCTATTCATTATTGGACTTTCGGTGCCCCTATTTATAAATCTGATGTACAGCTACATCTGGAAGATGATGATGCTGTGATTTGGTCAAATTACACTATGTCACTCAGAATGGCTAGTCTATGTTATGATTCCGGGGGTGATTGCATTACATGGGATGGGGCTCTCAAGGAGGGGACTGTTATTGTTCGTGACATATACCAAAGCATTAATATTTCACAATATTCAGACAATATATCCTCCACCTTTCACCAATTTTGGGGAAATCAGATCCCTACTAAGATTATACTTTTCGTGTGGTTAGTATGGAAAGGAAAAATATTAACATGGGATAATCTTCTCAAGCGCGGGCAATGCGGTCCCAATCGTTGCTCCTTTTGTCATATGGCGGAAGAATCAATTATCCACATCTTTTTTAGCTGCCCCATCATCATAAGATTATGGCGTTTCTTCAGTGAATTTTTAATGGATCCGACCTAGACCCCTTCATATTTCATAACTGTGGCGGAGACATGGGGGAAAAAGCCCGGAAAATACAAGCACCTTCCCTTTTTCTTCATATGGGAGGTATGGCTTGCCCAGAATAGACATATTTTCCAAGATGCCCCCTTTAACATTGCGAATATTTTTTGTGCTATTGAAAAATGGATTGATGACAGGCCTACGTCCCGGGATATGGTGGTGGATGGATCTATCCGGTTGAGACCTCATGATATCTCTATTCCTGCTTTCTTTTTTGATGGTGCCTGTGTAGATGGGGTTATTGGCTGTGGGGCTTGGGTCAAGTTATCCCAAGGGGAGCGTATTCACTATTACTGGAATGGTGGTATAGGTACTAACAATATGGCTGAGATTATGGCTATCTGGGGTGCTCTTCTTGTGGCATGCCACTTAAATCTCCCTCACATATCCTTTTATGGTGACTCCAAACTGATTGTTGATGGTTTTATGGGAAATATTTCTCTGACTATTTCTGGCATCCAGGGTTGGCTAAAAGGAGCTACAAGATTATGGCACAGGTTGAACTGCCCCCCATTCATCACATATTCAGAGAAAATAATAGCAAGGCGGATGGATTATCAAAAAAAGGCATTCGGGCTGATTTTGGCAGTATCTACATGCTCCATTACCGAAATGGTTCTGTAATATGGCAGAACACCATCCCTTTTCCATGAATTATTTATTACATCAAGGAGATGGATTTTTGTTTTTTGTTTATTTTCAGATAACGATTTTGTTTCAGGTTTTTTCACCAGATCCAGACTAGGACGGATGATGATCTTACCATATATGCCTTCATTTTTTCCCTATATAATATCATGTCTCCAGCTATATACTGTCTATTCTACTCTGCGGTTCTGTGGCATCACAGGCGAGCCTCAATTAATTGCGTCTATATCAATAGCTATTTGTTTATCTCAACAGAGGTATCGGACCATATCAAGGATGGCCTATTTTATCAAGCGAGACAGATCCTATCTCGATGGTCTGGAAAGAAATATATATAACAAGCGAGCCTGACATATTTATTCAAATGGATCGGTGTCTAAAGCGACAGGAACGATGATCTTTTGCTGCTCTCACTATCAAGCGAGCCTGAACGATGATCCTTTGGCCTCTTCACTATCAAACGAGCTTGTTAACAAAATATCAAGCGAGCCTGGATTGATTTTTACAAGCAAGCGTGGATAATTATCAAGCGAGTCTGCCAATCTTTTTCAGATGGGTTGGCTTTTCAATGGCATGGAACGATGAACTTTCCCAAGGGGAATAACAAGCGACTCTGATAAATAGACTCTATGGGGTATTTTGTATGTCTTTATTTAGTATCCTGCTATATTTTCACTGTCAACTTCAGGATTAAATTACAGGTATTATCAAGCGAGCCTGAAATTGGTGTTGAGTGGCCTCTCCACTCCTTATAAATTGGGCCTCTTCGACATGATCTTTTCATTTCTATGAAAATGATTTGTTAAAAGATGGCACATATAGATGCCTTTCCTCTGTTATATGAGGATCAATATTATGTCAATGTACTGTTATTATCAATATAATACAGCTGTTTTTTTTCCTCTGAAAATATATATATATATATATATATATATATATATATATATATATATATAACTTGAATTATTTTAAAAATAATTTCAATTATTTTTAAGTTGAATTTGAAGTTGATTCTGCAATAATGGTAAAAAGAGCAATGCTTCTATAATTGTAAAAAGAGCAATATTTCAGCAAAATAAGAAATAAATTTAAAAAAAATATTAATTATTAAAATTGTGAATCAATTTTTTTTTCATAACATTAAATTTATCTCTATATTTGAGTCAGGTTTATTCTAAATAATAATATATAAAAAAAACTCTTATGTAATTTAAATAAATAAATCACAATAAAAACCACACTAACAGATATATCTGAAAATATACAATTCGAAAATTTTCTAACTTTGTTGGTTTGTATATTGGATAACTTCCGTAAAGACATCTTCATACAAAAGTTTTCTCATATATTAAAATGTTGATCGACAAGAATACAATCAATTTTTCTCATATATTAAAGTGTTGATTGACAAGAATACAATCGATTTGTATGTTTATAAGAGTCCAAAATTAGAATGATTTCCCCTAATACAAATCTGATTGGAGAATACAAACTTTTTAAGGTAACTACACATATGAGGACTTTAAATTTAATTTTTAAAATAAATATTATAATTTGTGAATACAAATATAAATTATGATAATTTCAGTTTCTATTTATTTTGGATAGAATTTTTGTAGGACTAGATTTTCAATAAAGAGCAAGAATCAAGAAATTATTTACAGATTTCTTAACACAATCTATATTAGGAAGGTCAATACTGTAAAGGAATTATTTGGAAATTGAAATTGAAATTGAGTTTTAATTTAGGTGTATGCAATGCACTTTAGGAGAAAGTGTTATTCATCTTCAACCTTCTTCTTGTCACAAACATGAAAGATTCTTGCATCCCACATTGTTCTAGAAATTTTCCAACACCTTATTTTGCTAATTATTTAAATTTAGATGTAATAATATTTTAATATTTTTGGTGTCCCAGAGGATGACATGTTTCTATATTCCCTAATTATTTAGCCAATACTTGAAATTTTGAAACCATTCTCTTGAGTTCCTAGTGGTTATGGTTGGAGTTGGAAGCAATTGTGTGGAGCGCCTTGTCATCCATATTGTTTATATTTTTTTCTTTTTTTGTTAAGTCCTTAACCATGGCCATGCAATGAATGGGGTACATCACTTCTATGAGGAGGAGTATAGGATAGGTTGTGTTGCTTTTAATATTAAGATTATAAGTTATAAAATTATTTTGGATTTGGTGTATCCTTCTCGAGGATTCTCTAGAGATAGTGGGTCCCCAAACTTCACATCCATATAAGATAAAAAGAGTGACTATAATATCAAATAAGAGTCTTTTTTCTTTTCCCACAATGGAAGGTTTACTAATTTACACTTGTTTTTAATTCCACTGTAAGCTTTCCACCCTCCATTTATCATTTTTTCAGCAATATAGTTAGAATTGAGCTTATGAAGAATATTACTTCCAAGATATTTGTATGAATACACTTCCTCCAAAATATTATTATCATATATGAAAGTGTCATAAGTGAAATTATGGGATTTGATTATCATAACTTTTATTTTGTCCATGTTCAGAGTCATACCCATGCTAGAGCATAATTCCTCGAGGATTTTCAGATGATTATTGAAGTGATAGGGATTCCATGTCATAATCACAATATCATCAACATAAAGAAGAAGGAGATGACTGTACTAATGAGAGTCGAGCCAATACAACCAACTTTTCCAACCAACATTCTAACTTAAAAATATAAATGGAAAAGACAGTAGGATACTAGGGACAACCTTGATTCACTCCTATATTACAAATAATTTATTTTGACCACCCCTTATGTTTCTAAACTTTTCAATGACACTTCCAAATAATCTTACAATAGCAACTCTCAATTCATAAGGAACGTTTAGCTCTTCTAACGTATTCCAAAATTTAGTTCGAGGTAATGTGTCAAAATCTATTCTAAAATCAATGAAATAACAAAGGAGATTGGCTTTATTATTTCAACACTATTCCAAAATGTTCCTCAACATAACAAGATAGTCCACAGTCAAATTATATACCCTAAAGCTAACTTCTCCTTTAGTTTTTTTCTTATGGATTTCAAGCCATATGCTCATTTTTTTCCAAAACACTTCTATAAAGTTTGTCTAAGATGGGATTAATCATAATGGTTTTATAATTAGAGGGATTACTTTCATCCGCACTTATAAAGATAGGAGTAATTAGGCTTTGAGTCCAAGTTTAATAGAAGTCGTTTCTTGACTGCAAAATCGAAGAGATTTTGTATATGAGAGATGCGGATATGCCCTCTAAGTTTCAATATTTTAGCTTCATAGCCTTCAATATCCTTGTATTTGTCTTGTGGGTCACATAACTCCAAAATTTATGTCTTTTTAGAAAAAACTAAATTAGCTATTTGAACATTTGGAATGTTGTCCACAATAATAGGGGATTCATAAAGTTTTTTAAGTTAGGATTTTCATTCCTTCAAGGGAATTGCATTACTTTCTTTAGTTATATGAATCAAACTTTACCTCCCAAATATCTCAGGATCAATATTTGATAGGAGAGAAGCTTCTCTTGCAATCTCATAATGTAGTGCCTTCTTTTTTAATTAGGAATTTGTATACTTTTATATTGTCCAATTTTAAAAAATTATTATAAGCATCTACCATGGTTTTTCTAATAATTTTGCACGTCATACCAAGGGTTGGTTGTCCAATATTCCTTTTTTATGAAAACCTCAATAGATATTTTGTTAATAGAGGTAGAAATGTTTGTTGTAAGGTTTTGATAGAGGTTCTCAATATTATTATTATATGATAAGATATATAATTAATTATTTCCCCCTTTTAAGAAAATATCAAATTTATTTTTGTCAAAAAGAAAGTGTCATTAGTTACCAAAATTTTCCTTATTGGAGTTTTTGTGCACAACCAAATTTATGGTTAGGGTTAAAGTCCTATGATTGGAGTCAGGATCGTGATCATTTAAAAGTTCAAAAAAGTTATTTGTTTATATAAGTGGATATTTGATATCACATAATCTATGACACTAATATCAAACCCATGGATACAAGTCATCTAGTTAGAATTTGACCATGTAATTAGACCATTGAAAATGATTAGAACTTGATAATTACAAAGTATTATTATCTCAGTATTGGATAAAATCTCGGTGTGATGTACCTTGTCCCTCTTAGTGAATTTTTAGGAATGAGGTATATTAAGTTTTTACCATAATTCACTCTTAATTTGGGGTTTTTTTTTTTACTTGATTCTCCTTAGTTAATGCAATGATTTGGTTTTCACATTACATATATCCATATCACTACTTACTCAAATATTTTACTTCATCTCAAATGGTGTTTACTCTTATAGGATTTCCTTCTATTAAGGGACCAATGTCACACTAAGATGAACCTCCTCTAGTAATACAAGACTTGTCTGTCACTCTAAAATATTTTTCTATGGTGATATAGACCATGTATCAATCTTTGTATCTCGTGAAAATGGGTATTCTACGGTGACATTGACTATGTTTTGCATCAGAAGAGCTTTCCTTGGCAACATACAAGTGTAATTATTCCATGCATTACTAGAAAAAACAATTATGCATGAAATGCGAATAAATCCTCCTTGTATCGCCAACAATTCAAGTTATTCATCAAATAAATATTGGTTCAAAAAAAATATAAGTTGGAAATGGAAGTATTCACACATTATAGCCTTAACCATATTACTGACAAATCTAAATTGCTTACTCTCATCAAGCATGGGAGTATCCACAAACCTAAGATAAGTAATGGTCACTCTGTTATTATAATGCATTATTTCAAGTCCAACTATTAGGACATATTTGGTTGCATTATAAGTAGAATCCCCATAGTGAATGAATATACTAGCCAAAGAATTGAGGAGAACAAAAAACATGGGTAGTCAGGCACGACCTTTGCATGTTCATTGCTTCATCAAGTGAAGAGAAATGTGTAGAATGTTTATAATCACTAACATATTTGTTAATTGTCACATGAAAATATTTATTGGGACACACACACACACACACGCACACACACACGTGTGAAGCTACAGTGGAAAATTTCCATCTTAGAAATAAAATTAAATAAATGAAAAATAAGCAAACTTGTATTTGTTAGTCTCTCTCAAAAATTAGTTGAATTATGCTCGACCATGTTCCTCAAAGGTAATAAAAATCTATAGTTCTAGCCACAGAAGGATTTTTTTATTGTGAAATAAAGCCAATGCTACCCATGTCTCCAGGTTTTAGAGAGATAGGTGTGAAAGCTATTCATAATTTGAAACTTCACCACCAATAAGGTACAAGCTCAATCACTTATTTAAGACTAATAAGAGGCCTTTATTAAGGTTTCTAAGGGAGTAATAGAACAATTCTTTGAAACCTACATGGAATAAGGTGTCAATACCATAAATCCAATCTACATAATAAAGATAAATTTTCCATCCTTTAGCAAGCTTAAGAGTCTCGACTAGTCATATTGCATAGATGTTTAGAGGAATAATTTATTATAAAGTATATTTTCACATCTTATATTTAGGTGTTTTTTGAAAATTAATACCCACTTACTCTTCTTATAAAACTCAAAATTTTAACTGTGAATTCTAAAATTCAACCTAGTATCGTAACTCCCAATGTTTCCTTCAGAAACACTCTTCAATGGCCCAGTTTATTCAACTATTATATAAAAACCATTATCAAATAATAATACACAATTAGTAAATTTGTCATAATAAATAATATACCATATACATATACAACTAAAAAACATCAAATTACAAACAATTGAATAGACTTATCTAAAAGGAGTTACCTGTAATTGAAGAAGGTTGTGCAGTTTTCCACTCAACTATACACTCAACTACATTTGTTCATGCCTATAACTGATCACCACATAGCTAGGCCATGATACCACCAAGGGAAAACTTAGAATATCAAAAATGCTATGAAATCCACCCTCTTTCATAGGAAAAACAAGGCAACAACTACCTACGCACTAGGTCAGGATTTTCACAAATTTTCCATATGCCTTCATAGTTGGTTGCAGTTGGACAAGGGAGTCCCTTCTCTACCAATGTAGTCCCTCAATGACCTCCCTGTTGAAATTTGCAGCAAGAAACAGTGAAATTGGCATCCAGAAACAACAAAAACACTAGTGTGGGATCACGGGTCACACAGTGATGTATCCTAGCGACACATTAGTGTGCAAGCTAATTTTTAAATAAATTGGAAAATTAATTGTAATCTTATCTCATAAAAAATTGTAATAGTTAACTAAGTGCGATAGACTTAGTTAGATCAAGAATTTCGAGTTGAGGGTCAAAGGACAGGCAATTCTCTTATCAACAGGGCCCAGTTGCAGTTGTAGCACTAGTGTAGTGTGAGTGGGATCGGTTAACTCACATTAATTGAGTTAAAATCAGTTTAACTAGTCCTGACTGATTGATGAGCTAGTGGAAGATCAAGTGAATTAAAATATATTTAATTCACCAGTAGTGATCTACCAAGTAACTGATGATTCACTATTTATAGCTCCATGCATGCTAATTCTAGTGGAGACCCAGTTGAGACAAAGGTTCAAGGCAAGTAAACTATCAGTTGTATTTTTAGCAAACTGCCCAGATGTAGTTATATAACCACAGGAAGCTCATGATGAATTGTGTAATCAAGGAAGGTTGAATTTCATATTTAATAGGGGTTTAAATCTCCAGGGATTGCGTAATCAAGGTAGGCTGATAATTAGCTATGTGTTTGTCCAATTTTGCCTAGATCAGTGTGAATCAATTGGTAGAGTGTATGAGGTTGTGGTGATCAAAAATACATTGTATTGTTTCATGATTCCGTGGTTGATTATATAATAAATATGGAGGGCTTTTGAGCAGTTTCTTTCCCCAGGAATATATGGTGTTGTGTATTGATTTACTTCTTTCTCTTCCTTGCATGTGATTGAGTGATCATGTTTTATATTCCGCAAATATTGTAGGACTCAGTATCTTGCTTTAGTACATTGCATGATTGGATTGAGTCCATTGATGTAATTTCTACATTGTATTATATTTTTGTTAGATATTTTCTACATGGTCTCGGAGAGCCAGGAATCACAATAGAAGAGAAGAAATTGAGTTTGTTTTGAAAAATATTCAAATTTGCAGATACTTTCTTTGGAGCTAGAAGCAGATCAAGATGTCTTTCAATGGCTTGAGACTCAAATATGCACTCGAGGGTATTTTGAATTATATTTCATGGAAGGACAAGGTAGAGGCAGTGTTGGAGGACAATGTGTTAAAATAATTCATAGATAATGATATTCCCAAGCTCGCAGCAGCAGATGCTGAACTTCTTGATGCATGACATAAGAAGGTAGCAAAGGTGAGGAGGATATTGTTAGAGGGAGTTCGAGGTCATATTGTTTCGAGTCTCCATGGAAAGGTAACTCCATATGCTCTGTGGAAGGCCTTGATAAATCTGTTTCAAAGAAACAATGACCACAAAAAATTGGCACTTGAGGACAATCTCAAGAAAATCAAAATGAAGAAGGGAAACACAATCCAGAAATACTTGACCAAGTTCACTCAATATCGAGATGAGCTTGGAAGTGTTGGGATTACTGTAGTTGATGATGACTTGGTGAGCCTGGTACTTCTAGGCCTTCCCAAGAGTTAGCATAGTTACCATGACTCTGTGAATGGGAGGGATAATTTACCAAATTGGGAGTGACTATGGTCAGATTTGGTACAATAAGAGTTTTGGCGTAATACTAAGGATGGATCCTCATCCAAGACTGATGATGAGGAAAATCGTGCCTTGTCTAGTAAGGCAAAGAAGGGGAAGGGGAAGAAGTCCTATTCCAAATCTGAGACCGACAAAGAAGGCAAGAAGCGTGACATGTCAAAGGTGAAATGTTGTCACTATCATGATCATGGACACTATGCCACAAATTTTCCACAAAAGAAGAACAACAGGAGCTGCAGCGAGTGAAGCTTTGGCCTCATAGTTTGAGTTGGACTTCTCTCTCATCATATACATGGCAAAAAATGTGATGGGATCTATGTGGTACTTGGATAGTGGAGCATCTTTCCACATGAAGGGAAACAATGAGCTCTTTAGTAGCTTGGAGGAGAAGGATCTTCAGATCCACGTCGATATGGGTGATGACGTGAGGTATAGCACTACTGGGATTGGTACAATTAATTTCCAGAGAATGTCAGGTAAACCTTTCTTATTAAATGATGTCATTCTTGTACCAGACTTGAAAAATAATTTGGTTTTAGTTGTTATGTTGGGGGATCTTGGATATGTTGTGGTTTTTAGTGAAGGAAAATAATTCCTTCGTCACAAAGCCATAGCATAGGTAAATAAGATTGGGGTTCGTGTGAAGAACCTCTACAAACTTGATGTAGATGGTTGTGCAACATTGAGTAGTAAAGCAAGGAAGGTGGTGAGCCAGGATAGAGGTGAGTTATGGCATAGGAGATTGGTCCATCTACACCACAGTGCTTTGAGGATCATGCAATAGATTTATACAGGTCTTCCAAAGGGTAATCTTATGTAGATAGACACATGCGAGGGATGTACCATGGGGAAGTGTGAGAAAGCCATGTGAGTGTCCCTTGAGAGGGAGCTTGACTTGCATGCAGTTGAGGAACTCTTAGTTCCAAAGGATGAACTTCAGGATGTGGAGTAGCCACAAGCAGAGGATCATGGAGTGGCAGAACCACTCATGTAGATCCAACCACCAAAAATGGTAGGAAGCACACCAGAGAGGCTAACAGATTGATGCTAAATGCAACAGAGCATGTAGGTGCACCAACATCATAGCGCAGGCAGAGAAGGTCCCCAGACAGGTATACTACATACATGGTTCTTATGAGAGAGTGTATTCAGATGCAACCTCTTTTGAGGAAGCAGTGCAGCAGCCAACATGGGTTGATGCTATGGTTGAGGAGCATGACTCCATTATCAGAAACAATGCAGGGGAAGTGATCCCAAGATCAATGGGGAAGTCAGTGGTTGGATCCAGGTGGATCTACAAGGTGAAGCAATCAGAGACCTCCAGGATGGGGAAATTTCGAGCCATATGGCCAGAAATTACATGTAGCTATACCTCCAAGTGAGAGGTGGGGCGATGTGTAGATATGATCCCCAGAAAAAAAAATTCAGCGGATTCATTATGATGGTGTGTCTCATGGATCGAACCTGGCTACGAGGCTCCCACAGTACAATAGTAGCAGGAAGGATCGGTTAGATTTATGCAGTCAGATGTGAGGAAGATAGAAATCAGAGTGACAAGTGTCAAATAATGGAGCGCATATCAGAGTTGGCAGCAGTGCAGAGTGCATGGATGCAAATGGAAGCAACGGAGAGAGTCTAGTAGACATGTGCGGTAATTAGCAATAGTTAGAAGACTCTGATGATAGATGCATTATACTGATTTAGATGTTTGGAGGCTATTCAATTTTAAGACAGTTTCATGTGCGAACAACACTAGAGCAGTGTTTCATGTAGAACATTCTAAAGGTACCGGATCAGGATAGATTGATTCCTTTCTTGTTGAGAGGGAGTGTTGAAATTTGCAACAAGAAATAGTGAAATTGGAATCCAGAAACAAAACACACACTGGTTTGGGATCACAGGTCACAGAGTGATGGATCCTAGCGACACATTAGTGTGCAAGCCAATTTTTAAATAAATTGGAAAATTAATTGTAATCTTATCTCATAACAACTTGTAATAGTTAAATAAGTGTGATAGACTTAGTTAGCTCAAGAATTTCAAGTTGAGGGTCAAAGGATAGGCATGTAGAGTGATTATATTATTAACAGGATCTAGTTGAAATTGTAGCACTACTGTAATGTGAGTGGGATCAGTTAACTCACATTAATTGAGTTAAAATCAGTTTAACTAGTTCTAACTGATTGATGAGCTAATGGAAGATCAAGTGAATTAAAATAGATTTAATTCACCAGTAGTGATCTATCAAGTAACTGATGATTCACTATTTATAGTTGCATGCATGCTAATTCTGGTGGAGACCCAGTTGAGACAAAGGTTCAAGGCAAATAAACTATTAGTTGTATTTTTAGCAAACTGCCCAGATGCAGTTATATAACCACAAGAATCCCATGATGAATTGTGTAATCAAGGAAGGTTGAATTTCCTATTTAATATGGTTTTAATTCTCTAGGGATTGCGTAAGTAGGGTAGGTTGAGGGTAGGCTGATAATTGGCTATGTGTTTGTCCAATTTTTCCTAGATTAGTGTGAAGCAATTGGTAGATTGTATGAGGTTGTGGTGATCACAAATACATTTTATTGTTTCATGATTCCATGGTTGATTATAAAATAAATATGGAGGGTTTTTGAGCAATTTCTTTCTCGAGGAATATCTGGTGTTGTGTATTGATTTAATTCTTTCTCTTACTTGCATGTAATTGAGCGATCGTGTTTTATACTACGCAAATATTGTAGAAGGATTCAATATCTTTCTTTAGTACATTGTATGATCGGATTGAGTGCATTGATATAATTTATACATTGTATTATAGCCATGTTAGATATTTTCCACACTCCCCTCTCATTGCTTGCTATCCAACCTAGCCAAGATCAAATTTGTAGCCCCTGTCTTCCTAGGTTTTCCTTTATTGCCTCAAAATAATGGTCAAATCCAAAATTTATCTTGCCAAAATACTCATAAATGGTTTCCATTTGGATTCAACACCATTTGGGAATGAATTTTGGCTACCATATGAAGTTCTATCCACCACAAATTACCAATAGAAAATCCACTCACAAATTAGCTCATTTTTCACTCTTTGGTGTTATTTGTTCATTTCCATCTCTTCTTATACACTTACATGCCTTCAACACACTCTCCACACACACAAAACTTGCCCCTTTGACCCTCACATGCATTCCCCTACTCCAACTAAGCAGTACCTGTGATTTCTTATTCTTTGCTAGGGCATTTTAAGGGTTAGAGAATAGAACTCAAGATGGGCACTTCATGTACCTATCTCTGACCAGTTTCAAATACCCATTAAATCTCCATACTTCCATAATTGTGGGTGGTTGGATGCCCAACTACCCATCTCCCTTCAACAATTAAGTTTTGGGGAAGTTGGAAATAAGGAAATAATTTCAAATTCAAATTTTGCATTTTAGCAAAAACTTTACTTGACACGTGAGGTGCTTTCCCGACTCCCTCACTAATTCCCATTTGTGGTATCATGGAAAATATTAGTGCTCCAACCTTTTAATTAGTTGGCCACCAATTCTTGATTAATTAAGCATAATACATTTACATCATTCACAATATATATATTACAGTTTAAAATTCATAAAAATATATTTTTCGTGGGTCACAAGTCACTAATCCATAATTATAACTCCAAACTCAGTAAAATGGGGTGTTATAATTATAAACTGAGGAAAACAAGGTGCTACATTTGATAAGGTCTTATGAGTTTCTTTTGTATGTACTAGTGGAACAAGGTCCTCTTTTAGCCAGAGAGGATTAGGGTCAGCATCATTACTTAAAAGAATAACTTGATCAATTACAGTTCTAACATTCAAGCCTCCTAGCAAGAAGATACTACCCTCATTTCTTAGAGTGTAGATATCTTCTTGTAAGATTTTGTACGGATAATTTTTATTTATATTGGGTTTCTTATAAAAAAAATAGAATTGAGAGGTGAAAATTGCTATATACTACTTAGTATTAATATCACAATATATTAATTAAGATGGTATGACTTATGAAGCTAATTGTGGGGAGATTCTAATGTTTATGTAACAAGATATGCTTCGGCCCCTTGCAGTAGGATTTCTTGTTCCATGATGACCACAATACAAATCCCTTGATATGAGGGACTTTACATTCTTCATGTTACCAATTTTGAACTAGAAATATAATATCAATTTCATTCAGGATGCAAATCAATATAGGCCCTTTTCTCTATGGAAAACCATGGCAATTCCATGCAAGGATCCAAAATATAATGGATTCATGTTTATTATTATCATTTTGATCTCTATCCCTAATAATAGATTTTTAATTCCTAATTATATATATACTTTCTATCTAAGTGCTCACATTGGGTCAATTCAAAGGAAAATGATTTTTTAAGATGTTAAGACTTTGGTCTATTATATTAAATATAGAATTTTATGAGAAGTCTTCTACATATATACCTAATAAAGTAATGCAAGAACAAAATTTGGAATATATATATATATATATATATATATATATATATATATATATATATATATATATATATATATATATATATATAAAATTTTGATTAGATTGATGAGTGTTATTTTGGATAAAGTATAGGGTTGATAGCTTTTGAAATAGATAGACAAATATTATATGTTATTTTTGTTGGTCAATAAAAATAGCATGTTCTATGGATTTTTTTTTCATTTATTATATAGAATGTCAAAAAGATATTCATGTTATTTTGGAATTTTTAGAGGTTAAAGGGTTTAATGAATCAAAACATTGAAAAGAGTGTAAGGTTGTTAACGTATCATGTATTCCATATTTACATAGAAGATATGTCAACAACACCATAAAAGTAGAGTAAAGAGAAAATTAAGTTGAATCTACTTTTTAAAAGCTAATAACTACTAATGTGAGACTCTAATTAAACAATTATCAACACATGAAATTTGAACATAAATGGACATACACACCAAATGCCCCAAACATCTAACAATAACAGCTAATGCTACTATCCACTCAATAAACTTTCTTCTTCAAAATTATATATATATATATATATATATATATATATATATATATATATATATATTCTGCAAAAATATTACACTGGTTTTTTAAATATAATAAAAATATACATACAAAATAAAGCAAGAGTCAAGAGTCTATATTCTTAATTTATATAAAATATTTTTACGACTTTATTATTACACATGTTTTTAATGGTATAATAAAATGTTTATAATAGTATAATAAAATAATAAATAAATCAAGTGTGAAGTAAAACCTTTCCCAACTTCATTATTATGTGTGCAATATGGTAATACTTGACTCTTATATATATATTTCTATTAATATAATAAATGTGAAAGACTTCACATACCATGGTTGTTGAAATGTTAAAACAACCAGCTGAACCATATGTATTTGTACGACTATACCTAATCATATCCTGGCAAATAATACATCAGTATACTATACTGGCCATAGTGGCTACTGCCAATTAAAATTACAAAATATCATCAATTATCTAGAAGTATACATATACCGCCTCCAAATTTTTAACCTACCCATATAATGGATTATTAGTATCACATATCCAATAGCCATTTGTTGATATGATACTTTAATTAATTAATTAAAGTTTTGAAATAAATTACTTAAAAAATCATAACTAAGATAAAGATAAATCTTAATCATTAATCTATTATATTATTATGAATATTTTAACATATTAAATTATATATTATTATGAATATTTCAAAAAGATTTGGATTTTTTAACATGTCTTTTTTTTCTAGCACACAACATACGGGAGTGAAGTTTGATTATAGGTGGTCTTGCTAATAAAGCACATCCTTATTTGATTATGGGTTGTCTTGCTAACAGAGCACATCATTACTTGATTGTGCTAGTAAAACTAGACAATTTATAATTTTATTATGAATATTTCAACCTATTTCACTCTAAATCTCCACCATCAATTAAATTAAAATTGGGGAAAGAGCCATAATTATCAAAATTATTCAAATTTGATCGGCTCTTTGATTTTCAAATCTAATTCTCTGCTATTCTTTGTCACCAAAAGGACCTGCAATCTGATCGTTTGTCATACACGTTTCATTATCTAGTGGTGTTGCTTATATTCTACACCAGGGCTCGCTATACTTTCCACAAAAGAAAACAATAAGGATAAACGACTTTTAACAGATGGTTCGTGCTCGTGGGTAGCTTGGGAAGCCTATATATACACAATCTCTCAACATCCTCACCTCAACTGTTCTATCTGTGCATTCCAATTATTTCATTGACTTGGATGGAGTGGTCTTTAAGTTGTTGCGTGGCCATTACAATGGCACGGAGAGAGAGTTTATCAGGTTCCATTTGGATCTCAGTGACAATGACATTATTAGCCATTCATGTTTCTCCGCAAGGTATGCCGATCATGTTGCTCTTTCTAACCACTCAAACTTTTGAAGAATATTAATTATTTGTGTTCATTTCATAGTTAAGAAGAACTTAAAAAATTGACTTTTTTCTTTCTTACTGTCCATCATATTTCAAAATATATTTGTCCATCTAATTCTCTAATACAAGGAAGGGATAGGGATTTGTGTTGGAATATGTAATTCCTATTTGTCTTCAGTTGTGACTTTCTATGTATAGAGTCTATTTCTATTCCATAAGAGTTAGCTAAATCTAGGTTTCTTGTTTGGTGTGTGGTTGAGATATTCTCTCAACCAACTTATTGTGCATCCAAGATATCTTCCCTATCTTGAAACAATACCTCATGTATATATGTAACTCTATTTGATTAATAAAATGTAGTGTGCATGCTCAGTTTTTAAGTTGGTATCCGAGCCCGTTTGGGCTGGCCTTGGCCCAGGAGGGGCCAAGGGAAATAAAGAGTTTAGTGAATGTTTTTTTTTTTTGTCCATCATCTGTTGAACCTGTAGCGAATTGTAGATCTGTTTTTTGTGACTTGGAGTGACGTGCGACCTGTGTCGGGTGCGTTCTATATCATGATTGTATTGGACCTATCTAACTAGGATCTCATCATTATGTTAGCATGAATGAAGAGCCGAGACAGTGAGAGATCTCATCATTCTGTTAGCGTGATTGAAGAGCCGAGACAGTGAAAGGTTTTTCGACGTTTTTTTGGTATTCGGCATTGTAGAGACGAGTTTTGATGATTAGAGGATTTGTGTAGTCCATGATAGAAGTTTCCTGGCGTTATGGGAGCGATTTGATCACAAAATTCACATGTCCACCAAAATGTGGATGATTTCTAGAAACAACATCTACGTGCAGGTTCTGCGAAAGATGGAGCTGCAAAGAGCGTGGAAAAGCTATAAGATTGAGTCGTCGGGCATGGGGAGCAATGGAGAGCCGCGATGTGACTCTGACCTTTTTTTTTGTGACTTGGAACCATGTGCGATTTTTCCTGGCTGGAAGAAGATCCGTGCAACCAATTTGGTGGATCGATTTGCAGATCCGAGCCTAGATTATTATAGAGGACTAGTGTGTTGTAATGGTGCGTGCTTCGATTGGGCCAGATAGTTTTATTGAGGTTCGGTTCAAGTGACTGAGGCCTCCCAAGATCTATGGATCTCGTGTATCATTCCCTTATTTTCTTGCAAAAGAAATTTAGGGCCAGAAATGCCTCGTCAGGGTTTCAATAACATCGACAAGAAAAATGGAAGGCAGTGGTTTTGTTCGGTGCCCTGTGCACGACGTTTTTTAAATATTTCAAAGCACATCGAGTTAGCTCGATCAAAGCCCTAACTACAGATGTGGAGGAGTTTTATCAACAATTTGATCCAGATAATGACAATCTATGTCTTTATGGATTTCCAAATGAAATATGGGAAGTTATTCTACCTGCATAAGAGGTGCCCCCTGAACTTCTCGAGCCAGCTTTGGGAATAAACTTTGCAAGAGATGGGATGCAAGAAAAATATTGAGGGGAAAAGAAGATTGACTATCACTGTTTTTTGTACACAGTGATTCCTATTTACTTGCAGTTGCATCTATTTTGGTGCACGATTTGGGTTTGACAAAAATGATCGTAAGTGGCTTTTTTAACGTGAAAAAAAAACCACTTGCAATTTCATGGTCTGCTGGATTTAGAGAATTTCTTTGTCGAAAAAGAAAGTCTAGAGCACTAGATTGATGAACTGCAGCATCCTAGTAATTCTTGCATGAAGATCCGAGAGTGTTGCTGTCGGTTGGTTGCCATCACTCGTTTTCACTGTTGGAGGAGACAGACACGAGCCATGCCTGGAGTACGACGTGGTGTTGATCTGTGGTAGGTGAAGGGAAATGGAAGATGTTGTGGAGCGAGAAACAGGAGGTTTCCTAGAAGTGCTCTACTAGCTATGGTTTCGTCATCAAGAATGGTGCATACAGTTGCACCGATTATGGCCGAAGCGACGGGTTTATCCTCGTTGTCTGCGCCACAGGGCTTTCGAATCCGGTGGAGTACGTGATATCGAAGCTACATGCCCTTGTGAATTGGGCGAGGAAGGGATCCATTGGCCCATGACATTTGGCCTTGCATGTTGTGCAGTGGAGATGATGCTTGTGTAGCCAGTGAATTTGTTGAGTAAAAATATTTGTTAGTGCATGCTTGGGTAATAATTTGGATTTTTGTTTTATGAAATTATTTTGGAACAAAAATTAATATACATGTTGAGATTATTCACCTCAATATGAATTTATTATTGTTATAATTGACTACTCTAACAAATGACACGTTAAGGATGGAGTTTCAAGTTTTTAATTGACAAAGACAAAGATGTCCAAGATGTGAAAATTTCAAAATATGATATAAAGGAGCAGCAACAACATTTAAAGGATGATGGACAATGAAAGTGAAATTTTGTTTTGTGTGAGTTTCTTGGAATAGACTCAATAGCATGTTGTATTATAAGTCACACATTTTAATTGTAAGCAAGTCTAGGATGTTTTTTGTAGTGGTCTTTGTAAAGTATGTACCTGAGAACTCCAAGAGTTGGAGTTGTGTTGTAAGCCTTGTAAAGGCATGTGTATCCACGTAAATTTCGTGGTAATCTCAAAACCACTTTGTAATTACAGGTTTGCGGTCAATCAAAAACCATTTTGTAGTGTCGGTTTGTGGTCATCCAGAAGCCACGTGTAATAGTGAAGTGGACTAAAAATAGGTCTGTGCCAGTGTTTGCCTACTGATTAAGAGATCCGTCAAAGTCTCCGATGAAGAGATCCAATGAAAGGTCGCCGATGAAGAAATTCGGTGAAAGGTCGTCGATGAAGAAATCCGGTGAAAGGTCGCCGATGAAGAGATCCTGTAAAAGTCTACCAAAGAGATCTAAGACAGATCTATTGCCGGTGAGACTTCACCGATGAAGGAAGAGCATACTTACGGGTCATCCGATAAAACCCACGTTGGAGGGGGATCTGTAGATACAGGTACATTTATGCAGTGATAATGGTTGACATAACCATGTACGCGAAGGACATCCTACAAGACTAGTGGTTGCAGCAGTTGGTACCCATGCATTCCGGTGGATGGTTGCTCCTTTATATGGACTTCGACATATCCTTTGTTATGTTTGACCACAACTAGATTTTGCGAAGTGATATTGAGACAAGTAGTCATTAAGGGGGTGTGTTGGAATATGTAATTCCTACTTGTCTTCAGTTGTGACTTTCTATGTATAGAGTCTGTGCCTATTCCATAGGAGTTAGCTAAATCTAGGTTCCTTGTTTGGTGTGTGGTTGATATATTCTCTCAACCAACTTATTGTGTATCTAAGATCGCTTCCCTATCTTGAGACAAAACCTCATGTATATATGTAACTCTATTTCATTAATAGAATGTAGTGTGCATGCTTAGTTTTTAAGTATTTGTAGAACTGAGATATTTGCATCCACCATCATAAACATTCTTCGATGGAATTGAAAGTATGAAGTTTTGAATAACCTCATGCCAAATTTCCATGTCGACAGAACATTGTAAAATAAGATGGGCAACCGATTCAGCCACAAAGCTGCAAAAAATTACATTAATTTGGACCAAGAAATCCACACTTTATAATATTAGCAATTGATAATATTATATTCTTCCAAGAGAGCCATCCAAATAATATGAGATTCGAATGAATGTTCAAATGCAAAACCTTGGCATAACAACTATCCAAATATAAGTAAGAATGTATATCAAATACAATCAAATTTCCATTTTAAGATTACCATTCCAACAAAGATTATCTTCACTGTTTTTTTTCCCTAAGCCTTCCAACCTTAGCTTTAAAGTATATTTCTCACAAACATCAGCCCTAGGGCCTTGAAGCAAATTCTCTCAACCTACCAACCTCAGCTTTAAGGTATATTTCTCACAAACATAGGGCCCTGAAACAAATGCCCTCAACAGATTTCCAAGTGGGACCAGAGAAAATGTCAATGAATCTCAATGAATTATGATAAGATAAAATACCAGTGCATACGAAGTATTGAGATTATCCACAAGCATATCAGACATATCCATTCCCATAATAAAATCTATGCTAATGATAATACAGGCACCAGATGCAAATGTCCATTTCAGGTTCTGGAACAACCATGAAATAATTTTGAGAAAATTATTCCAAATGTATGTACCATGAGTTGTAATAACTTTCCCAACTCGAAACCAATAGATTATCATGACACTCTTCATATACACCAAAAAATATCACGCCAATAAAGTCGAAATCCTTGAATTTTCACATTTACATAATGAAGCCGACATAATTTCCTGTGACAATATTTTATTGGTAACTACTAGATATCTTAATAGTATTTCTTTGAGATGGTGTATAAGCACTGGTTATTGATGAAAAAAATTTAGCTGTCTCTCGAGTTTAAAATAATAATAATAATAACATAAACCTAAAAATAGGGTATAACTTCTTCTCTTTTACCCTATTTTTGTTTTAAGAAAAAGAGGAAAATAAATATGTATATTTCAAATATAAAGCTATCTAAATAAAAGTATCGCTATTAAAATTTGTATATTGTTGTTTAAGGTGATAGTTTAATTAGCTATTATCTTGTTATGAAGTATTATGTAAATTCCAAAATTCAAGATTTAAATATTTATCTAACTAAGAAAATATAAAATATAAAATATATTGTTAAAAAAATATAAAATATATAAGTGAAAAGAGTATAAATCTACGTAGTTAAAATCTTAAATATTATGTGAATACGAGTGAATTATAATATATTTATGAAAGTAGGGAGAGGTAGGAGTGGGAGGGGTTTAGTATCACCTGATAGAGAAATAGAGATGAAATTAGCATGGGGACTAGTTATAACATCTAATAATCAAACTAAGGCTTTAGCTCTATGGAAAGAATTGAAGACAACCTCTTCAAGGGGACTCCGACAAATATGTCTCATTGGAGATTCAATTATTGTCATTCAAAAATGTCACAAAATCAAAGATCAAAAGGAAGTAGGTGTGTCTCCCATTTTCCACCGAATTTGGTTGCTCATAAAGAAATTTGACTATCATTGACACCTTCCATGTCAAGAGGGAAAATAACCAGCATACTGATGAACAAGCTAATAAAAGTGCCAATCTAGAAGAAAGGATGATGATTATGGACCAAGGGGATTCATTTTTATGTCACATTCCATGAATAATATAAAAAATTGGATAAGGCAGTTTGGATGACAGTTAATGAGAGTATTTTTGTTGAGCAGCATGGTACAAGGTGCATGAGAGTAGTTACCGAGACAACATCATGGTATGTGAAAATTTCAAGCACAAGTCCTAGGTCACTAATATCTTTTTAACCTCAATCTAACAAGTAGATCACTGAATTCAATTAATGCTAAAATTAAATTTCAAACCATAACATCAATCACCCAATAGTTAGAAATTAAATAGTGGAATCCTAACAATTAATTTCACACATACACAAGTAATTATTACTCCAAATCAGCCTTTCACTCCTTATGAGAAACCTCCACAAGTTGCCCACAAAGACAACACTACATGGATATGTAAAAAACATTCCAAACTTGAGTGGAACAACTACGAGTAGTATGTCATGATGTACGGACTGCATGACACGTCCCTACATGTCATGCATGCCTGCAGTCTATTTTTAAGATTCCTCCTAATTTAAGTCATGCATGAGGAAAAATTTTAAACTCAATTGTTAAATACAAGACACTTTTTTGCTAAAGTGAATTACAAATAGAATTACTTTGCCATAACTAGTATTACATATTATAAATATTTTGAACTATTACTTGCACATTCACACTAAACTTGTGCAAAAGTTCCTATCTAAGCTATAATTCTCAACACAGAAGTAATTCCAGTTTTACCAGTTATGGGTGCAAGCCAGTAATTTTAGGTGAATCAGAGACATGAAGTTGGAAAGGCCAAGGAAATTGGTTGGAGGATTGGGGGGGAACCTACTCAAGAAAAAGGAGACCAACTCTATTCGTTGTCAACATTAAAAGGTACTTTTTTATCTTTTGTATGTATTTGGGATGGTGTATTTGTGTATGTTATTTATCATACATCTCAAATGATTAACCTTTTCAGTCACAGTGGGACTGTGCAGGATGTTGAAGGCATCCCAGACAATTTAAGTGTTGGACAAGTTATGTGGGCACTTGTTTCCACCAATGATTCTGGGTATCTATTTCTTATTAGATGGTCAGTAGATGTTGGTGATTCCCAAAACCCTAAAAAGTTAGGAATAAAATATTGTTACAATAGGTCATGTTCTTTGTATGCATTTAAAGCACCATTCGAAAAATTATTAGTACTGAAAAGACAAAATTGATGTGTTCCATTGGATTTAATAAATTTCCATTCAAATGTGAATGGATTATGTTAATGCTTTATGGATCAAAAAATGCTTTAAGATAATTTGTTGTTTGTTTTTTTTCTTATTTTTACCTCCACTCAAATATTCATTAAATAATAAACCTTCTATTATTATTTTTTTAGAATTTTCTTGTCTAATTTTAGCATTTCTTGAATTATCAAAAGTGCAGACCACCAAAGAGGAGGTGATGCATGACTTTATTCATTACTCGTATGATGGACATTATTTTAGGAATTCACTCATGTGAATGAGTGTGCTATTTTAAGTAGCTTTTCACACACAAGCTTGGCACAATTCTAGGAGACTAGGGTTAGGTTTTAGGCACCTTTCTTGGTATGTATACATTCATTATGACCATATATATCTTTATCTATAGAAAAAAAAGCAGGTTCTTCCATTGATATATAGAATACCTCCCTACTCCCATCTTATGTTTCATTCATTTGATATGCTATATAAATTATGATGATTCATAGCGAAAAGAATTTATGAGTTATTCGCTTGCCATGTTGGTTTCATATGTCTATTAGTGGTGGGAATGATTTATGATCTCTTGATTGCTATAAATTTACAATGCATGTCAGTTGATTTCATTACCATTTATATGTCTATAGTATGCCATAACATATTTATGGTTGGATGTGGAGGGAAATACGTACTTGCTTTTTCTTGCAATTTTGTGGTTCTCTATAATTTATTTGGTTTGAGAGATGAAAGGTGCAATACCAAGAGAGTTCTTCCTTGCAAGTCACTGTCTTTTTTGTCTGTTAACTTTTTTTTTTGTTTCCTGTGAGCTAAAAAAATTGTTCTCTATGTGAACCCTTGTTAAAAATTGTATATGTATATGCACTTGTGTAACTAGACTTTGTTACGCAATGTTGGACAGGAAACTGAGAGATGACATATTGGCTTAAGAACGGAATGTAGGACCATGGATTTGAGATATCTTGAAGAAGGTGTTGTACATAGCAGCTTGAAAGTTGAAAGAGAAGAAGGTGAGTTGTCACCAATGCTTAGTAATGTAGTGTTTGGTACAGATGTTGTGCCTAGAGGGGAGGGTAATGGTGCAAAAAAAAAGTATAGGAATAGACGTGAAGATGAAGAGGTTGAGTGTCATGCCGAGCTAGGAGGAGAACGTGGTGTTGATGTAGATGAAGAGGGGGAAGAGAGTCTTCAAGATCAACTAAGGATAGTGAGAATGCTTCTATAGCCGGTGATTTTCATGATGATGATGCCAAATCTAGCTCATGGTTCCCCTCCACGACCTCATGGTGCAGAGGACACAAATGAGGTACTGAAAGTGACTAACTCTATTGCAAAATTTAGTGCAACAAGTATAATAGGGGAGAGTGATGGCAGTGCTAGAGTTGATATTGAAAACACTAATGTGAAACAACAAACTCTGGGTGGTAATGGTGAGGAAAATTTAATAATGGAAACAAATATCTCTGCTAGGGGTAGAATGAAAAATGGTGAGAGTTCCATCAAGGGATAAGGTGTTCATGAAACTGACCAAAATGGGCATAAAAGTGAGGGTGGAAATTTTCATTCCACTGTACCTGATGCTAATGAGATTTCTGGTACAACCATGTAGGTTGGTCGCATTTAAAATTTAGATGACTCAAATGCTGTGATCGTAGTTCCAACAGATTCAAGTTCAGGACGATTGGCTTTGTAACATGTGTCGGGTTAGAATACTTATCCCATGTACGAGACACACTGACAACTTCAAGAGACTTTAAACTTATTGGAAGAATTTGGCTTTAACAAGCAGTGTAATATAGAGAATTTTAAGTTTGATTTTACCTATTTTGTTGTTTATGTCTCTCATTTTCAGATTATTGTGGTCTTCTTGGTAGGGATGGGTGCATTGCATTCAAGGCCTGGGTAAATTGTTGGTGAGAGTGGCTTGAGCCTTCCATAAAAGATAGGGTGGCACCTTTAGTAGAGGTATGTTCTATAATTGTCTACGTTGTTGTTTTAAAATTTATAAATACATAGAGGACATAGGACGCAATACATCATTGATTAAAATACACTACTAGGAAACTTAGCAAAACTTAAAAATAAGTATTGCATTAGTTTTAACTAAAACACAGTTGATTTCTGGTGAAATACCTTCCTCCTCTCATCTTATGTTTCATTCATTTCACATGCTATATAAATTATGATGATTCATAGTGAAAAGAATTTATGAGCTATTCTCTTGCCATGTTGATTTCATACATCTCTTAGTGGTGGGAATGCTTTATGATCTCTTGATTGTTATAAATTCACAATGCATGGTAGTTGAGTTCATTACCATTTATATGTTTGTAGTATGCCACAACATATTTATGGTTGGATGTGGAGTGAAATGCGTACTTGTTTTTGCTTGCAATTTTGTGGTTCTCTATAATTTATTTGGTTTGAGAGAAGAAAGGTGCAATACCAAGAGAGTTCTTGCTTGCAATTCATGGTCTTTTTTGTCTGTTAACTTCTTTTTTTTCATGTGAGCTAAAAAAATTGTTCTCTATGTGAACCCTTGTTAAAAATTGTATATGTATATGCACTTGTGTAAATAGACTTTGCCACGCAACGTTGGACAAGAAAATGAGACATGAAGTATTGGATTAATTATCGAAGGTAGGACCATGGATTTGTGATATCTTGAACATGGAGCTATACATAGCAGCTTGAAAGTTGAAAGAGAAGTAGGTGAGTTGTCACCTACACTAGAGACTAAGGATCAACAAAACACATTGTATGCCAATGCTAGCAATGTAGTTTATGGCACAAATGGTGTGCCTAGAGGGGAGTATAATGGTGAAAAAAGAAGTTATAGGAATAGATGTTAAGATGAAGAGGTTGAGTGTGGTGCTAAGGCAGAAGGAGAACATGATGCTGATGCAGATGATGAGGGGGAAGAGAGTCCTCAAAGATCGACTGAGGATAGTGAGCATGCTTCTGAAGATAGTTATTTTCATGATGATGATGCCAAATATATCTCATTGTCCCCCTCCACGACCTTATGGTCCCCCTCCATGACCTCATGGTGCATTTGACACAGAGGAGGCAGTGAAAGTGAAAATTTTTGTTGAAAAAGGTAGTGTAGCAAGTATAATAGGGGAGAGTGATGGCAATGCTAGAGCTAATATTGAAACACTAATGTGAAACAACAAACTCTGGGTTGTAATGGTGAGGAAAAATTAATAATGGGAACAACAATCTCTGCTAGGGTTAGAATGAAAAATGGTGAGAGTGCCATCAAGGGAGATGGTGTTCATGAAACTGACCAAAATGGTCATAAAAGTGAGGGTGGAAAGTTGCATTCCACTACACCTGCTACTGATGGGTTTCCTAGTACAACTATGTGGTTGGTCGCATTGAAAAGTTAGATGACTCAAATTTTGTGATTGTAGTTCCAACAAAGTCAAGTTTAGGACGATTGGATTTCATTAAGCGAATTTTTAGGTCTAAAATGGGCCTCCTAAGGAAATTATAAATAATAGTGGAAATAATAAAATAAGATTAGATTACATCAACAAATTTTAGAAGGAAAAAAAAATCAACTTATCTCCCTATTGGTTTACTCAAATTTAGAGTGACAACACTCATTGGATGCATAATTTGATTACTCATGCAAGGAATACCCATGTTGCATACTTTCGATGGACCTTTCTACACGAAAAATGAGAATACATGAAAAACATGATTGCAATCACATTTTTTCATGTATTTCTCATTTTTCGTGTAGTAGGGTCTATCGAAAGTATGCAACATGGGTACTCCTTGAATGAGAAATTCAATTTTGCATCCAATGAGCACTCTTGCTCATAATTTGAGTAAAACCTTAGGGATATAAGTTAAAATACGAGTTGAAAAAGAAGTTTATTATTTTATTATTTTTTAATCTTTTTACTTTTTTACTCCAAAAATAGTGAATCATCCCTCATATTGGTTGACATCATCATCTTGAATCATATTGGTTCTTATAAATTTTATTTTGGTTGTACATTTTTCTTAGGAGGCCCATTTTAGACTTCAAAATTACCCTAATGATACAATGTGTCAAGTTAGAATACTTATCCCATGTATGGGAAACACTCACAACTTCAAGAGACTTAAAACTTATTAAAATATTTTGGCTTTAACAAGCAATGTAATATAGAGAACTTTAAGTTTGTTTTTACCTATTTTGTCTCTCATTTTGAGATTATTGTGGTCTTCTTGGTAGGGAAGGGTGCACTACATTCAAGGCTTGGGAAAATGGTTGGTCAGTGTAGGCTTGAGCCTTCCATAAAAGATAGGGTGGGGCCTTTAGTAGAGGTATGATTCTAGAATTTTATACGTTGTTGTTTTAAATTTTATAAATACACAAAGGACATAGGACATAATACATCATTGATTAAAATACACTACTAGGAAGCTTAACAAAACTCAAATATAAGTATTGCATTATTTTTAACTGAAACACAAGTGATTGCTGGTGAAATACCTCCCTCCTCCCATCTTATGTTTCATTCATTTCACATGCTATATAAATTATGTTGATTCATAACGAAAAGAATTTATGAGATATTCTCTTGCCATGTTGATTTCATACATCTCTTAGTGGTAGGAATGCTTTATGATCTCTTGATTGTTATAAGTTTACAATGTATGGCAGTTGAGTTCATTACAATTTATATGTTTGTAGTATGCCACAACATATTTATGGTTGGATGTGGAGTGAAATACATACTTGTTTTTTATTGCAATTTTTTATTATCAATAATTTATTTGGTTTGAGAAATGGAAGGTGCAATACGAAGAGATTTCTTGCTTGCAAGTCACTATCTTTTTTGCCTGTTAACTTTTATTTTTGTTTCCTGTGAGAAAAAAAAGTTGTTTTGTATGTGAACCCTTGTTAAAACTTGTATATGCACTTGTGTAACTAGAAATTGTCACGCAATGTTGGACAGGAAACTGAGAAATGACATATTGGCTTAAGAATGGAAGATAGGACCATGGATTTAAGATATCTTGAAGAAGGAGTTGTACATAGCAGCTTGAAAGTTAAAAGAGAAGAAGGTGAGTTGTCACCTGCACCAAAGACTGAGGATTGAAAAAAAACATTGTATGCCAATGCTAGCAATGTAGTGTATGGTACAGATGTTGTGCCTAGAGGGGAGGATAATGGTGCAAACAAGAAGTATAGGAATAGACGTGAATATGAAGATGTTTAGTGTGGTGTTGAGGCAGGAGGAGAACATGATGTTGATGTAGACGATGAGGGGGAAGAGAGTCCTCATATATCGATTGAGGATAGTGAGAATGATTTTGAAGCCAGTGATTTTCATGATAATGATGCCAAATCTAGCTCACGTAGTAGCGATATAAGCTTTGAGAGGCAAACCGTAGATAGGGATTCTGAATGTTAAAATTATAAGAGACAATGGCTACGTAGTGTAGAGGGGAGGGTTGCAAACAATGTCTGATTTACTCTTGATACTCAGAGAAATAAAAGTGTTCTCTACATTCAAAACTTGTTTTCTTAAAGCTACCTCTGTGGCTTCCAAAACATATACATTTGATCCCTATATAAGGACATGAATTGTACCATGTTGCAAATCAAGTGCTTGTGTTCCATAACAATCCAATCAAATTCCTAGAGCAGTAATGACTCTAGGTCCATTTTCCAAAGAGCTCCCAATCTTCATTCTTTTAACATGAAAGTAAATGATTGCCCTTAAAGAGACGTGGGTGCCCCATACTCAAGGTATGTTCCCATACTAATGAATACAACAAGCGAATATCTTGATAAATAGCTTCACCTCTAGGCTTTCTGCTGCCAAGAAAAATTCCCGGAATGGAACTTTTCCTACTACAGCGAGTATCTTTACCAACTCCCATTCACTTCTTAGGGGAGAGTGATGGCAGTGTTAGAGCTATATCGAAACACTAATGTGAAACAACAAACTCTGGGTGGTAATGGTGAGGAAAATTTAATAATGGGAACAACAATCTCTGCTAGGGGTAGAATGAAAAATGGTGAGAGTGCCATCAAGGGAGATGGCGTTCATGAAACTGACCAAAATGGTCATAAAAGTGAGGGTGGAAAGTTGCATTCCACTGCACCTGCTACTGATGGGATTTCTGGTACAACTCTGTGGTTGGTCGCATTGAAAAGTTAGATGACTCAAATGTTGTGATTATAGTTCCAACAGAGTCAAGTTTAGGACGATTGGATTTCATTAGGGGAATTTTGAGGTCTAAAATGGGCCTCCTAAGGAAATTATAAAATAATAATGGAAATAATAAAATAAGCTTAGATTACATCAAAAAAATTTAGAGGGGAAAAAAATCAACTTATCTCCCTATTGGTTTACTCAAATTTCGAGCGACAACACTCGTTGGATGCAGAATTTGATTACTCATGCAAGGAATACCCATGTTGCATACTTTCGATGGACCCTTCTACACAAAAAATGAGAATACATGAAAAACATGATTGCAATCACATTTTTTCATGTATTTCTCATTTTTTGTGTAGCAGGGTCCATCGAAAGTATGCAACATGGTTACTCCTTGAATGAGAAATTCAATTTTGCATCCAACGAGTACTCCCACTCATAATTTGACTAAAACCTTAGGAAGATAAGTTGAAAATACGAGTTGAAAAAAAAAAATTATTATTTTATTATTTTTTAATCTTTTTACTTTTTTACTCCAAAAATAGTGGATCATCCCCCATGGTTGACATCATCATCTTGAATCCTATTGGTTCTTATAAATTTTATTTTGGTTGTACATTTTTCTTAGGAGGCCCATTTTAGACTTCAAAATTCCCCTAATGATACCATGTGTCAAGTTAGAATACTTATCCCATGTATGGGAAACACTCACAACTTCAAGAGACTTAAAACTTATTAGAAGAATTTGGCTTTAACAAGCAATGTAATATAGAGAATTTTAAGTTTGTTTTTACCTATTTTGTTGTTTATGTCTCTCATTTTGAGATTATTGTGGTCTTCTTGGTAGGGGAGGGTGCACTACATTCAAGGCTTGGGAAAATGGTTGGTCAGAGTAGGCCTGAGCCTTCCATAAAAGATAGGGTGGGGCCTTTAGTAGAGGTATGATTCTAGAGTTTTCTACATTGTTGTTTTAAAATTTCTAAATACACAAATGACATAAGACACAATACATCATTGATTAAAATACTCTACTAGGAAGCTTAACAAAACTCAAATATAAGTATTGCATTAGTTTTAAGTGAAACACAAGTGACTGCTGGTGAAATGCCTCCCTCCTCCCATCTTATGTTTCATTCATTTCACATGCTATATAAATTATGATGATTCATAACGAAAAGAATTTATGAGATATTCTCTTGCCATGTTGATTTCATGTCTCTTAGTGGTAGGAATGCTTTATGATCTCTTGATTGCTATAAATTTACAATGTATGGCAGTTGAGTTCATTACGATTTATATGTTTGTAGTATGCCACAACATATTTATGGTTGGATGTGGAGTAAAATACATACTTGTTTTTTATTGCAATTTTGTGATTCTCAATAATTTATTTGTTTTGAGAGATGAAAGGTGCAATGCGAAGAGATTTCTTGCTTGCAAGTCATTGTATTTTTTGTCTGTTAACTTTTATTTTTGTTTCCTGTGAGAAATAAATAAAATTTTGTATGTGAACTCTTGTTAAAACTTGTATATGCACTTGTGTAACTAGAATTTGTTACACAATGTTGGACATGAAACTGAGAGATGACATATTGGCTTAAGAATTGAAGATAGGACCATGGATATAAGATATCTTGAAGGAGGAGTTGTATATAGCAGCTTGAAAGTTGAAAGAGAAGAAGGTGAGTTGTCACCTGCACCAAAGACTGAGGATTGAAAAAAAACATTGTATGCCAATGCTAGCAATGTAGTGTCTGGTACAGATGTTGTGCCTAGAGGGGAGGATAATGGTTCAAACAGGAAGTATAGGAATAGACGTGAATATGAAGAGGTTTAGTGTGGTGTTGAGGCAGGAGGATAACATGATGCTGATGCAAATGATGAGGGGGAAGAGAGTCCTCTTAGATCGACTGAGGATAGTGAGAATGATTTTGAAGCTAGTGATTTTCATGATGATGATGCCAAATCTAGCTCACGTAGTAGTGATATAAGCTTTGAGAGGCCAACCGTAGATAGGGATTCTGAATGTTAAAATTATAAGGGACAATGGCTACCTGGTGTAGAGGGGAGGGTTGCAAACAATGCTTGATTTACTCTTGATACTTAGAGAAATTAAAGTGTTCTCTACATTCAAATTCCTGGAGCAGTAATGACTCTAGGTCCATTTTCCAAAGAGCTCCCAATCATCATTCTTTTAACATGAAAGCAAATGATTGCCCTTAAAGAGACGTGGGTGCCCCATACTCAAGGTATGATCCCATACTAATGAATACAACAAGGGAATATCTTGAAAAATAGCTTCACATCTCGGCTTTTGGCTACCAAGAAAAATTCCCGGAATGGAAATTTTCCTACTGCAGCGAGTATCTTTACCAACTGCCATTCACTTCTTAGAGAAGCACTACTAAAACATATTTAAAAATCACAAATAATGGTTTCCCCTAGAATATGTACAAGAAATTCAAATATTGTTTAGAACAAACTATTACAAAATGAATCTAGAGTGAGGACACATGGCTATCATGAGTCATGGCTATTCAGAGATGGGGGTGTTGCTACTTAGTATTATGGTTAGAGTGCTTTATAGAAGTGGGGAGGTTGAAAGTGTTAGTTTTACCTATTGTTGCATATGTGTTCTCCCACAGAAGAGGTGCAACTGTGATGAGAAAATTTGCACCAGTAGATATGTAATAACCTCATATTCTATGCAGCCTTGGGTTGCTACAAGGTTGAGGTGGCATAATTATAATTTTATTTTCTAGTTTAGGAAGGAGATCACTATTTTGTATTAGCAAGTATTTTTTCAATGTTGTTTAGGGCATAGTTTCTAAGTTTAGACAAAGTGCATGAGCTAGAGGATGTTCCAAATTTAGCTAAGTGCTGGTTTCTAGGAAACATTATCATGTATGCCTAAGAATACATTTTTAGGTAGCCAATTGTAAGGATTTATATTCCTAATCTGGGTGCACCACAAGGATGGTTTGTTTTTTTAATTCCTTAGCATTTTATTCTTATATAAAAGAAAGATAGGGTAGGGGTGTTTTTTATTTAGTTTTGAGCTATCGATTTGTAATCATATTCTTCTTCCTATCTATTAATAGATGAGAAATTGTGTGCAGCTAAGTCTATATGTTATTTGTAATTTCCAGAGCTCTTTTTATTCAAATTTAGTACATTATAGTGTGCTATTTCGAAGCTTGCTATTTTTGTTTTTCAGACTTATGTGTTTATAGATCTAGGACTGTGTTTTTGGCTGTGTGGATAGGAGGTTAAGTTCTCAATTTCCTAGCGGTTAGGGTTTCATTTTAGGAGTGCAGATTTGCATACCATGTTCTGAAAATACAACAGGGTATCATAACGTATTTTCTGATATTTTCCAATCTGTATATGGAATGAAATACTACTCGTGAGAGGGATTTGCTAGAGGTTCTCAATGTCTTTGATGCCCCAACTTCAGCAATTGAAGCTAAATTGTACTTGAGATAGGTGTTGGTGCCTATGAGAGGGTTTTGAGTGAGATGCTTGTGAGATCCCAGTGAATGAAAGATTATTTATGAATAGGAGAGTAGATTTGCACCCATGATAGGCTGCTGGTATGATTTTTCCCCCTATTGAATGATTTTTTTGGTTGAGGTGTGTTCAATGAGTTACATATATGACTAGTCACTAGTCTTGGTCTCATAGTGTGATTGTCTAGTGTGTGCATCCAACTTTACACCTTGGAAGTGCACTCTGCAAATGTTGTTAGAGGAGGTTGATCTGTGGTGTTTTGTGGAGTTTAAGGTTACAAATCCTACCAACCCTATGCATTTGGGTTAATACACTAAGAATATGACCAAACTGGATATTTCTTGACTTTGTGAAAGATCATTTGATCCTCACATTTTGAAGAACTCAGTTCCATATGATGCCTTGATCACTCTATATGATAGTGTGAAATTGTATTTTTTCCTTGCAATTGCTTCCAAACTTTTAGTTCTTTCCAAAAATCCCTAGGGTTATATTTTGATTTCATTGGAAACTTTTACTTTTCATTTTTCACAAATCACTCTCTTTTGGATTTACTAACAACACTGAAAAGTTCTCAATTCTTGGGAATTTTTTGTATCGTGCTTTGTTAGGTCCCTATATTACTAGTATAGTCCCTTATTGTTATTAGTGTAACCCCCTTATTGTTATTATTGTACCCTTGTAACCCCCATTTTGTTATTATTATGCCCCTAAATTATTATTGTTAGGTCGGCTAGGATTACATTGTGGCCCACTAGGATTACATTATGGCCACATGGACTCCTATATATAGAAAGGAGGTTTTATAAATTGTATCACCCAAGAATTGTTCATTTATTTAATGTATTGGAGGTTGCCCCCTCGAAGTGGCTTATTTATAAGGTGTTGATATCTCTTTTCTTCTATTTTTGGAGCTGGTTACTCAACATTTGGTATCAGAGCTTTGGATTCTAGGGTTTCGCTGCTCCAAACAGGTCATCGTGGAATTTTCGCTATAACTTTTTTTCTACAAAGTTTCAGAAGCTGAAATGTTTAGGGTGCAAAGCCAAAATCCTGAGGAAGATTGCCTAAAAATTTCAGAGCTTGGTTCGCAATATGTTTGGAGATATCATCTGTGGAAGTTAGGACTTTTTTCAAGCTCCTAAACAGGTCATCGTGGCATTTGCGCTATAACTTTGTTTCTACGAAGGTTAAGAATCTGAAATTCATATGGTGTGAAGCTAAAATCCTGAGAAAATGTTTCAAAAAATTTCAGAGCTTGGTTCGCAATATTTTTGGAGATATGATCTGTGGAAGGTAGTGCTTTTTCAGGCTCCTGAATTTCATCTCAAAGAGGTGATCGTGGGAAAAGTTCAATAACTCTCTCTCTGTGCATCGGATTGGAGTACCGTAAAAAGTGATTGCAAGTAAACAGACTGTAGTTTCTTGGCTATCAATTTCAGAGACAAAGGACGAAACAGTGACATGTGGAAAGTCGTACAAGTTCACTCTACTTAACTAGTCCAGAATTAGGTCATTGTAGGAGATTGGACACAACTTTGTCTTGGAGAATCCAAATCAGGTCAGAACTATGGCATTTGAAAGATAATTCAGAGGGCTACGTTGATACTAAAATTCAAATATTGAAGTGCTGCAATAATATATATTATCCAATTTCAATATCGAGCTTTTCAAAAGCAAGAAAAAGGTGTGTATATTTTTTTTTTCCTTTCCAAATTGCATAAGTCTTCTTTGAAGAATCAATTTGAATTGATTCCAAGGGCATATTGTAGAATATATAGCAGTATTGGGTTCTAAAAGATTCCCCATAAAAATAATTCAACACCCATTAAGCCTTCAGAAGGCTCTACTATGACTCATGAAGATGAAGAATTGCAACATGATCTATCAAAATTACAAGAGCAAGTGCAACAAATTTCACTCTCGCAAAGAGAAAAAAAAAATGAAATGGAAGTTTTGAAGAAATGCGTGGAAGTGAAGATGGACAGTTTGAAGAAAGGCATGGAAGCTAAGATGGATGGCGTGGAAGCTAAGATGGATGGCATGGAATTTGGTATGGAATCTAAGATGGATGACATGAAAGACAACATGGAAAACATGAAGAATGATCTCAAAGCAGACATCGAAGGTTTGACAAAGTTGATACAATAAATGTTTCCTAATGGTGAAAAGATAGTAGAAGAACCTCGTGATGAGAACAAAATAAATTTTAATCGTGATTTCATAAACTCTAATGTTGGCGGGAAGAACCACCATATTCCAAAAATGGATATGAGGAAGTTTGATGGAAAGGATCCTGTAACATGGATACTACAGATGGAGCAATATTTTGATCTCCATAATGTGCAAAACACACAAAAGGTACGCATTGCAACTTTACATTTAGAAAAAATACATTTGTATGGTATCGATGGCTTTGCTCCCGTAAAAAAATTGTCACTTGGTCAATTTTTACGGAAGAAATGATAGCACATTATGAGGATACAAAGAGCAACACCTTCTTTAGCCAATTGATAAATCTCAAACAAAAGGGTTTAGTGGGGCAGCACATTGAGGACTTCCAAAAATTGAATATAAGGATAACTGATATTCCAGAGGAGCACAAGATCGATTTCTTCATAGGCAATTTAAAGGATAACATCCAACATGAAGTTCGTGTTTTGGAACCAGATTCATTGGAGAAGGCATTCAGGTTGGCAAGAAAATTTGAATGTAAAATAATGGCGACAAGGAAGCCTACCACTCAATTCTATAAAGAAGGAAGTGTTGCTACGCCTCGATTTCCACAACCTACAAGATTGACACCACAAAAATTGGAAGAAAAAAGAGCAAAAGGGCTTTGCTATAGTTGTGATAGAAAATACACTAAAGGTCATAAGTGTGCTGAGAAGAAATTATTTTACATAGATTGTGAAGAGGAAGAAGAAAATGAACAAGAAGAGAATATACACCAGGAACTAGCCCTAGAAGAGGAAGAAATGAATCCGACCATATCGTGTAATGCACTGGCAGGAATTACCACTCCTCAAACTCTCAAGATAGAAGGACAAATCAAGAAGAAAAAGGTACTAGTGTTGATTGATTCAGGTAGCACCCATAATTTTATTCATTGTAAGGTAGCCAAGGAATTAAATTGTTTCCTATACCCAGCACCAGAATGTCAAGTGATGGTTGCAAATGGAGGAACTATAAATTGCTCTCGAAAATGCCATAATATCAAGCTAACCATGGGGGAATATGTATTGACTAGTCCAATGCTTTCCATTCCTATGGGAGGTGCTGATGTTGTACTAGGAGTACAATGGTTACAATCTTTGGGACGGTAGCTTTTAATTTTCAAGAACTTTTCTTGAAATTTTTTTCAGAAGGAAAGGAAGTCGAATTACGGGGTATTGAAGGGAAGCCAGGAAGGATAATAAGCTCTAATGTCATGACAAAGCTTCTAAAGAAAGAACAATGAGGCGTAATTGCACAATTATGCTCACTAGAAGTTCCCACATCAAAATCATCTATTTCTGCAGATCTCCAACAAGTCTTGGACAATCATTCCAAGGTGTTTGAAACTCCCAAAGGACTCCCACCTATTCGCGATCATGATCATGCTATTCATCTGATTCCAGGAAGTGTTCCTCCAAACATCAGGCCTTATAGATATCCTTACGTCCAAAAGAGCGAAATTTAACATATGATTGCAGAAATGTTAGAGGCGGGTATAATTCAACCTAGTCAAAGTTCTTTCTCTGCTCCTGTAGTATTGGTACACAAGAAGGATGGATCATGGCGAATGTGTCTAGATTATAGGGAGCTCAATAAGCTCACCATTAAAGATAAATTTCCCATTCCTGTGATTGATGAATTATTGGATGAATTACATGGAGAAATTTATTTTACCAAGTTGGATCTTCGTTCAGGATATCATCAAATTATAATGAAGACTGAAGATATTACAAAAACAACATTTCGAACTCATGAGGGTCATTATGAATTTTTGGTCATGCCTTTTGGCCTTACCAATGTACCTTCTACATTTCAAGGGTTGATGAATTTCATTTTCAAACCCTTCCTTAGAAAATTTGTGCTCGTATTTTTTGATGATATACTAATCTATAGCAGGTCTTGGAAGGATCATGTTGAACATGTTGACAGGGTGCTCAAACTATTGCAGGAGAAACAATTATATGCAAAAACATCCAATGTTTCTTTGGAGTACAAGAGGTGGAATATCTGGGTCATATTGTATCTCACGAGGGTGTTAAAGTAGACCCTAACAAAATTAAAGCCATTAAGGAATGGAAAGTCCCGACAACCATAAAGCAGTTGCGAGGATTTCTCGGGTTAACAGGGTATTATCGCAAGTTTGTTAAGAATTATGGGAGAATAGCAGCACCTCCAACAACATTATTGAAGAAAGATGCATTTTCATGGACTCCTGAAGCAACTAAGGCCTTTGAACATCTTAAAGAGGCAATGTGCCTAGCACCGGTCTTAGCTACGCCAGACTTCACAAAAACCTTTATTGTGGAATGTGATGCCTCAGGAAATGGAATTGGTGCATTTTTAATGAAGGAAGGAAGACCCATTGCTTTTGAAAGTCGTCCAATCAAAGGAAAGTATTTACAGAAACCTATTTATGAGAAGGAAATGTTAGCAATACTGCATGCACTAAAGAAATGGCGAACTTACCTAATGGGAAGACACTTCAAGGTAAAAACTGATAATGATAGTCTTAAACACTTTTTGGAACAAAGACTATCTTCAGAAGAGCAGCAAAAATGGGTCACAAAGATGTTGGGTTATGACTTTGAAATAATCTACAAAAAAGGACAGCTTAATTTTGTTGCAGATGCACTCTCAAGAAAGAATGAAGAGGTGGAAGCATTGCTTTGTGCCATTTCTATTATCCAACCAGATTGGATAACCAAAGAAAGAGATGAATGGAAGAAGGACAAAGATGTATGGACACTCATTCAAAAGTTGCAGCAAGATCCTAGTACATCTGATACATTTAGTTGGAAAATGATTCCTTATGGTACAAATATCGCTTATATCTTTGTAAGAATTCCCAACTAAAACAAAATATTCTTCTGGAATTGCACACTTCTCCTTTAGGAGGACACTCTGGATTTTTAAAAACTTACCACAGGGTGAAGAAAGAATTTTTTTGGGATGGCCTTAAATCTGATATTCAAAAGTTTGTGGCGGAATGTTTGGTTTGCCAGCAGAATAAAGTGGAGACAATTAAGACCCCGGGACTTCTACAACCTTTATCCATTCCAAGTCAACGTTGGGAGGAGATTTCAATGGATTTTATCACAGGTTTACCTAAGTCCGAAGAAAGAGTGTCATCATGGTGGTAGTTGATAGACTTACCAAGTATGCACACTTTTGTGCATTATCTCATCCATTTAAAGCAAGTACAGTTGCTACTACATTTATGAACAAAATTCAAAAGCTACATGGAAGCCCAAGGGTTATTGTGAGTGACAGAGATCCCATTTTTACTGGAAATTTTTGGACGGAGTTATTTTCTTGTTTGGGTACTCAATTAGCTCATAGCTCATCTTATCATCCTCAATCTGATGGTCAAACTGAGATAGTAAATAATTGTGTGGAAGGATATCTTCGTTGCTTTGTATCTGATAAACAAACACAATGGGTCGAGTGGTTACCTCTCGCTGAATGGTGGTATAACACTTCCTTCCATACTGCAGCAAAAATGACCCCATTTATGGCACTTTATGGATATCATCCACCATCCATGACATCATATTTAAGGGAAAATTCGAAGGTTCAAGCAGTGGAAGATCACATCGAGCATCAGCAAGAAGTTCTCCAACTCTTAAAGGATAACCTAAATTTGGCACAAAATCGAATGAAACAACAGGCAGATCAACATCGCAGCGAGAGAAGTTTTGTTGTAGGAGATTGGGTATTTTTACAGCTACAACCATACAAACAAATGTCCCTCAAGCAAGCTAACAAGGATAATAAATTATCGCCAAAGTACTATGGTCCTTACAAGGTGTTGCAAAAGATTGGTACTATGGCATACAAATTGGAGCTTCCTGCTTCTTCGCGAGTACATCCAGTTTTCCATGTTTCATGCTTAAAGAAGGTTATAGGCGAAAATCTTCCAGTTCAAACAATATTGCCAGAACTTGATGAGGAAGGAAAAATAATATTGGAACCTGAAGTGGTCATGGAAACAAGAACTCGACAGCTACGGAATCGATCAATTTCAGAGTATCTCGTCAAGTGGAAGAACTTACCCACTGAAGATTCTACATGGGAGGATGAGAAGATTATACAGAAGCACCCAGAGCTACTCAAGCGTTGAGGACAACACTTTTTTGAAGGAGAGGGGCATGTTAGGTCCCTATATTACTAGTATAGTCCCTTATTGTTATTAGTGTAACCCCCTTATTGTTATTATTGTACCCTTGTAACCCCCATTTTGTTATTATTATGCCCCTAAATTATTATTGTTAGGTCGGCTAGGATTACATTGTGGCCCACTAGGATTACATTATGGCCCCATGGACTCCTATATATAGAAAGGAGGTTTTGTAAATTGTATCATCCAAGAATTGTTCATTTATGTAATGTATTGGAGGTTTCCCCCTCGAAGTGGCTTATTTCTAAGGCGTTGATATCTCTTTTCTTCTATTTTTGGAGCTAGCTACTCAACATGCTTTTTCCTTGTTACAATTCTCATCCAACCATGGGTTCATTGGAATAATATTAGAGAATTTTCTATTTAACAATTTATTGGAGTTAAAATCAAATTCTACATAATTGATGGGTGGGTTGAACTCTTTTTTTTGTGGCAACTCTAATCTAGTGAACACATCAATGGGTGGATTTTTAGTTGGTGAATTGATGCTTTACATCAACCATATTTTATATAGTTGATGCAGTCAACTTTATCAAAAATTTTGATAAATTCAAAATTCGATTTTGTTGTATGGTTAAAGCAAGTATTTGATGTACAAAGAATACATTAGGATGTGAGGTTGTGGACCAGTCTTACTAGTGTGTCAAGTAAGAGCCTCTAGAGAGAAATTTCACAACGACTTTATGAGAAATGGTGCTCCAAGGGATCCTGCTATACACTTTGGAAAAACTGGTCCACAACCTCACATCCTAATATATTATTTGTACATCAAATACCCATTTCAACCATACAACAAAATCATCTTCTGAATCTATGATAAATTGTGATATAAAGTTGATTTTTACGCATACACATTCAAGAAAACATGCAAAATGTCTACATAATTATGAATTTTTAAACATGCCATCTTAGTGGATTAATAATGGACTGACAACTGTTAGTACTACATATATAATATTGTTGATATTGCAGTTACAAATTACACACTTAAACTAGAACCAAATAATAAGAAGAGTAAACAACGATTTTATGAAATGAAGTAGGCCATTATGACCAAAAATTTATCTTTACGAAATAAGTCATAATGACCAAAGAGTCATGTTTATGAAATAGGTCATGTGTCCACTTTCCAAAATAGAGATATTATATTACAAAATAGAAACTGAAAGTCTAAAAATTGAAATATTTAATATCATAATAAAAGAAATGAAAGTAGAGAATTATTCCAATAAGATAAGATATTCTTGTTAATGTCCAACAAATGATCAATATAGTATCTAATTTTCCTTCTTGTTAGCACTACCACGAGCATTCACATGGATACTGATGTGGAGGTAATTGCAAAGATGAATTTTTACCTGAAGCTCATGCTGTTGTAGTCCTGGTTGGGATGAACATGGTAGTAGGCGAGGGTGGCATTTCAACATGATGATGATCATCAAAAGGTGCAATATCCAAGTTCTCCATGGCCAATGCTCCAACTTCCAAAATTTCCTCCTCTAGATAACTATCCTAATTGTGATACATGTGTTTTATCAATATTTACATCTTATAGTGGGATAACTACAAGTTGGAATGCACATATACCAAGCTCTCTATCGGGTATAGATTCAAGGTGTTTTTTTGTTGACATTGTATGAAAATGTGGGTGGTCCAACACTTCTTTGTGGAAGAAGTGTTCACTACCCATGGAAGCACCCCATTTTTCCAAATGCTACACCTTTGGAGTAGAAAAATCATACATGTTCCGCCACTGGAGTGAATTCATCACCTTCCATTATATATAAATGGATAAGATAACCAAATAATCCTTGAGCATTGCTATAGGTACCCAATTGTTGTTGTATGATATCGCACTCATTAGTGACAAACTTGTTTAATGTTTGCATTTAACCACTATAAACCTATGGATCCATTTGCAGTTTTCTCTTCACCCTACTAATAGGCATTGATTCTTTCAACCACGATGTAGAATAGTATTTTGGTGTAAAAATGTATGTTAAATCATAGACTTGAGTATTTCTCTTTGTTGATTGTTTTTCGACTTATACTCAAATACATTCATAGAAGTTCCGACATATCTAGGCTCAAAAATGTCCTTAATTTGTCCTAGTATGGTATACTCTTGCTCATGCAATTTCCCAGTCATTGATTAATCTAAATCTACAAATCGAGTCATGTTAGATTTGATGAATTGCAAAACATATTAATTTGTGACCAAAAACTAGGAAAAAATGATATCTTACACTATAGAAGCACTCTCTCTATTTGTTGTACTATGTATACTCAAGTTCTCCCATAAATCACTCACCATCATATTAGCCAATGCTCATATTATCTTCAACAGACACTTAAAGGTGAGCTAATGGCTACCAAATCTAGTCCTTGCGAGCTTAAGTAATTGTAACTTAGAGTATATCTAGTAAATGTAGTGGACAACAATATGCCTTGTGATGAATTTGATGATGGACTTCCATTCCATCTACAAGGCATTGATCCAGTCATATTCTATGTGCTTAACTATATTATGTATTAAAATATTAAACATGTGAAACAAACAATGAGAGTGAAAATGTGAGAATGTACATGCTCAATGGTTTTCCTGATACTTTACAATTAGCTACATCATCTTTAATGACTTGTGTCATATTGGATGGTCCTATATCACTATTAATTTTAGGGAAGAGGTATGCAATGATCTGATAAGATGGTACAAATTATGAGGAGTCTTGGGATGCAAGGAAGATTGCATCACTAACCAACACAACAAGAACATTTATCAAATGTTGGTTTTCAACATTTTTTGATTCGTCAAAGAAAATGGAAACCACAATATTCAACCACTCATCCATAAACTATCCTAAAGAGCTCTTAACATCAACTTTTTTCTTGTCCAGAAATATAATTCTCGCTTTGTCATATCCAAGGATTTTTTATCCATTAGGGGGAATTATTGATGGATTGAAACATAGCATACCAGTAGGGGGAGTGAAAAACATTGAACGATGTATGCACAGAGAAGTGTTTTTCTATACTTCTTAGGTATAATGTATTTCCACATCTTATTGTGTTTAGAAAAAAATGACCCGAATATGTTATAATATGTGGTTTTATCAAACTTTACTAGGGTGTAATCAATTATAAGAGTACACTGGTTTCGGGGAAACACATTTTATTTCAGAATTGGTTTTACTTTCCTTCATATATTATCTTTCTTGATATTTCTTGAATAAAATTCAAAGCATTATGAATTGGTTAACAGTATAATAATCATATGAGAATGACGGGACCTAGATTTGGTTACCATATTTTCACCTCTATATTTGTTTCTTTCCATTTTTTCCATTAATTTCTTTTAAAATGTCACACATGATGTAAGCTTTTCTTTGTCCCATATGGCCACAAAGTATCATGGAATGTTAAATAAAATATATATGTGTAATGACTTGCCGCTTAAATTATTCTAAGAGCTTAAACGTGAAAATGGAGTTTCTTACCTTTTTAGTGCATCCATTACTCTAGTTAGAATGATTTTGCTTTTCCGTGACTTTTTTTTGGATTCTATAATTGCATATTAAGATGCAATTGAGATAACAAAGAATGTTAAAATAACTCATTATATCAAACTGTGACACCTTTGAAAAATAATTAATATAAAAATGTCTACGGAAAATATTGTCATTTGGAATATTTTTCAAGCTAGTGTGCTTTATGCTATAAAGTTTACATTCATAATATCATATTACTTTACACAGTGACTATTGGAATGTTGAGAGGTTTATAAAGGAATATCCAATTGTAAATTTGTTTGTTCATGTCACATCAAGAAGGGGAAAGGAGATGCCTTAATTCAGAGCTTTGGCATGCTTGTGCCAGACCGCTTGTGTCCTTAACTGTTGTTGGGAGAAAGGTTGTTTATTTTCCACAGTGTCACAATGAGTAGGTGACGTGGTTGCTCACAAATTTTTAATTTTCAATCTTCTTTTGGATACAACTGACTAAAAATAATGAATTCTTATCTTGTTTTCATCATAAAATATGACCCCGGTATTTTGAAATTTTAATGTTACATAATGAAAATGATCATAATCAATGTGATTTCAGGTAGATGCTTCAACAAACAAGGAGGTTGATGCTCATATATCCAATTATCTGAATCTTCCAACTCAATTAATCTGCCAACTTCACATTGTTACAATGCATGTGGGTTCTCTATATTTCATCCTTGCTTTGGTTGTGAACACTTTTATTCATATCGTTATATATACAAGATTACAATTTAATAATCACCTTATTGAATCCCAGGGAGATGTGGAAACATATGAATTATATGCTCAAATGACATTGCAACCTCTTAGCGTTGTAAGACATTTTCAATTTCATTATTTATGCTTTGCTGTAATTTCCAATTTTAGTGAGAAATTCTTTGGTACTAGTTCCATTTATGCATGGAACTAAAAATTGATGATACTATGCAACAAGAGAAAAAATATTTTTATCTTGGTTTTGACCTCGGCACACCAAGCAAGCAACCGAATAATTAATTTTGTAAAACATTAACTAAAAGTAACACTAGAACCGATGATAGGTTTTATGTGCCACGTCGCGTCGCAGAAACATTTTGTCCTCCACTTCTGCAGTTCTTATTTTCCCATAACTATTGTTATATTTTTTATTTAATAGATAAGTTCTTAGACTTTTAGACCTTTTTTAAGAGAATATTGCATTCTTTAAAGGAGCAAAAGGTAGGGGTATTTGTCATATTTGTCTCCTATTAAGTTTTGTTTGTTTTGAGCAGGATTTCACTAAGCAACCACCTTCCAAGGAACTGACAGCTAGGAATATTCATGACAATGAATGGAAATTTCGACATATTTTTCAAGGTAAGTTATATCAGCTATTTGAATTTTGTTTTGGAATGAAAGTGGATAGTGAATATGTAATTATGTGCAGTTTCTTTTGACACTCTTGTATCATTGCAATGCATTTTGAAATGTATACAGGTAGTGCATATATCAAACTTGTTCCCACATTTGAGATCATACGTGGCATATCTATTTTAAAATTCTTTCTAATGGTGTTAGTAGCTACTTGTACACTCTAAAAAGTATCTGATATAGCTAGTCCCCAACTACTTTACCTTTGAATATGGAGCCAACATGTTTATTTTTTCTCTAGATATAATTTGTTGGCTTCTGGGAATTAGATTCCTTTTCCCTAGGAATAGTATGCTCACAATTGAATATTGTTATATTGAACCTATATTCCTGGTTAGTATCACAATTTACAAAGTCTTTTCTTATTCTTTTAGTTTCTTGTTGCAATCTTGTGTCATCAATACTTTGCTCCACCCATTAGATTTCTACTGACAAATTTTATTGTTCAAGTATCACTGCTTCTTAAAGATAACTAGAAGAAACTATATAACTGCAAAAGTGGAGCATGAGACGTTCTTAGTAGAAATTTCTAGCTTTGTTGTGTTTGATTACGTTGGATAACATCAAAATTGCAATGTACCATAAGCATGGGAATTCAAAATATTGGGATAAAAATGTGTGCTTCTATTTGCATTTATTACTTTAGTTGAAGATAAAATTTCATCAACAAATGATGTACACTGAGAACACAGTAGGTACAAAATTTATTCTATGGTGATGTTTTATTTTCTTTGTTATATAGGTCATTTGGCCGGATAGTGGCCACTATTGCCCAATTGAAGAAAACTTGTTCTAGTTTCTTTCTTTTATGGGGAAAAAAGGCATTAACAATATTGCTTATGTTGAGGTATATATCATATAAATCCTTTATTGTCTACTTTAGTTTATATTCCAGTTTTCATCAACTTTCATGTCTTATTCTCTGCATTGTATCTTTCTTTCTTTTTTTTGTAGAAAAGGAACTCAATATTGATGGTAAGAAGCAGGAATTGAAGAAAGAGGAGAAACATAACACTAGAGAGACAAAATGAAAATTAAAGAGAGAGAGAAGAGAACTGGTCTAGTGATGAAAAATGCAACCCACTATAAGCAGGTTCACCTTTCATTTAATCAAAATAAACCTGCAAGCTTCAAAAACTGTATTAAAGCTACAGATTCATAACTCGAAAAACGATCTTGGGACCTGTGGGTTATAGAACCACTCTACTTCCGCTGCGCCTCTTTGATGTCTACATCGAAATATATATATTTCGGAAACCACTAAACCCATCTCCAATCCTTTCAAACTTTTTTGCGCTTTTAACAAACCTGTTGTTTGTTTCCTCTGTGCCATCATTATGCCATCGCTTCTGCCTTCAATTCAAGTCTGTGAACAGATTCAACCTTTTCTGCACACAATCCATCCACGGTCACGAATATTGTTCACCGAAGGCAATTCCTTCAATTTGCATTCCAAGGTTATAAAGAAAGAAATTGGACATTCAATTATCTTCTGCAATTCAACGCAATTGTTAACTCCATAATTAAATTACCACAGACTCAAACCCTCTTGGCATACAATCAAATAGAAATTCTTTCCAATACAATCTTCCTTGAACACATCTTCAACATTCAAATGGTTTATGTAAAACCCAATCAGTTAATCAACACAAGGGTAATTTCTATCTCCAATCTCTGTGGTTTAATCCCACAGCAAAACCCAATTATGTTTTCTAACCCAAGTTTCGTCACACGGTTATGTATATCATAGTTTATAATCGAACCTTCTTCAATGTTCATTCACACATGAAATATTCATGAAGACTTCTCCTCCTTACACAGCAAAAACAGATTGCGCTTATCTCAGCGTTCTATACATAATTGATTTTGTTTCGCTCTTCACTGGTTATCAATTTCTTCTATACATCTCAACTACCCATCTCATAGCTATCTCTAGATTCATATGTGCCAATCAGGTTCACCTTTCATTTAATCATATGAACCTGCAAACTTCAAATTCTGTGTCAAGCTGCAGATTCATAACCTTGGATTCGAATCTCGATCCTAGGACCTATGGGTTAAGGGCCCACTACGCTTCCACTGCGCCTCTTCCAATGTTCACATATATAATGGAAGCACTAAACCCATCTCCAAACCTTTATGCACTTTAAAACCCATGCCATTTTAACTGCGTTGGGAGCAATTAAACAAATTATTAACATTTTATAAAGCTTTAACCAGCAATCACTGGTCCCATCTCCATCGCACTTTCAATTGGAACTCATACGTTCGTTTAACCCTCGGGTAGATTTCGGCGTTTACACCAGCACATGGTTCCGCTGAGCTACACCTTTGAAATGCGAAAACGGTGGTTTTCTTCTACCAAACTGCTCACTCGGAAAATCTTCTTCTGAATTGTTTACACAAAGTTCCATCTTCATTTCACCATCTCCAATTGCTTAGTAATTTTGTTGCGCATCAACCCATGGTTTCGATATGAGTGTACTTTCAATCACCTAGTTTAAATGACCCAACACAAGTTTTTAATTCCGCCATATTCTACACAAACCCACAGCATAATATTTTATGGGATCGCCATTGATCTTTGCAATGATCGATGGTGATCAACTTATTCACAATTCAAAACATAACTCATATAACGATATCGCATTATGCTTGGATCGCCATCAATCCTCACAGTCTAATATCACAGTGTTTAACTTATAAAATTAAACTATGAAGAAGCACAATTCGATACACAGATACACAGAGATCACGCACAATCATATTTCTATTATATATACAAAACTGGATTACAATCTAAGGAAAACAAAGATTCTAATACATATATCTAATTGTAAAAGAACACAATTCGACACACAGGAATCCACAAAACACTATTTCTATTATATACAAGAATTTCGCTTACAAACATCTAAGGCATTTCAGCCTTAGCCCAATTCCTTTTCTGATTACATTGTGTTCGCCCCTCTTACGCATTACAGACTCTCTGCTTATATATTTTTACAAGAGGTTGTGGATCGGTTAAGATCCACAAATCTCTCCCGAACCACTCAACAGAATCAGTTAAGATCGCTCAACAGATTTATCATAAATCTTTCATTACATAAATGACGGATAATTATAATTTAATTAACCCTTATCATTCCAGCAAATTTAGAATCTGTTTTAACAAATTTTACCCTGTTTTTCCAATGCCTGTCCACATTTTCTCTCTTTCATCTTCGAGTTCCATCCTTAATTCAAGGGTGCTCAGATGCCCCTGTATCATCTAGTGGTACCTGTAGAGCCAATATCCCGCATAAGACACACATATAAATACTGATGGTCAAGTTTTCAGAGTTGGTGAATTCACCCGAAATGTCTTGGCAACACAATGATAATGTTTTGAAGTGATCAAACAATATTTCATGTGTAAATTGTACTCCAACCAATATTAAGTTGGACACTCATATTGTAATACTTGACATTTTATATAATATAATTTATGTGGTTGGAACTATCTATAGTTGCACTTGATATTACTTAGTATTGCAATTAACATATGTAACTTTGCGTTTTCATATTAGATGAACATGTACATTGTATGACATTTTTTTTTTAAATTTAGTTTCAAAATCATACTAATTAATTTATGTTGATTAATAATAAACACATAAAATCAATTTAAAACTACTAAATAGGTAGTTTATGTTTATTAATAATGAACAAAAATAAAATGAATATACGACTAAATTAATTTCTTATGATGATTGTTAATGAAATTAATATAAACTACTAAAGTAGTCATTTATATAATGAATATGAAACTACCAAAAAAGATAAATGACGACTACAAATGATAAATTTTTTATTACAAATGATGAGTAAATTTTGCATATAGACGACTATTAGTAGCTAATTTACAGTATCTTATAACATGACTAAAATTTAGTCATATTTCTTTGGTCATTAATTGGTTTCAAACGACGACTAAAATTTGCATATATATGACTATTAGTAGCTAATTTAATGTATCTTATAACACGACCAATATTTTGGTCATATTTCTTTGGTCATTAATTGGTTTTCTCGGGTGATCAATTAGTCTTATATTTTGTTGTATATTTGGTCATTAATTGTGACAAATCAATGATTAAATCAATGACTAAATGAATGATCAAACCAATGACTAAATCAATGACCAAATTAATGACCAAATATACTACTAGACAACAAAATTGAGACAACCAATTAACGACTAAGCTAAAAACAACTAAAATTTGGTCGCATTATAAGATACTGTAAATTAGTTAAGTCTATTGGTCACCAACCGAAAAATAGTCATTTATATGCAAATTTTAGTCATTTTTTAGTAACGAATTGGCCATTTTGTGCTAGTGTTTTAGCAAAAAATGAATTCTCTATATGAACATTTGGAATGTTGTCCACAACATTAGGGGATTCATAAAGTTTTTTAAGGTAGAAATTCCATTCCTTCAAGGGAATTGTATTACTTTCTTTAGTTATATGAGTCAAAATTTACCTCCAAAATCTCTTAAGATCAATATCTGCTAGGAAAAGAAGCTTCTATTGCAATCTCATAATGTAGTTCCTTTTTTTTCTAATTAGGGATTTGTATATTATCCAATTTTAAAATCTTATTAGAAGCATCTATCATGATTTTTTCTAATAATTTTGCACATGTTATCATACCTAGGGTTGGCTGCAGGGAAAATTTTAAGGATGGAAAATTATCTCGAAGTTTAAAAAATTGGCGAATCTCACTAGTCCCTAATATGCCAACTATAAAATGTTTATTGATGTATTTGTAAAATTATTCAAATTTATAATGATATTATATATATTGTCTATATAATTTTGGCGATTTTTAATGTAAAATAATTTTATATTGTAAAATTTGGGAGAATCATTTTTATAAAAAAATGGAAATTGGCGAATCTTTTTTTTGGAAAAACCATGGAAAATTAGCCCACTTACAAATATTAGCCCCTAAAATTTTCCATGGTTGGCTGTCCAATTTTCCTTTTCCCCAAAAACCTCAATAGAGAATCTGTTAATAGAAGTAGAAAGGTTTGTTATAAAATTTTGATAGAGGTTCTTAATATTGCTCTTATATGATAAGATATATAATTCATTACTTTATCCTTTTAAGAAAATATCAAATTTATTTTTGTAAAAAAGAAAGTGTCTTTGATTACCATAATTTTCCTCAATGGAGTTTTTGTGCATAGCCAGATTTATGGTTAGGGCTAAAGTTCTATGATTGGATTTAGGATCATGGTCATTTAAAAGTTAAAAAAAGTTATTTGTTTATATAAGTGGATATTTGATATCACATAATATATGACACTACTATCCAACCCATGGATACAAGTCGTCTAGTTATAATTTGACCATGTAATTAGACCATTGCAATTATTATAACTTGATAATTACAATGTATGATTAGCTCAATACTGGATAAATTCTCGGTGTGACGTACCTTGTCCCTCTTGGTGAATATTGAGGAATGAGGTATATTAAGTTCTTACCATCATTCACGCTTAATTTTGGGTTTTTATTTTTACTTGATTCTCCTTAGTTATTTCAATGATTTGGTTTCCACATTACGTTTATCCATATCACTACTCACTTGAATATTTTACTTCATCTCGAATGGTGTTTATTCTTATTTCCTGGAAGGTAGGTTTTCCTTATATCAAGGGACTAATGTCACACAAAGATGAACCTCCTATAGTGATACAGGACTTGTATATCACTCCAAAATAGTTTTCTATGGTGATATAGACCATGTATCAATCTTTATATCTCGTGAAAAGGGATATTCTATAGTGACACAGACTATGTTTTACATCATAAGAGCTTTTCTTAGCAACATACGAGTGTAACTCTTCCATGCATTGTTGGAAAAAACTCTTCTGCACAAAATGTGAATAAATCCTCCTTGTATTGCCAAAAATTCAAGTTCTTCATCAAAGAAATATTAGTGAAAAAACCATATAAGTTGGAAATGGAAGTCTTCACACATTATAGCCTTAACCTTATTACTGATAAATCTAAATTACTGACTCTCAGCAAGCATGGGAGTCTCCACAAACCTAAGGTAAGCAATGGTAACTCTGTTATTATAAGGCATTATTTCAAGTCCAATTGTTAGGCCATATTTGGTTGCAATATAAGTAGAACCCCCTAGTGAACGATTAGACTAGCCAAAGAACTGAGGAGAACAACAAATATGGGCAGTGAGGCACGACCTTTGCATGTGCATTGCTTCATCAAGTGAAGAGAAATGTGTATAATGTTTATAATCACTAATAGATTTGTTAATGGTCGCATGCAAATATTTAATGGGAGCTTTATATTTGTGTGTGTGTGTGTGAAGCTACAAAATGGAAAATTTCCATCTTAGAAATAAAATTAAATAAAATAAAACTAAGAAAAAATATATTTGTTAACCTCCCTAAGAAATTAGATGAAATATTCTCAACCATGTTCCTCAAAGGTAATACAAATCTATAGTCCTAACCATAGAAGCCTTTTTTTTTTTTTTTGAAATAAATCCAATGCTACCCATGTCTCCAAGTTTTAGAGAGCTAGGTGTGAAATCTATTCATAATTTGAAACTTCACCACCAATAAGGTCCAATCTCAATCAATTATTTAAGACCAATAAGAGGCCTTTATTAAGGTTTCCAAGGGAGTAACCGGAAAATGTTTTCAAACCTACATGGAATAAGGTGTCAATACCATAAATCTAATCTACATAATAAAGATACCTTTGCCATCCTTTAACAAGCTTAAGAGTCTCAACTAGTCATATTGCATAGATGTTCAAAGGGATAATTTATTATAGAGTATATTGTCACATCTTATATTTAGATGTTTTCTCAAAACTGAGACCCACTTACTCTTCTTATAAAACTTAGAATTTTGACCGTGAATTTTTAAAATCAACCTTATAGCCTAACTCCCAATATTGCCTTCAAAAACACTCTTCAATAGCTCGTTTTCTTCAACCATGATATAAATAACACTATCAAATAACCATACACAATTAGTAACATCATAATAAACAATATACCATAAACATATACAACTTGAAAACATCAAATTACAAACAATTGCATAGACTTATCTAAAAGGAGTTGCTTGTAATTGAAGAAGCATGTGCACTTTTCCACCCAACCATAGGCTCAACTACACTTTTTTTGGCCTACAAAATACCACCCCATAGCTAGGCCATGATACCACCAAGGTAAAACTTAGAATATCAAGAATAATTCTCAGCTATGATAGCCACCCTCCTTTACAGGAAAAACATGGCACCAACTATCTACGCACTAGGCCAATAATTCCACAAATTTTCCATATTCCTTCATAGTTGGTTGCAGTTTCACAAGGGAGTCCCTTCTCTACCAATGTATTCCCTCAATGACCTCCCCTCTCAGTTCTTGCTATCCAACCTAGCCAAGATCAAATTTGTAGACGCCCTCTTCCTAGGTTTGGCTTTATTGCCTCAAATTAATAGTTAAATCCAAAATTTATCATGCCAAAACACTCATAAATGGTTTCCATTTGGATTCAACACCTTTGGGCATGAATTTTGTCTACCATATGAAGTTATATCCACAATAAATTACCAATAAAAAACCAAGTCACAGATTAGCTCATTTTTCACTCTTTGGTGTTATCTGCTCATTTCCATCTCTTCTTATACACTTATAGGCATTCAACACACTCTCTGGCACACACAAAAATTCCCCCTTTTATCCTCACATGCATTTTACTACTCCAACCAAGGAGTACCTATGATTTTTTGGTCTTTACTAGGGCATTTCAGGGATTAGAGAATATAACTCAAGATGGGTACTTCATGTACCCAACTCTGACCAGTTTCAACTACCCATTAAATATCCATACCTCCATAATTGTGGGTGGTTGGATGCCCAAATACCCATCTCCATTCAAAAATTAAGTTTTGGGGAAGTTGGAAAGAAGGAAATAATTTCAAATTCAAATTCAAATTTTAGCAAAAATGGGTTTTTGGTTGCGGCTATTTACTTGACACGTGAGGTGTTTTCCCAACCCCCTCACTAATTACCATTTTTGGTATCATGACCAATGGAAATGCTTAACCCTTTTAATTAGTTGGCCACAAATTCTTCATTAATTAAACATAATACATTTACATCATTCACAATCTATCTATTATAGTTTAAAATTGATAAAAATAAAAAAAAATTGGGTCACAAGACACTAATCCATAATTATAATTGTAGACTCAGTAAGATGGGGTGTTATAATTATAGCCTCAGGAAAATAAGGTGTTACATTTGATAAGGTGTTCCAAGTTTCTTTTTTATCTATTAGTGGAACAAGCGTCATTACTTAAAATAACTACTTGATCAATTACAGTTCTAACAATAAAGTCTCCTAGAAGAAGATACTACCCTCATTCTTAGAGTGTAAATATCTTCTTGTAAGCTCTTGTAAGGATAATTTTATCGATATTGGTTTTCTTATAAAAGTAGAATTGACAGGTGAAAATTTATATATACAACTTAGTATTAATATCACATTATGTTAATTAATATGGTCTGACTTATGAATCCAAATGTGAGGAGAAATGCTAATTTGTATGTAACAAGCTATGCCTTCGGCCCCTTGCACTAGGATTTCTTGTTCCATGATGATCACAATACAAATACTTTAATATGAGGGACTTTACATTATTTATGTTACCATGTTTGAACCATGGGGGCTTCAATCAATGAACTTCTGACATATCATGTACATTCTTGTCATATTAAACAATACCCTTACTTTGACTACGTATTGGAAAATACCTCTAAAAGTCACATTATTTAACCCCCTACCAATACGAACCCAATACACGTTACCAATTTAAAAACCCTTACTTTCAATAGATAATGTAGGTATCCATTTTATCATTAACATATTTTACACCTCTTTATATTTTTTCATTAACTTCAATCTTCACTTTTTATATCTGCCAATATAAAAACCCTTTACCCCCTAGATATCCCGCAATATATTATGTCATATTTTACTCAATATATCTCCCCCAATATGGATGCACATGGTATGGTATTGCTCCCCTAGTGAAGCCCCAGTGGTTTGAACCAAAAATATTATATCAATTTCATTCAGGATGCAAATCAATATAGGCCTTTTGCTCTATGGAAAACCATGACAATTCCATGCAAGGATCTAAAGTATACTGAATTAGAGTTTATTATTATTATCATTTTGATCTCTATCTATAATAATAGCTTTTCAAATCCTAATTATATATATACTTTCTATCTAAGTACTCTCACTGGATCAATTCAAAGGAAAATGAGTTTTTAAAATGTTAATACTTTGTTCTATTATATTAAATATAGAATTTTATGGGAGGACTTCTACATAAATAGATAATAAAGTAATGCAAGAACAAAATTTAATATATATATATATATATATATATATATATATATATATATATATAATAAAATGTTGATTAGATTAGCATGTTGTACGGATTTCTTTTTCCTTTGTTATAGATTGTCAAAAAGATATTCATGTTATTTTGGAATTTTTAGAAGCTAGAGGGTTTAATGAATTACACCATTAAAAAGTGTGTAAGGTTGTTAGCATATCTTATGTAAAAGTGAAAGAAAAATTCCATATTTGCATCGAGGATATGTCAACAACACCACAAAGATAGAGTAGAAAATTGAAATCGCCTCTATTTTTTAGAAGCTACTTACTACTAACGTCTAACTCTAGTTGAGAAATTATAAACACATGAAGTTTAAACATAATTGGTCAAACACAACAAATGCAAACATCTAGAAATAGTATGTGATGCTACTACCCACTCATAATAAGCAAGGATAAGTTTTTTCTAAAATAAAATCATATATATATATATATATATATATATATATATATAAAAGCTTATGTTATTTACCAAAGAAAAAATATTTTACTATTTCATTATTACATTGTTCTTTTAATATAACAAAAATGTATATACAAAATCAAAATTTCATGTTCTTAATTTAACTAAAATATTTTTACAACTTTATTATTACATATATTTTTAATAATATAATAAAAATATATGCACAGAATCAAGTGTCCATGTTTTAATTTAAGTAAAACCTTTCCCAACTTCATTATTATGCATGCAATATGATAATACTTGACTATTATATATATTTATATTAATATAATAAAAGTGAAAGACTTCACAATATACCATGGTTGTTGAAATGTTAAAATAACCAGCTGCATTGTATGTATTTGTACCACTATCCAATCATATCATGACAAATAAAACATCAATATAGTGGCTAACTCATGTTAATTTAAAATTACAAAACATCAATGCAGTAAGAAGGTGATACATATTTTTCAGTATATATGCTTATTAATGTGGTCCAGTTGTATATGTCCATTATTAGAGCCAAATAAATACATTAGTGGTGGACATATAAAACCTGATCACATTAATGGCATTTTTTTTATTTAGAAAAAAACCGATATTCATATATTAAATATAAGATAGTACATACATCACACATTTAATGTCTTCCCATCCACTTTTCACCATTGTCTGGAGAATTTTTTCAGTGATGATACAGTAAACACAAAATGTTGTAAGAGAGCTATTACATTTTTATTATGGTCAAAGTTGTACATCTACTACAATTTCTTTGTAACACAATTAAACACAACAAAAAATGCATCAATTGAAATCCTATAAACTAATGAAATGCTAAGTCTAAGGATAAAAAACACTAATTGTATTGCTTCATTTTCGATCACAGTCATCAATCCTTGCCAGTTTTTTATGCTCGTCTGCCTCTTTTTCCATCCATTCCATCATTTTTAATTGAAAGGACCATTCATCTCTTGTTGAATGCGTTGATTAAGATATTTGAAAGTTATTATGAGAAGTTGAACTGTCCTTCATTGATCAATTTTCCTTCTAAGAATTCAGTAAATAAAATCTTACTTGTGATTTTTTCTATCCTTCTTTTTGAGATCATGTCCACCCTCCAATTCTGTTGTCGGTAGATATGTAGCAGTTGGACCTCCTGGAAGTTGTTGATTGTCATTCTGATGCTTCTCATCCAGTTTTGAGGATCAGAGGGGCGAAGTTTGTGAAATCATTAACCCAATCTATTACACCTTTTGCATCTCCGAAGATTGTAAACTTCTGAATATTGATCCATTTGGCCATTGTCAGCACTCCTTGTAGGACCATAATATCTGCCTTATTGTCTGTTCCCTGCCCTCCCTACCACCAGAAATGAAAGTGTTTGTCTGGGGACACATAGATAACTGCCCTGCATCCACATTCCCTCCTCCTTCATGCTCCATCAAATAATCCGACTGGAAAAGAATGTCACAGTTCCTTGTCCTTGCATGTCCTGTTTCTCTTAACCTTTAGGTCTTTTCCTATTTCGTTAAATATTGTGATGGCATTTATGACATATCATCTAACCCTTATAGGCTTTTGTTAAAATAAAAATGCATTTCTTCTTTTCCAGAATATCCATGAAATAATAAGGGGGAGGTATCTAAATCTTTTTAATTTGTCGTGCCAAACCTGGAAGCATGCTCTAAGATTATGATGATGCATGATTGTTCTGATTTGCAAAGAATCCCTGCAACCTTCCCAAAATCCTCTTGCATGTGAACATGTCAGCAGTAAGTGGCATGTATCTTCCACTTCATTGTTGCACATCAGACACATGCCCGATCCATAAAACCATCTTCTCTGCAGGTTGCTCCAGGTAAGGATTCTATCATTAGCTGCTAACCAACAAAAGCATTTAATTTGGAGAGGAATTTGTCCTTTCCATAGTCTGTGTGCCCAGATGTCACACTAAAATTTGTTTTCCCTTCTAGGGAGGCTGAGGTATATCTCTTTAACCATAGGATCCCCCTTCCTAAGGTTTCCTCCCCGCTCTATGGAGTCTTGTTTCCCCTGTACCTATAGCTTGATTCAAGCCAACTTTAACAAGTTGATGTAGCCTACCCATTCCACTTTGTGCCTCTCGAGTATGCCCAATGCATCAACACCCAACCACTTTTGTTTTCCACGCTCCTCTCGTCGAAATGGTGGATCTGTATGATAAAAGCTATGTCCCTGTTATGCAAGAAAGAGATAATTTTTTCTGAGAATGTATGGTTACCCACCATCCCACATATGGCGTTTAATCCTATTTTGATCCGTGTTCCATCTCTGGCCTTCCATCTGATGAATCCTGCCACCCAATGAATATTGTGCATCATGCTCCTCCATATGATAGAGCAACCTAGCTTTTTCCTCGACCCATTTCCGATCCAACAATGATAATCCATTCTATACATGTACTTCCTTTTTACTAATTATGCCTATTGGAATCTAGCTGAAATTGCTCTCCACGTGTTCTTTATTATCATAGCTTTGTTGAAATTCATGATATCCCTGATACCCCACTCTCCATCCTCTACCAATCGAACAATGTTTGTCCATCTTATAAAGTGAAATTTCCTATTCTTTATGTTCGAGTGCACATAAAATGTGCCATAATAAAATCTATCTTTTTTATGATCTTTCTCGATAGGAGAAACAATTACATCAAATAAATTTCCAAGCTTTGAAAGACTGATTTGAGCAACATGATCCTTCCTCCCGATGGACAAATATCTATTTTTCCAAACTCCAAGTATTTTTGGAAATCTAACAATGAACCAATCCCAATCTGCGATGCCGTAAGCTATGAGATTCAACCAAAATCCCAGATATGAAAATCCCTCCTCTATGGCCTATAACCACTTAAATATTGGTTGTCGTAAATCAATACCTATACATCTCATTTATTAAATATCACTTTTTCCAATTAAAAAGTTAAAATTCACTTTGAATAGAGCATCCAAATACGCATCATATATGGTCAGCGTCAGATATTTGAGTCAAAACTTCAAAAGTCTTAATTAACTATCACTTGGTGGAGAAAATGTGTTGCCATTCATTATGAGTAATGTAATATACCACGGTCATAGACATTGAAAAGGTCAGCCTTAGATATTTAAGGCAAACCTCTAGAAGTCTTAATTAACTTTTGTTTGGTGTGGAGAGAATGCGGTTCGATGCATGATGACTAATGCAGTATAGGTCGGAAAATCTAGTATATGTTCGTTGGGGAAATTCATATAGGGCCAATCCGTGTTTAATCCCTCACATGACACGGTAGAAACATCCAGTCATGAGCGTCGCGGCTCTACTTGGCTGGTGATTTGTTTTCTTTAAGATTTAGAGAAGATGTGATGGGATGCGTGATGGTTTATGAAAAATAAAAATGAAGACTTTCGGTTATTCGGAAAAATGGACCCGTTTGTATTGAATGCCTGAGTGAGAGACGGTATTAAAAGTCATGAGTGTGCAGCGCCAATGGCGACCGTCTTGGAATTTGACGTGGCAAATTGTTCGCTAGGGGTGACTTGTTCAATTTCAGTTGCAGATTTATCTTGAAATTGATTTTTTTATTAAGAATAATTTAGTTATATAAATTAAATGATTGATTAATGTGAAAAATCAATAAATATAAAAAATAATTTGTAAAATATATTTGATATTGTTTCAATTATATTATTATTATTATTATTATTATTTAGATTTTATGTCTTTAATATAGGAGGATACAAGTAATATGAAAACAAGTTTTATTACCAATTTTGGTTGGTTGAGTTTGGGTGTTTGGAATGGATTTACAAGTACTCATTAGTAATCGAATTTGTGGAAGAGTCACCCATACTCAGAGACTGTAAGAAGATACATGCAATATGAAAACAAGCCTCATCACCAACTCTAATCTCTTGAGTTTTGGTGTTTGGAATGGCTTTGCAAATAGTCCCACCCTTATTCAAATTTGTGGAGGTGTCACCCATATGCCACCCTTATTCAAATCTGTAGAGGGGTCACCCATACGTCCATAGTGTAGGAGGATACAAGCCTTTGGAGTTTGCTTGTTCACCCATAAGCTCGTAGTGTAGGAAGATACAAGCAATATAAAAGCAAGTCCCATCAAGTTCACCCATAAGCCAGTAGTGTAGGAGGATACAAGCGCAAGTCCCATCCCGTTCACCCATAAGCTAGTAGTGTAGGAGGATACAAGCGCAAGTCCCATCATGTTCACCCATAAAGCCGTAGTGTAAGAGGATACAAGCTATATAAAAGCAAGTCCCATCACCAACTCCACCCTCTAGAATTTTAGTGTTTGGAATATATTTGCAAATAGTCTCACCCATGTTTTACATTCATTTCTACTTTTAGTTGAAAATTTTAACTTATACATAGTCTTTTGTTACAAGACCAAGAACCCATATAATAAATTATTAATATCACATATATATATCACATATCTAATAGACACATATTAATATGATATTTTCATTCATTAATTAAAATTTTGAGATAAATAGATTAAAATATCATAATTAAATTTTTATCTATTATATTACTATAAATATTTTAACATATTCCATATAAATTCAATTATATACTATTATGAATATTTCAACCACTTAAATTATATTATATATTTTATTATGAATATTCCAACCTATTTCACTCTAAATCTCCACCATTAATTACATTAAAATTCGGGAAAGAGACATAATTATCAAAATTATTCAAATTTGATGGGCTCTTTCATTTTCAAAATCTAATTCTCCGCTATTCTTTGTCACCAAATGGACCTGCAATCTCTGCCATACACGTTTCATTATCTAGTGACGTGGCCTAATATTCTAGTACACCAGGGCTCGCTATACTTTCCACAAAGAAAAAATAACGATAAACGACTTTGAACAGATGGTTCATGCTCCTGGATAGCGCGGAAGCCTACATATACACATCCTCTGAAAATCCTCACCTCACCTCAATTGTTCTGTCTCTGCATTCAAATTATTTCAAGTTGCTGCGTGGCCATTATTTGGATTGCAGTGGCACTAACATTATCAGTAATTCATGTTTCTCTGCAAGGTATGCCGATGATGCTGCTCTCTCTGACCACTGAAACTTTAGAAGAAGAGCTTCTCGATTACTTATTTGTACTGATTTTTGGTGGCAGAAATGAATCTTTAGTATAAATCTATTTTCACCATAAAAAAAATAGTATGAATAATGTATTTAAGTAGTATGAATTTATTTTTATTATAATTTTTTTTTTCAAGATTAGATATTTTTATTTAGAATTTTTTCCCTATAATAATCACATTCAAATGAACATTGTCGATCCATTTCCAACCAATTAATATGATTCATTATCAAGGCTAAGTTAAAAAAAAGTTAATTACTGCAAAAAAATAACTTTATAAACAAAATTGTGACTTCAATAGACAAGGTCATAACTTATTGGTTACTGTATGTGTATATTTGTTGTATAAAGGATGATTAGATTAGTATATGTGTAATGGTTATTTTGATTCTAAATTTCTAAAATATTTTATGTTTGGGTGTACATTGATTATATGGATTTTTAATTAATTCATATCTATTTTCACCATAAAAATCTGTTTAATTTTTTTTATTTTTTTTAGACTAAATATTTTGAAAAAAAGAAGCTAATTATAACGAAAAATAATTTTATAGACATAATTGTGATCTCAATACAAAGCAATAACTTATTGGTTACTGCATGTGTATATTTGCTGTGTAAAAAATTGATTATATTAGCATATGTGTAATGGTTATTTTGATTCTAAATTTTTAGAATATTTTGTTTCTCTGTATATTAATTATATTAATATATATATAAAATTGTTATTTTGATTGCAAATTTCTGAAGTATTTTGAGATTTCATAGTAAAGAAGGAAAATTGAAACAATTGACTTACTTTTTTGGGATTGTCATTGTACATCTTATTCCAAAATATACTTGTCTATCCAATTCTCTAATATACTATTGAGTTTGATTCAATTTGATTTCCATTATCCATCATATTCCAAAAGTAATTGTTTTTAGTGAGATTTTTTGGAGTTTCTGGTACTGGAATCTGGTGAAAACAATTGAGATAAAATCTTGATTATGTTATTTAAATAGGTTTTTTTACTGTATATATGGATTCAACGCCCTAAAAACCTATAGAACACTTAGATTGTGCAATATTACCTATCAAACTTCTGTTTTCAATAAATTCATCCCAAATTTTAAAGAATTTCGAAAAAAAAAAAAACCACCAAATAAAATAATCTTCAGAAAATCGCACTAAAATATACTTGTCGATCCAATTCTCTTCATAAACAATCGAGTTAAATTCAATTGTTCATGTCATAAATACGTATTTACATAAGAGTTTAGTAAATATTGTTGGGTCTTGTGCAGGTGCTGAAGGCGCAACGTTCGTGGTGACGAACCAATGTTCATACACAGTTTGGGCGGCTGCAAGTCCTGGCGGCGGTCAAGCGTTGGGGCAGGGTCAAACGTGGACTTTCAACGTTGCCGCAGGAACAACGCAAGCCAGAATCTGGGGTCGTACTGGCTGCTCCTTCGACGCTAGCGGGCAGGGCAAGTGCAACACTGGTGACTGCGGTGGGTTGCTAAATTGTCAAGGCTATGGAAGTGCTCCTCAAACTCTTTTTGAATATGCGCTCAATCAGTACCAGAATCTAGACTTCTATGACATCTCTTTGATTGAGGGTTTCAATATCCCTCTCACTGCAACTCCGGCTAACTGCCAGAAAATAGGTTGCACCAGCGACATAAATGCTGCCTGCCCTGCAGAATTGAAAGTAACAGATGGATGCAATGGCGCTTGTGCGGAGTTCAATACCCCTCAATACTGCTGCACGGGAGACTACGCAAACAACTGCGTTCCCAATAACTATTCCCAATTTTTCAAGGGGCAATGCTCACAGGCCTACAGCTATCCCAAGGACGATGCCACAAGCACCTTCACCTGCCCTTCTGGTGCTAATTACAACGTCGTCTTCTGCGGTTAACACCATCATATCCCACTCAATAAAATCAACTCCTTGTATGCCAAAAATGATAGTTTCAACACCTTCACTTGCCCTGGTGGTGCTAATTAAAACATCATGTTATCCCAATAAACATCACTAAATAAAGTCAACTCGCTGTAGTATCGTATTTCATACTAAGAATGCCCTAATTGTATTACACACCAACTTCTTTTCAATATGAAAGAGAGTTGAAAGCGATACCCTTGAGATTGATTGAATGTTCTTAAAGATTAATTATTATATTAGTAGTGGGCTCTGGGCTTAAGTTTGCTTTCTAGGGTTTTCGCAGTACATTACACATATCAGTTTCTTTATTGGGAACTTAAACCAAAAGCTTTTTTTAAAAGAAAAAACGTTGATTTTCATTAAAATGAAAAACAGTATCTCGGTTAATATGTGTGACTCATAATCATCATGGAAGCAAATCCACAAAATGTGAATCTCAATGTCTATATTGTTCTTAATGTCCTTAATATTCTCAACTATGCGAGAAACCAGAAAACTAAAATATAATTCGTATGTATATATAACTAATTCAAATATAATATAAGCCTTCAAAAATATGAACTCCAACTTGTACTTTCAAATCTTAATAATGTATTAGGAAAAACATATCAAGATCTGCACATTATTAAGAAAAAATGTATGAACACTTAGTGAGAAAAAAACATAGAAAGTTCTATGCGACAACTAATCTATTTTCAGTGTTTTCTTGTAAAATTATTAGAGCACAAATATGGATCTAGTTGAAGAATAATTGCACAAACTTGCAAAGTTGAAAAAGAAAAACTTAGAATTGAGAATGAAATTGATTCATCAATATTAGATTGAAAATCAATATATAAAGAAATTAAGTTAAGCTTATTGTACATGCAATAACTATGGATAGTTAAAGCTAATTGAAGCTAAGTGTGCTTTATGTTCTGCTAATGTGCACATGCACCACATGTAAGCACTAGATTTAACTAACTAAGCCGAGTGCACATCACATATAAGCACTCGAGTTAACTAGCTAAAAACAAATGCACATTGCATGCAATCTCTAGAGTTGAACTAAAGCTAATCTAGGTGCATGTAAACCAACACCTCTCTCCGAGGTATAAACCATTGATAAGAACTTTGAAAAAAATGTGACAAGCCCAGCAACAATGCTTTTTTTGAGAGGTCATCTGCACTAGTATTGAATTCTCTGACGATATAACAATGAGATATATATGAGGAGCTCCAGAGTCCATTGATACTATCTATCTAGTGCAAACAAAAACAAAACAATACCACATTTTCGTTAGTCATTTTGTGATGCCTCATCAAAAAAACCATAGAAAGCAATCCAACTTCTTATTAGACTTAGTAACACAGCTTCTGAAAATATTCACTAAAATGAGTACAAATCTAAAGCTGGATTTAGTAACACAAAAATATTCACTAAAATGGACACAAATCTGAGCCACAATATTCACGATTTCAAGAGATATTCCATCAAAATTCATTCCATTCCATGCATTCCAAATCTAAGATACATTAATTTGGACCAAGAAATTGGGGCTTTATAATGTTAGAAATTGTTAATATTCTATTTTTCTAAGAAAGCCATCCAAATAATATGAGCTTCGAAGGAATATTCAAATGCCAAACCTTGACATACCAACTATCCAAATATAAGTAAGATTATATATCAAATACAATCAAATTGTTATTTTAAAATTACCATTCTAACAAATATTATCTTCACCATTTTTTGCCATAAGCCTACCAACCTCAGCACTAAAATATATTTCTCACATGCATCCACCATAGAGCCCTAAAGCCGAATGCCCTCAACAGATTTCCAAGTGGGACCAGAAACTCTCATATGAATCCTCAATGACTTGTGATAAGAGAAAATAGGAGGCCATGTAAAGTATTGAAAATATCTAAATACATATTCATTCCCATAATAAGATCTATGCCATTGAGAATACAGGCCTGACAAGAATTGAAAACTACAAAGAAGTGGAGCATAGGATTGCTCTTCTCAATATTACGAATAAGTTAAATAAGATTACATTGAATACATCAACATTAAATGACTGCAGTGAGACTCAACTAAAATTGGACTAACTGAAACTGAACTGGGACACTTGGATGGACGATTTCAACACCTAGCAGGTGGTTGGAATTAGATTCTCCAACACTCCCCCTTAATTACAAACACATAAAAATTTAATTATTATACCTGCTGGTCTATGTCTCAGAGAGACTTACAATTTAAAAAATTAACTTCAACTAGATTTAGTTTTCTTCTTCTCTTCTTCCAAATTCTGTAGCCTCTAAATTGTTTTAGCATTTTCTTCTTCTTGTATTCTTCAAACCTCGGTTTCTTCATTTTCTGGTGTAGGTCTTCTATTGTTCCAAGTTGTCTAAGCATGTCCTGGACTTCTTCGAAAAATTACTTGTATGTGGGCTTTTGCCACAGATTGTCTTCTGTAATGCACTTTTCATCATTAATTTGCTACAACATAAGATGAGAATAATATTTTATCTCTTCAAAACTCCAATACCTGAAAATTTCATTGATGTGTTCATCATGCATGTTGTCTTTAACATTCATATCTACAGCTTCTGTGTAGAAATCAACTAGACATGGTGTTGCAAGCCATGTTTCAAGGAACTTTAACTCTTATTCATAATCACTCTGTTTACCTGCACATTGGAAATCATTGTTAGAATTAAAAATATTTGCAAAACCACATTGTTTCTAGTCCCTCTGCTCTGCAATGAAAGCTTTCTCCTAATGCGCTTCCTTATCTTCTTCTACCTGTCTTTGTTTTCTCTTTGTAAGATTCCTTCTCTACAGCTGACTCTATCTTTGTCTTTGTCTCTTTCTTTATCTCTATCTTTGTCTCTGTCTCTTCTTCACTAACATGTGTTGTTGCAAACGGGTTGTCTTCCACTGAATCAAGTGGGATTATCTCACCAAATAGCATCATGCTAATATGATGTTTTTGTTGCATCATCTGCAACCAATCATCATTAGCCAAAAATTATCTATCAAAATTCACATCAACAATATTAGTCATTGGATTTACCATAGTATTTTTACTCTCATCAACAAGCTCTGTTGCTGAAATCACCAAATCATCATCAATAAGCTCCATTGTTGGAATCACCAAAACATCATCAACAAGCTATGTTGCGGTATCACTGGTATCACCAAGTCGTCATCAGCAAGCTCAGTTGCTAGATTCATCAAATCATCATCAGAAAGCTATGTTGTTGGAATCACCAAGTCTTCATCAGCAAGCTCTATTGCTGGATTCATCAAATCGTCATCAGCAAGTTGTGTTTCTAGATTCACCAAATTTTCTTCCACTTGTAGTTGTGTACAATGGGGTTCACAAGCATCTTCGTGCCCCTTCTCTATTGGTTCCGCACTTTCTTCACAGACATTATCTAGTTGTGGTTGAGCACATTAGGATTCAATAAAATTTTCATCTCGTTGTAGATATGTTTCTATAGATCCACCTTCATCTTCAACTTTAATCCCCCCCCGCTTTACACCAAAACACCTCTCAAGGGTATCCCAAGCCTCCTTTGTTGTCTTGGCATCCAAAATCAAGGGAAGAATACTGTCATCCACATATTTTTTTATGCATTTTAATCCAAAGGCGTATTTTTGCCTCTTTACTTCTAGATATAAAAAGATCTCAAACATCTCGTGTTGTTTCTTTAGCCTCTTGGCTTTACCCATTTGTTGAGTATTGGCTCACTACGACTCAATAAGAAACACAAATTTTAGACATCGCAACTAAGTGCAAAAAATGGTGTTGCTTCTTCGCTTTCACAAATAGACGAATCTACAAATGCTCAATAAAAACCTTGCTTCAAAAAAAAATTCTTTACAGAGGCGACACTTTTACAAAACTTTCACAAAAAATATCACAATAACTAGAACTGATTTAAGAAATGCCCCCAAATACTGGTTAGCTCTACTCTGAGAGACTGAACAAGGAGGGATTTCTTCTGCAGATCGCTCTTCTGCAATGAGCTCACACTGGCAAGAGATCTGTGAACTTTTGGAGTGCATTAATAACACGTTTTTGGTTTTTTTTTTAAATCTTGGCCTTATTCTCAAGAACCGACTCTCTTTCTCTGCTTCTTCACATAAAGCTTCTTCAAAAATTTTAACGAGCTTACACCGACGCAGCTCAGTAACACTACTTTCGCACTAGTTGCGCTGGAAAAAAATCACTATAAGGCTTTACCGAATCGGCGCGGGTATTTGACTCAAAAGTGTGCTGATCGACTCTAGTTTTTAGCTCAAACTAGAATTTATCGACTCTAGTATCTGCCTCAAACCAACGCTAATGACTGATCAACTCAATTGTTCCTTCAAAAAGAGCGTTGATTAAAAAAAATTAAATTAAAAAAGTTTCACTCAACTATCAGGGGTTTCTCCTCTACCAACTCGATTCTTACAGGGATCAAAGCTCTCTGGATATGATTCAACCCTGGAGGTGTCTTCAAACTTCTTAAAACTTTTGTTTCGCTATCAAAGAGTCTTATAGAGGCTTGCCTCCTCTCTCTATTTCTCCAACTTCTCTCACATTACTGCTCTCTTAGGAGTCTTATACAAACTAGCTCTGATACCATGACAAGAATTGAAAACTAAAAATAAGTGGAGCAGAGGATTTCTCTTCTCAATATTAAGAATTAGTTAAACAATATTACATTGGAGACATCAACATTAAATGACTGTAGCGAGACACAACTAAAATTGGGCTAGTTGAAATTAAACTGGGACACTTGGATGGATGGTTTCGACACCTAGCAGGTGGTTGGAATTAGATTCTCCAACAGGCCCCAGATACAAATGTCTATTTCAGGGTCTGGAACAACCACTAGTTTTGAGAAAACTATTCCAAATGTATATACAATGAGTTTTATAAATTTCTGAGCCCAAAACTAATAGATGATCACGACACTCTTCATATAAACCAAAGCTATGATGCCAATACAGTGGAAATTCTTGAATTTTCACGTTTACATATGACGCTGACATAATTTCTTGCGACAAGATTTTATTGATAACTACTGGATATCTTAATAGTTTTTCAAAGGTTGGTGTATCATCACTGGTCATTGATGAAACGAATATAATTGTCTCTCGAGTTTAAAAATAAGAATAATAATAACATAAACCTAAAAATGTGGGTACAACTTCTTCTCCTTCACACTGTTTTCGTTTTAAGAAAAAGAGGAAAATAAATATCGAGAGTCATTTTGAATATAAAACCATCTAAATATATCGCTATTAAAATTTATAATAACGCAAAGTATATTGTTGTTTAAGGTGATAGTTTAATTAGCTATTATTTTGTTATGAAGTATTATGTAAATTGCAAAATCCAAGGTTTAAGTACCTATCCAATTAAAAAATATAAAATATATTGTTAAAAAAATACAAAATATATAAGTGAAATGAGTATAAATGTATGTAGTTAAAATCTTAAATATTATATTATGTGAATATGAGTGGATTATAATATATTTATCAAAGTTGGGGGAGGCAGGAGTGGGAGGGGTTTAGTATCTCCAGATCGAAAAATAGAGATGAAATTCGCATGGGACTAGGTATAGCATTTAACATTCAAGTTGAGGCCTTAGCTCTATGGAAAGAATTGAAAGCAACATCTTCAAAGAGACTCCAACAAATATGTGTGATGGGAGACTCAGTGATTGTCATTCAAAAATGTCACAAAACCAAAAATCAAAAGAAAGTATATGTATCTCCCATCTTTCCACCTAATTTGGTTGCTCATGAAGAAATTTGACTATCATTTTTACTCTTTCCATATCCAGAGGGAAAATAACCAGCTTACTAATGAATAAGCCAATAAAAGTGCCAATCTAGAAGAAGCTAGAAGAAGGAATGATGATTATGGACCAAGTGGATGCATTTTTATGTCACATTCCATGAATAATATAAAACATTGGATAATGCCTCATAAGGATTCAAACGATATAGAATTAACACTTGACAAGCCACTAATGGATCATATTAATTAAGAGGCACAGAATGATTACCTCGGGTGGCCATTTAGGATAAAGGAATGTCATTGAAAACCATTCAACTGGAAAAGTTCGGTCGATGATGCCATGGCAAATGACAGGTAGAATCAGATTGTGTCAACGTTTAACTTTCGCCTCAAGGGAAGAATGGCTAGTACTCCTTTAGAGCTGAAGCAGTTAAATATAAGTTTATGGGCGAAGTGACTGGTAATTGAAATGGAGCTTCGAGCCGAGTCTCTTCAGAGACAAGAGAGTAGCGTTCAATGCGAAAATATGTATACAACAGGCGGCACAGATCAAGACATGTATATTAAAGGATATATATATGATTTGAGATTGCTAGTGATTTGAATTCGAGGTCGGGAAGTTTGCAAAATGGCATCATCCAATAGAAATGGTAATGCCGCTCTTTATGAGAAACAAATGGCAACAATTAAAGAGATCTCGGCTATGGTTTCGAAGGTCGAGGATCAAATTTTTCAGGAGGCCCACTCCCATTTCGCATTGGTTTCCAACCAACCAGCAGGAATCAGAAAGGATGTAGATCCACTCTAGTTCTTAGTTGACAATTTGGCCACCAAATTGGGAAATATTAGTTTTAATGTTGACAACATGGAAGCAACTGTGGAAACAACTACGGTGTGAATTCTGCGAGAAGTTTTTGGGCTTGCTAAAGCATCTCCTACTGGCAGTCATGCAAGATAACGAAGAGCATCGAGCAAAATCAACACCCTCTCTCCAAGAGGAAAATGAACAAGATCCACAGGAAGGATACCTTCGCGAGTAGATTGTGGGCAACCGGTAACATCTTGTTTAATCTTTGTCTATATAAATGTTTTTTCATTTGGTTTTAATGAGTTAGAGTTATAATGTTACAATATAAGATAAATGCAGTTAGAGCTATAGCTCAAAATATGCAGGATTTTCGACTACACTGCCACTATTTCTTTCTCCGATGGTCCTTGTATCCTCGATGGATCCCGGAGTTTTTCAGTTTTCTGATCCTTCGAATTCTGCTGTATCGGGTATTGGCATGGTCCGGGAGGCCGATGTGTTCACTATTCGTCAGGTCATATCATATCCTTTCGATCCTGGATCTGAAGGGCTCGCCGGTCTTGGTTGGATGCTGTAAGGTGTCGAATCTCCGGATCGAGTTGGGGAGCCGGTTCTCCCCCAATCATGGGGACCAATCTCATCGTTGTTAGGGTGCTTTTTTTACAGTTTATCAAGCGAGCCTGTTTTGGTGTGCAGGGTTTTTGGTTTTGTCCAGGGCTGCTCTTTCTTCTTCAAGTGGATCGGGCATATTTAACAAGTGACTCGGATTCCATATGTCATGCGAGCATGATGTATTTCAAGCGAGCCTGATTTGGTGTTTGCCTAGCGAGACAACCTTTTATCAGTTTTGAAGACACTATGGAACTCACCTTTTGTTTGCTTTCTTTCATTTCGGTTATCTTTTTTCCTTATTATCATGAATATGATGCTGCATATTTTCTCTGCTGGCTCTTTTCATTGTATACAGAGATGATCTCGTGGGTATGTTTTATACTATCCGTAATGTTGTTGGCCATGAACATCGAATAACTTCTCTTTAGAAGTGTATTCTGGATGTATTTGGTATATGGGGTTTTCTCGCTGTTTTAATAACAGTTTGAGAATGTATCGATGATCATGTACTGTCATATATTTCTATTAATATATACAACGTTTTTTTCCTTCTAAAAAAAAAAAAGGTTGTATTTTGAACAAAACATTTCTGAAGAGGTGCGTAAAAGTGTTGGCCTGTATCCAGTTCGATTAATACAAAGCAACCAATTTCTTTTCTTTTATATATATATATATATATATATATATATATATATATATATATATATATATATATATAATTTTTAAACACATATCTGATTATATTCATAACCTTATAGTACAATTCTTATTTGTTGAGCACAAAGAGATAATACCTATAAAATAGAAATCTATTTACAATATTTCAAGGCTCTCTCTTGCACCAATATGTTTCCCAACACAGTTGTAATTAGTTCATGATCCATTTAACGACCATGAATCTGGTTCAAGGCTCTCTCTTCCACCAATATGTTTCCCAACACAGTTTTAATTAGTTCATGATCCATTCAAAGAGCACGAATCAGTATCAGGCATTCCACCTTCCGATTTCAGAAATAATACTGACAATCGAGTCCATAATTTTAAATTAATTTTAAATATAGCTAAGTTATCAATTGAAAATTTGATAATGTTTATTTCTTTTTATACAAATTTGTTAATATCAAATTTTATTTTGTATATTATTATTTGTAAATTTGGAGGAAAACTTTTGTTACAGAAAACTTCTTAATAAAAATAAATTTCAGCTTCATTTCATTTCAGCTATTCAAATGAAGGTAAAATTCCTTTTCAAATTCAACACATGAAGATGAAGCATATATAAAGTGCTAATCATGAATATATTGACGTTTAAACTTAGTTGAATTCAATTGGATTAAGGATTAATGGTATTAAGAGTTGCACTCTCATTAAAGTCATAAGTCCTACAAAGCATTTCATCTCAGGTTTAAGGTAACATGCTTGTTGTTAATTGAGAGAAGTCTATTTTGTTTGGGTAAATTATAAATTTGTATAATTTTATGGTTTTTTTATTTTAAAAATTTCTAGGTTGAAGCCTTACAATATTATTGAAAAAAACTAGTAGGAATAAAACATTAAGGAAGGAAACAAATATAGTGTAATTCATCATTTATTCTAAACCACTGGGTTTCACTCAATGAACCTAACATATCATTTGAGTTCATGGCATATTAAACAATACCTTTAATTTGACTACTTATTGGAAAATAGCTCAAAAAACACATTATTTAACCCCTACCAATACTAATCCAATACAACTTCTCAATTTAAAATCCCTTACTTTCACTAGATATTATATGCATCCATTTTTTCATTTTATACCCATTTATATTTTTCATTAACGTTGTGCTTCATTTTATACTTGCCAATATAAATCTTTTACACCCTATATATCCAGTAATATATTATGTCAATTTTTTCCTTAATAAATATCTCTCAATATAAATTGACCTAGTATGATATTGCTCCCCTAATAAAACCCCTGTAATCCAAACTCTTAACACCATTTTCAAAATAAATAAATGAAAAATCTAAAAAGATAAGCAAAAGAGTGTTATCATAAATATCCAACCATTCACCTCAAAATTATTGACCGTAATTGATGAGTAAAACCTGAAAACAAAATTTAGTAACCTGATGAATCTTATCAAGTTTAACCATCCTCTCCCGGTAAAGCAACTATTGTTTTATACAAAGTGGCCTTTGCTGGTTTCTTTTCAGTACGATAAGCCAATAAATTGGGATATTCCACAAAAAATCAAACTCATGTTCCCCCTGTTTTAAAGTCCCAGAATAGCACAAACCTTTGAGTTGGACTAGTGCTACTCTAGGTAGAGTAGGCATAAACCAACACTACTAGATGGCCAATTATACTAGACAAAGCTATAATTTACATAATACCAATCCGTATTTATTTAGTGGCATGACGCCGTAGAAACATTGCAAGCTTCAAAGGCCTGAAATTTCAAATTTCTTTTGCTAGTAAAATCAAAATTTGATTATTGTTATTTGTTTTGTTGTAAAATCAAATTTGATCATTGATTTTTTTAACTACTTTTTTTAATTATACGCAAATATGAGGCAATAGCATCTCATACTTTTAAATGAAAATTGTTTAGCTTATTTAGGGATTAATCATAAATTCTTCATTTTAACATTTTTAAAATATCAAATTTTGTTAAAATATTATTATTTTTTAAAATAAAGTGTAAAAATAAATTAAATATAACTTAAAATCAGTTAATGAGAAATTTAAATTCATAAACAAAAGTGTTTTGTAGTCAGTATTTAAGGGATTAAGTCGTTGTTTTAGCCTTCTTCATAGCAATTTGAGGTCTTTGATAAACAAATCTTAAAAATATTGATGGTGGAAAACATAATAGGCCATGTTCAGAAGAAGACTCATTGTCATAATGATAATCTATTTTGATTAACTAAAAAGAATATTATTTTATCTTAAATTAATTGGATTAAACTCATATATTCACAACTAATCATTATAATTTTTAATAATTAACTTAAATTTGTATAACAAATTATTTAAAGAATTTTGAACTCTTAATTTAAATGTGTACATTGGTTATAAAATACTTTTAAAAATTCAAAATATGTTTCATAAAATGTCAAAATTCTAGGCTTACAGAGCAAATGTGCTAGTTAGAATTGGAATTTCAAAATATACCCATCTCTCAAATTTGAGAGTTTTCACACCACCCCACAGGTTTTCATAGTTTCAAAAAAAAATATTGACGATTTTGTAATTTTTTAAATTGTATAGAAAAATATTGATGATTTTGTAATTTTTTAAATTGTATTTCACAGGAAAATTTACCCAGTGACAGGAAATTTTCCAGTCAAATTTCGTCCCTAGTGTCGGTGATTTGTTTTTTTTGAGATTAAGAGATGTGACGGGATGTGTGATGGCACATGCAAAAAACAAACAAAGATTTTAGTCAATTCTACAGGACAAAATCAGGATATTCAGAAAAAATGACAAGTTTTTTGTTGAATGTTTGACCTGGGCATCTAAGCTAATGGCACATGAGCCTTACTGGCATTGGGCTCATTGAATTTCATTTAAACAGTAGATAATATCATTACATTTCTCATGCTTTTCCTTCAAGACCTTTATGTGTGTGTGTGTGTGTGTGTGTGTTATTTTTAACTGTTTATAGAGAAATGTTACAAATTCCTCCGATGTAGATGATGATGTGGGTGCATAGAGGTTATATACACTGATTGTTATAATTCATTGGTCTTTTGTTTACAGTGATAACAATATTTAAGGTATGTCACAATGAGGTTGTTTATCTAAGTGTTTATTTACAAAATGTTTTAGTTAGACGAGATCTTAGCAATCTCAAAGCTTTCAACTTATGCTACTAGTTTGGTCTTTGTTTGGGAAAAAAAATGGGAGGAAATTTTAGTCTACGCAATCCTCTTTTGACATAATGCAAAGTGCCTCATTAAAAAAAAAAAACAAAGATGTGTAATTTATTCAATTCCTCATAAAAAATTGATATGTAACATTCAAAAAAATACTAATAATAATAAAAGCATTCTATTTGGGTTATAAATAGAATATTTCACCGCACAAATTAATAAATAATAATAGCCCCTTAGGTTAGCTCAATTGGTCAAGTTCATTTCATAAAGAACTTTTGTTATTGAGAGGCCGCGGATTCAATTATCTCAACACTCTTGGGGGCATGCTCTTTGGTTTAGCCCGATGATCCTTGAAAGATTAAGATGTATTTATACTAGTAAAATGTGAAATGAAATGAAATTTTAACGTCCACGAGACTAAAAATAGTCTATGGGACTATGAGTTCTTGTTTTTCGCCTTTTGTATTTAAGTTCCTTTCTTATTCAAATTGATGATGAGCTATCCCAACCTTCCAACAATCTCATCACTAAAAAAACAATGCCAAGAAATCGATGCTAACATATTCCCATAACTTTCTCTGATGTCTTTGAACGCATCACATTCCAAAATGAAATGTTTTTCCAATTGCACTGCCCCAGACGTGAAAAATGTACACACTCATTCTTCCCAAACTTCTTTAGGCCTTTCCACCATCTTGTTTCACACCGAAGATGATGTGAGTTGGTTCTTAATTGAGCAATAAGAATCTTTTCCCTCCACGGAATGTTAGCTCCAATGTACTCTTTTTGTTAGAGATCATACATAGGGTTGAATTATTCAAAGTAGTACTTTTTCTTTCTACCCAAATCTTTTCCCCATACCTGTTCACGAAACTTCTCCATAACAAAATTCCTTAGCTCCTTGCTATTTGTTGGATAAGAATTGAGACAGATATTCTATTTTTTCATCCATGTGTAGTTTTGTCTCATCCATGTTTTCTTTCTTTCACTCAAGCCTTCCTTGAAGATAACATTAGGCCATCTACCTACTCCCATTTGCTCAATTATTTTTAGATATCTTATGAGCCACACCATATCAATTTCTTCAATGGGAGTTTCTCCTATTTCACTCAACATTATCTCATAAGGTACCGAACTTTTTATTTTGAACTTGCTCATGATCAGGCGTTTTTGGATTTTCTCGATTTTCTTCCATTTTGAGACAAAGGTGCTGATAGCCCAGAATTCACACCCATATAGCATCACTAGACAAAATAGGAGTCCAAAAAGCACTTAAATCGTTTTCCAATCCCATAACTCTATCTCTCTACATTTGTTTTGAAGAGAATATAATGCTTTCCAACCTCCTAATATTATCTTCTTTCTGCAGTCCTCCCAATCAAGTTTGTTGTTGAAATCGATCCTGAGGTATTTGTACTCATTTACTTCTTCAAGAATGTTGCCTTCAAAGAAGAACGCATGTTGACTCTGCTTCCTTTTATTAGAGAAAATCATTATCTTGGTCTTTCTACTATTAACTTGCATCCCCACTGCTCTACAAAAATGCTCAAGGGAATATAGGTGCATCTGCAATCCATGGGTTGATTTAGAAATCAATACAAGATCATCAGCATATAAAATAAGCTTTATCACAAACTTCCCCAACCGAACACCATCCCCACCTTGCAAATTTAGCCACTCTTCCAGTTTATCAATATATAAACCAAAAAGAGTAGGGGATAGAGGGAAACCTTTCTTGACTCCAATGTCACTTCTAAAGCCTTATGAAATACCCAAAGTCTATGGACAACAGCTCTATAATGCAAATGAATTTCAAGTTCTTCCATTCTACGCCACAACTTATCTCTAGGGATTGTGTCAAAATATGCCTTTTTGAAGTCAACAAAACAACATAATACTTCTTCTTTATCCCCCCAAACCTTTTCAATAATGTGTCTCAACGTGATGTCGTGATCCACTGTAGAATGTTTCGGCCTAAAATCCGCTTGTCCTTTTGCCCTCTTTTCTTTTACTTCTGCCCACTTACTGATTCTATTTTCTACCATGTTGCTGAAAATATTTGAAAAAAAAGGATTGATCATAATGGCTCTATAATTGGACGGATTATTAATGTCTACACTTTTAAAAAGGGGTATTGCTAGGCTAGTTTTCCAGTCTCTTGGGAATCCTTGTTGAATGATGTTGTTGAATATTTCCATGATGTGCGGTGTAAGAGTGTTCCTTCCCCATTTTAGATACTCTGCTTGAAGTTCAACCAAGTCTTTTGCCTTTCATGTTTTCATCTTTTTAATTCCAATCTCCACCTCCTACAATGGGAAGAGATTTGTAGTTGTGTTGAGCCCCGAGGGAGGCTCAACCTCTGATTCTTTCTCATAGAGTTGTCTTGCATATTCAAACTATTGATTAGCTGTAATATTATTTTTGATTTGCTTCTTCCTTGGTTGAAGTTCCTGCCAGAAAATTGTTCAATTATTCTTGCCTAGATATATTAAGTCTTATCGCCTTGTTTGCATGAACTCATCTTTTTTCCTTTTTAGTATCTGCTTATACAAATTTACATTCATCTTCTCGTTGCCTATCTTTTTGAGGGTTCTCCTTTCCATTTTGCATTCCTCATCAAACCAAACAATTAAAATATGTCAATTGGGCTATCTTGGGTGGTTTGGTGGAATGACTATTATCTTCCCCACCCATATTCAAATCCTAGCTAGTGGTATGATTAGCTATAATGGCTTGATAAATATTGTTGTAATTGGATTTGAGCCTTCTAAGCTCTCAAGTGATATACTTGGCCTGGATTGAGAAAGAGATGGTTTTCGGGGAAAAAAAATGATTATTAAATTACAAATATAAATCATCATTATTTAAAAAAATTAATATAATGTATATATTATGATTTTTTTTTTAATTTATTTATAAATTTATTAATAAAATAAAATTACAATATGATAAATTTAATTTTAGTGAACTTATTTTTTTTTTTATTATTATTATTATTATATATATATATATATATATATATATATATATATATATATATATATATATATATATATATATATATATATATATATATATATATATATATATATATCTTATGATAGGAAAACAACATTTTCATTATAATATTTTTCTATATTAAATTAGAAATCATTAATATTTTATCTTTTTATACTAAATTTATTATATTTAATTAAAAATAAATCATATATATATATAATTGGTATTTTATTGTCAGAATGGTTCTCTAACAGTTGATAAGGTAAGCGAACCATTTAGTCATAGGTTGGTCATCATTTTATCTTCATTTTATGTTTATCCGGTTTGGAGTAGCTTTTGGCCTATGCATCAATAAAGACAAACCATTTTTAATATATGAATATGGAGATATGGATGAAATAAACTATATAGCAGAGTTTATGGGGGTGCAAAAGAATCATATATTGAAGGGATTCACTTATCTTGGCTTTCGGTTGAAGCCATGTGCATATAGGGTCATGGATTGGACATGGTTGGTTGACAAATTCAAGAACATAATTATGAAGTGGACTAACAATTTCTTGTCACATTGGGGCAGATATATTATGGTTCAAGCCATATTATCTCATTTTGTAGTATACTGGACACACCTTTATTATCTCCTTGAATATACAGTGGAAAAAATTAACTCCATAATATTGCAGTTTATATGGTCTGGTTCTCAAAATATTAAAAAAATACATCTCTGCAGATTGGACTGTCTCACTATCCCTAAAAAATATAGTGGTTGGGGACTCTTAAATCTCCGCAATTTTTCAAATGCTCTTCTCATCAAGTCTCTATGGCGAGCCTTAAATGACAACGGGATATGGTCCCAAATTATTGGGTGCAAATACATTGTGGGAGACCCGATTATCTCTTCATATTGTGGTTGTATTCCATTTTCAAAGTCGTCGTCTCAAATATGGAGAAGTTTCATTAAAATCATGCCCATCATGGCTCAGAGGTTAGTGTGGCACTTTGGAAATGGGAAAAAAATTAAATTGGGTTTTGATAGGATTTTGGGATTGGAAGTTGGATTTCGCATTGAACCATGGTTAATTCACAGAATGGTTCATCGAGGAATTTTTTCCTTATCACAAATTATCATGTGTTGGAACCTTGGATCTCCGATATGGAAATCGGCAGATCAGTTGGGTCTGCATGGGAGGGATGCAAATGACTGTCAAATATTGATGCATGCGCTACAGGTTGTGGGCGTGACTTTGCATGGGGGAGGGGATCAACTGATTTGGGATGGCCATATTATGGGCGATGGATTATAGGTAAAGGATATATCTGAACATCATTATTCAAAAACTTCCCGAATGCACTCTTTCACCCTTCTATCAAGTATGGTGCTAGAATATCCCTTTCAAGATATTATTATTTGTTTGGCTACTTTGGAAATACAAAATATTGACATGGGACTGTCTTAAAAAACATGGTTTCCAAGGGCCTGGGATGTGTCATTTCTGTCTTATTCATGAGGAATCTGCATCACACTTGTTCTTTTTCTAGTTGTTTACTCTCAATATATGGTCATTGTTTACATGTTATCATATGGATCCTACTTGGAGACCAGATAACTGCATCAATACCATTCTGGCACGGGGGGCTATCAATGGAAAATTTAAAACGCTGCCATTTTATTTATTCTGGGAGATATGGTGTGCACAAAATCGCCTTTTTTTTAGGGCATGCTTGCAAACATTTCACTGATTCATAGATATATTATGTCGTGGTTGGATGGTCAACCATCTCCTCAGGTGATCCCAACTAACTTATCTAAGCCTAATCAGCCTCATCCAATTTCTATCCCGGCAATATATTTTGATGGGGCACAACAAGATGGAGTATGTGGGTGCGGGGCATGGATCAAGCTCCTAGAGGCAGAAATGTATCATATTTTCTGGAATGGAGGGCATGGTTCGAATAACAAGGTTGAGCTTATGGCTATGTGGAGTGGGCTAATGGTTTCATATAATATAAACATGCCCTCTATTCATGTATATGGAGACTCGAAAATTATTATTGATGGCATCTTTGGTGTTTCTACTCTACGTATTCATGGTTTGCAGGGGTGGATTGATTGAGTGAAATATTTATTGTCGAAGTTCCAGGACTCATCTTTGCATCATGTGTATAGAGAGAATAACTCTCGTGCGGATACTTTTTCTAAGAAAGGCCTTAATCTATCTTACGACAACATACATATTTCACATTTCAAGGACTCACAACTGACCAGGTCTTTCGATTTTCCTCTACCATAGTTTATCACGAGATCTTCTGTAAGTGAGCCTGTTGATCAAGTGAGCCGACATCTATTTTCACTTTTTTTCTATTTTGGTATTGGTCCATTTCTGAACAGCCATTGATGATTTTTTAGATACCTGTTGATAACTGATTCTGCATTTTGGTTTACCCTGGATACAGGATGAAGCACCTACTTTCGATTCCTGTCATGGCTAGAGTACTGCGATGGGGTGATGCATATCTGTTTGATATTTTTGGACTAGTTTGTGATATCATTAGGAAGGAAATGACTTCACATTTCCTTTTCTAAGGCATTATGTTGAATATGTATCAAAAATGGTATTTTTTGTTGTTGTTGTTGGTTAAGCTATGTGCTTCCTCCTGTAGGGAGCATACAGAGAATGATAGTTTAAATATGCCTCATGAGGATATGACCAGGCTATCTTATGGTAGCCTGGAAATGACTACATTGAATATGTACTGTTTTTTTACTAGAAATAACATTTTTTCGTTTTTGGAAAAAAAACTCAACAAATAAGTTTCCCTTTCCTTTCCTATGGATTTAGTTGGAGCATTGCATGATATATAAAGTAGATATAATCTTTACCTTTCTTTAGCGAAAATAAATAAATTAATGAGATGAAAGAAGGGTAGTATGATATGGAAAATTCAATAAAAAGAAATACTCCATACTCTAAAATACATACAAAATTATATCTCAAGTAACCTGAAATAGAAAATCTTTCTGTAGTTTAATTGTTAGATATATTTTTATTAGAATAATAGAAACATAGGTTGATTGTTCCATATATTTCTAATCAAATAATAAAAGCAAAAAAGTTGTTGAAAGCAAAAATAATGTTCAAAACTGAGAATGATTATTTTTATTATAAATAGTTTTATTTAAATATATATTTTTTATCCTAACTCTTAAATTAATAACTTAAGAAAAATATTCTAAGTAAAATTTAAAATTAAATTACAATAATGATTACTATTTATTTTAATATCAAAATATTCAATTTTTCTTACTCTTTCTCTTATCCTTCACTTATCCTTTTGTGATACCATTTTCAATAAATAAAAAAGTGATTAAACATATTAACTTCCATTTAAACTATTATCCTTTAACTATATATATATATATAACTTTAATAATTAAAAATAAAATAAAAAACAAACCACAAAATATAAAAATCAAACCCCAAAAGGGTTAATCAAACTATAAAAACTTGCATAATAATTAAAAATAATTATAAAGATTCACTCCATGTAATCTAAATATCTGTGAAGGAAAATATTTTTTATATTATCCAATTTTTAGTTTTGTGAGAAAATATTTTTGATATTATCTTATTTTTAGTGTGTTGACTATGAATAACAAATTCTCAATTTGAAGTGGTCTTAAACCTCCACACATATCTCCACCAACTTATTGCTTTTGAAATTATTTATACTTCAAATATTTGTATATTATTTTAATATATTTTAATAAAATGTTAAAAATAATTATTTTTATTGTAATAATTAATTAAAATAGATAAATGAATATTATATTTATTAAGAAATCATTATTTACATTTTATGTAAATAAGTGTGTCATTATAGTTTTTTTTTTGAGATTGTGAGGGTTGTAATTATATGGAATGTCGAAATTATAATAATATGGATATTGTGAGGGACACTAGGGTTTTTAGTTTCTGTGGATTCTCAAAAGTCATCGTTACTGCAAGCCATGACCTTTTTATTCCCAATGGAGGAAGGCACAAGGTAGTGGTTACCAAACACATGCCCCCTTGCCAATATATATAGGTGGACTAAGTGAAATAAAAGGTCTTGAAAATAGGGGATCGGGAGGACATCTTATGAGATCTAGACAAAGCAATGACCAAAGATCCATAAAACTAAAAACATAACATAGCACCTTTGTAGGGGTTGGAGGACTCTTTCACAAAAACTAGGGAGGTCGGGTCATAGTTGCCACGGTTGGAAAAATGTTTATAGAAGAAAAAAAACACGAAAAACTGCAAGAAACCAATCAAGGCCATGGAAGAGGTACAAAATTTTATATTGGGGGTTGATCTATACTGGGAAAATGTGGTCAGAATAAGAAAACGAATGTTGGTAGGAAGATGGGAGTTCATTTGAATGAATGGAGCTCAAATTAAGGAATGGATTCAAAATAGTTGGGCTTCCCTTCTCGGATACAAACCAAAGGTCAGTGTGATGGTCAATGGTTGGTTCAGATTTGATTTCCTTAAGGAGGAATATGCTACCAAAATTTTAGCATTACCATGGGTTAAAAGATGTGGATTCTTGATTCTCCAGAATTGGAAAGTTGTTTTTGATCATGTGATGGAGGTGCCTAAGGGAAAAATAATTTGGGAAAATTTTCTCAATCTCCCTATTGAGTTATGGACGAAGGGAGTGATTTGGGAAATTTCCATTCAAATTGGAAAATTATACTATGTGGACGAAGGTTGTATGGGTCTTCTTGATAAGAAGGAAGCACAGTTTCTGGTGGAAGTTGATCTTTCGGTCCATTTACGCTACAATTGACATTTACTGGGCTACCTTATCCATTCGACAACAAGTCAACTACTGGGGAATCCCCTTTAGGTGTCTTGAATGTCACAAAACTGGGTATTTGATGGTTGAGTGTACTAATGTATTGGGGGGAGGAGATGGAAGACAAAGGAACTCACCTTGGAAATCAAGAAACTAGTTAGGCTAGATTATGGAAACACTCATGATAGATCCCTTCAAAGATTGATGGAGTTTTCATTGCAAACTGATCATTCTTCTATGAACCCCTCATGTTCGAATTCTGGGAATGACCTTGAAACTATTATGGTCGCAAAGCCCCGCAACAAAGAAACACGAGTCCACAAATCGACTATTTCAGATTCCCACAAAGAGGAAGATAAAAAAAGTTGAAAAATCAGGAAATAAGTCAAGCAAACTCTCATTATTGTCTCAAGTATACCACAATGCAAACATATCTCCAATCTTGGTTGATATGGATTTACAGGATCTGGAAGGAAATCCTAGATTATGCCTAGAACCTATGTCAACAAATAAAAATACCTTACAAAATGTGGAATCTATTGCTAGTGGGGGATCAAACAAATATATTCCCAATCAGAGGAAGAAAAAAGAGACAAAATATAGAAAGATCACTCTATGTGGTGACATTGAGAATGAACTAAAATATCGGTTCTCTGAAGCTATTTAGGAGACGTTATACCTGCCTTTTGATCCAGGGCCTTCCAATGGATAAAATAAATCAATGGAGAACACACTTCACTGGGACCTTAAAGCATCATATCGGTAAGACCCTCTTCCCACATCTACCCAAGTAACCGTCCAACCGAGGAAAACATGTGACAAAAGGCTTCTAAAATGAGATTCAACCTCCTAGGTGAACTTAAGGAAGTGGAACCAATAGAAACACAACATACAAATCTTGTATAGCAACAACAACACCGCTAGGAGGTAACCCAACCATTTAGGCATCTTACCCCTGGGTCACACTAACATTTTGACCTCTTTGAGTGATAGACGTAGGCACAACACTGCACGCCAGCGGTCAAGAGGCTATAGTCACATGAATAAAAATGCATGCCAACGACCAGGGCCACAAATACTCAGTTTTGTGCTAGTGGCCCCGAGATTTTAGCCACATTTTCAGGCCATAACCCAGTGTTGTGCCCAGAACTTAATGAAAAGTTCAGAGATGGTAAATAACAACAGGAAAATGATACAGAATCAATCACATCAATAAGAACTCATATGGACCCCTCCTATCCGTGACAGACATTTTTTCAAAGATGCCACAAACATGAAAGCTACAGGTATAAACAACATAATAGAGCATAGGGGTATCATACTTATCTGAGAATCGATAAGAAGCATTGATCCGCTACATCATTGTCTACAATACAATCTCTTTTACCATAGATACAGGGTGAATTCATTTACAAGTAAAAGAATGGGGAGAGCCATACATCATCAGTATAAAAATGCATGCTCATAACCATCATAATAACAACAGAAATACAATGGATACAACAACAATAGAATCCACATATAAATCAGTACATTTTCATACCAAATACAAAAGGAATGAGATATTCATTACTAAATGCCAAAACCAACTAGAGATGGGACTTCCACATTACACACGACCATAGATTGGTTGAGCCAAGTCTCACCTCAACCAATCACCCCCATGCCATATTCCAAGCATGTATGTGGGATCTCATCAAACACATAAATCAAAACCAATCCAGGGATTCCAAAGGCCAAACCATTTCAACCCTCAACCAGTGATTCCACCTCATGGTCGAACATCATAACCAACACAAATTGGTCTCTATCCAAACTACTCCAGGGCTCCAGAGTGTTTTTTCCAACCATGGATTCCAAGAATAGTAACTCAACCCCAACTGTTACAAGGCTTCCAGAGCATTTTTCCAACCAGGGCTTCCAGGACTAGTAACTCAACCCACCTAGGGCTTCTAGCGTATTTGTCCAACCAAGGCGTACAAGACTAGTAACTCAACCCACAGTTGTCAGTCAAGCTTCCAGAGCGTTTTTCCAACCAAGGCTTCTAGGAACTAATAACTCAACCCGAAGTTAAGGAATCATGAGAACCAAATAGAAAAAAATCAGTGGAAACAAACCCACTCTATCAAGGAAATGGCAAGGCTAGGAAAATCCACTATCAATCCAGGAAATCCTCCATGCCAATGACATATCATGACCAATAAACCACATGTATACACCATGCATGCAAAAACTAGTGAGGAAAACCTACATGTAACTCGATACCTGCAAGGAAATTCAATTGTAACTGTTGATCTTGATGTCCTATTGCACTTTCATACTCTTCCTTTGCCTTCTTTCTCCAAATCACCAAGTATCCACACTCTCCAATAATTGTCCAAGAAAATCTAAGTATCCAAGAGTATGAGAGAGAGAGAGAGAGAGAAAATAATGAGAGCTCCAAAATTGAACTAACCAAAATCTTACCAACTTATCCTCATAATCCTTTTTATTAATGAGGCCTCTATTTTCTTAATTTTCTTTAATTTTCCTTCATTTTCCTCCTTACATGAAACCTGTGACCTTTCATCTCCTTTTTCTCCTAATTTCCATTATTTTCATAAATAAATGTGCCAAAAATGCCATTTTCCCTTTCCAAAGCCTTTTTCGTTGCCTTTGCTAATTTCTTTTAGCCATAATAACTGAAATGAACACCCGCTAGGATGTTTTACCCAACATTAATCTTGGAATAAGTGTACCATCAACCGTGGTTATTATTTTTAACTTTATTACATGGAATTTTCACCAAGGATGTTACAGAACCCTCCCCCTTGGGGGAACACCATTTTTGGTGTTCAATGACACCTATAACCAACAAAACCACTGAAAAACAAAACATATTTCCCATGGAGATTTATAACATAGCTCGTTGTAGTATTTAGAATCACCACAGTTACTAAAATCATGAAAATCCTACCATTTACTGGAGCTTTATAACACAACTCATTACGGTATTTACAATAATATACACATATGCACATTTTCTCAACCAACAAATAAAAAGATATGATGCCTGCATCTACAACAAGGGATTCTAGAGGCTCATAGCTCCATCCTCAAAGTAGTACCAGGATTCACTTCCTTCCCATGAAATCCATAATCCACTTCTTAAGTCAAAGTTGCATCCAATGTCTAGTGCTACAATCATGTGCCACTTGCCCTCTCAATGAAGAGTTATCAACTCATTGTTCCAGGGCACACTCCCAATTTTCATATGATTCCATCTATAAATTCTATTGACCAAAAAAAATTGATCCCCTACCTTCCCTTCTTTGTTACACAATCCCTCAGGAAAGCTGGTCACCCCCTTCTGTGCAGTCACACACCTTCCAAGTTCGGTTGGCACCCTCATCCCAGAAAATCCATCCCTTGGCAAGGCTTCCCCGCATCGGAAGGTAAAAAAACCAAGGCATATTCCTACCTCGAAACCATCATAACAGTCATATCATGCTCATGGAAATTAGTGAACTCTATTGGGTACCAGTGTCCCACAATGGCCCTGCTCCTGAAGAACTTTACCAGCATACTATTGCATGTTCTAAATCCATTTGCTGACACTGCTATCTCTTGCAGTTAGTTTCAACCACCCAACCGGGCATGTTCATGCATTCCTATACCAAGCACATAATTCCATTAGACTCAAAACGAATTGAAATAAACTCATACCTCATTGGTAGCTTGTCAACAAGGTACACTTGCAATCATGTTCACTTCCTATCATAAGAAGTCAAACTACCTATTTGATCGATAATCATGTATAAACATATCACATCTGGTTAGCTCAAAACACAACCATCAAAATCAAAATCATATATCACATGTAACCATCATAAACCAGGGTCATAGATCACACATAATCATCATGATTCAGAAGCAAGGTCACATGCATAATAAAACTGAAATAAAATACTGAAGCCTTATCCTTCGTCGGTCCTTAAATTTTCCTTTGTTATTTTTATACACACGGGATCGATTTCCACACCTAGAAAACACCCAATGTCTTTGCTTCTCTTCAATCACGTACACATGCATAGTGTACATCAAAACATGTACATCCACACAAGGCATACAACACCACACGATACATACACATACATCTGGCATACAACACATAAACCTACACCCAGTGTACAATATAACATAATACATACACCTAGACCTACATGCAACATATAAACCTACAACCGTTGTACAATGCAACACAATACACACACCTACACATGCATACAACACATAAACCTGCACCCGATGTACAATACAACACAATACATATACATATATAGAGTACAACACCACAAATACATATGTCAATACCACATGCCCTTAGCACAACATGTATGACATGCACACAATACCACATGTATACCAATACCATATGCACAACATGTACGTAGTACCACCTTTACACAACACTACCTATACAACGTGTACACAATGCCAAATGTACACTGCACCACCTATACAATGTGTACACAAAACCACATGCTTGACATATACATGACACCAAATGTACACAGCACCACATGCATGATGTGTACACGGAACCACATGCACACAACACCACATGTATGAAATGTACACAACACCACATGCACACATCACCACTTATACACGCATGCATACAACACCATATTTACAACACACACACAACACCATATGTACATAGCACTGCATATACAACATGTACATAGCACCATATGTACACAACACTGCATATCCAACATGTGCACAACATCATATGCACACACCACCACGTATCCAACATGCACACAGTACATTATGTACATGACACCGCATATCCAACATGTACATAGCATCATCTATACCTAGCATTGCATATGAAATATACACACAACACCATAGATACAAGATGCATATAACATCATATGTACATAATACTACATATGTTACATGTACACATCACCATAGGTACAATCACTAAATACAAAACATGTGCAACATATACATGACAGTAGTACTGCACATCCCTAGACCACACACTAACCCTACGAGAAACCTTGCTTTTAGTGTCTTTCCACTATCCATGCATATCTTAACATGCCACAAATCACACTACTTTCACTTTGTTGATGTACCCCTCAACATTACCTATCCATAATAGAAACATAGGCATAGTATAAGCATATAATATCAATTCATGTCCACATGATATTGACCTCATAGATTTGTCAAAGTTACTATTCCCAATTGATTCCTCATAAGACCAAGGACCTTTTCATGGCATTCACCTGCATAAGAAATCATTCGTCCACAAGAACGCTCCTTGAAAACCCTGTCTGACACACACACACACACATATATAATCATTAGCATAAAAATATCATTATCCTATTAGAAAATGACATACATACACACATATATACATATAAAAATTAGCATTAAACAATCATTCTCTATGACAGCCCTGTCAGACACGACATACATACATACATACATGTTTATATATAAACATCAACATAATCATGATCAAAACACAATTTCTAGATATCATAAGGTCTAGGTTAAGAGAACCTCCTTTCTCCATGCACAACATTGAGAACAACAGTTGCCGACATAGCCAAATCATCTAACACCTCATATCCATTCACCTTACCCTTTCATGTTACCTTTCTCATGATTGTCATGCCACCTCCCTTTACACCAACGGACTCAACCAATCCAACCACCTATCATATTATTACCTTCCGTTGCGCTTACTCATGCACTGAGCTTCATTCGGGCCTTACATTGCCTATTGGGTAGCACAAAGCTCTCCGTGAGCTCCATTAATTTTCCTCTTTCCCAAATCAATTCCCAAGACTCTGAAACATAAAAGTAAATAACGAGAAATCCAACAATAATACAACCATGAAAATCAATAGTAATACGACACTACGAACAAAGTGGCATGATCATGCACTAGACACAATTAAGACCACAAACCAAGTGCAAACAAATCAAAAAGACCGAAAGAACAAGACTAACAAAAAACACCATCACTCAATCCCCATGGGTCCCTAGTGCTTCCAAGGATAGCTAAACCTGATCTATCTTCAAGATTTCATGGAAATCTCTTTTGTCATGCACCCCCTGCATCATACTACCATAACCACATAACTGTCAGTGCATAAATAAATATATAACAATATACCAGTTATCTTACCTTGTTGTGCCAATCACTCTGCCTTGCAACTGAACACACATGTCAGCCACATGTTCCAAAGATCAAGACAACATATTTATCAATTTGAAATCAAATTTTATCAAGACTAAAAACCATGTCATAATCAACTCACAATCATAAGTCATAATACATAATGCTACAACTATCACCTACTTACGCTCAAGTACATATTGACTATCTCATCACATATGTGTTTTCACAACCATATTAAAACAATATCATTCTTTCATGCAATCTTACAAACACATATAATCATATCATGCAGTTAATAAAATATTCAACAACTATAAATGTACCATTTTAGATAAATCAACTAGATGAAATAATAGACACCAAGCACTCAACATCAATAGATGGCATAATCAAACACTTAAGCATCAAGTACACAACATAAAATAACTCATAACTTAATGTATCTCAGGGGAGGACACCTTGTCTGCAAAATCAATATAGGTTAGCACAATATAAATTCTCAACATATCAACTCAAATATAAATAAGGTCATTATATCCATAATAGTAATTAGATAACATGTTGACATCATAAAACCATCAATAATTTTCATTCATGCATAATAATCACACATGCACAATTAGTCTAGTTAGTGTGTTAAAGTTGTTTTATGGATAAATCCCTATTGCAGACAAGAGTGATCTCCCCAGTATCCCAAAAGATAACTAGAAACAAACGACCATTTGAATACCTCTTTCCCTAAACTATTATCATTCAGATTATTATAACTTAGAAATGAGGAGGTTATGCTCCTACCTTTCAATGAGATGTTTAATGTAGATCTTTCCTTTCACTCCAAAAAATTCCTTCAATGTTGAGAAGAACCTGCAATCACAAACATGCAAATAATCAAAGAACCTGCAGTAGATAATAATAAAAAACACCATTTCAACTTAATGATCAAGGAGATTAGTAATTGAAATTGTTTTAATTAATCGAAAAACAACACAATGAGAAAAAGAGTTCCATATGTATTATCAAGTATTATAAGAAGCAATCTTACAACCTAAGCCTCGATGTTGTACAGATTTCTCCCGTATGCCTTCGTAATCGTGCTCCTTCGTTTGACAAGCCTTCCTCTCTAGAATGACCACATATATTTGTCTTCAATGAAATCTTGTGTACAAAGGTGTAATCTTCAATGTACAGTTATATTTTAACCCTTAAACCCAAAGCTCCAACTCAATTTATAAAGATATTAAGGAGGTTTCAGATCCATCAAGAGAGGGATGAGATCCTCTAATGAAGGGATTAGGGTTCCTTTATCCAAGGGGATAAGCTCCATGAGTGGAGGGGTATAGCTTGAACTGGCACGACTCAAGAGGCTTTTAGTTGGAAGAATATTCTCCCAACTAGGCTTCTAGAAGTTATTTTTTCGTGTTTACTTCCTTTTATGAGGGTGCATAGTTTTTATTGGTGAGAAGAGAAGAAATCACCATGGCTAATAGAGGAAGTATCAGCGCATGAGCAAGGAAGGACCACAAAAAGTGTGCAGGAAACCTTTAAGAGTTTTAAAGAGATTTTTTCCAGTTTCCAAGACATGGTTCAGGAACATGAATTTTTTGACTTCTAAGGAAGCATGGATATGGATGGTGATAGATCCATATTGACAGTCAAATGTAAAGATGAAAAAATGACGTGTAACATATTGCCTCTCTAAAGTGCGAAGCCTGATAATTTTCGAGAGAGAGTGAATAAATTTATCATTCTAAGGATTGGATTGGAGACATCGATCGAAAACCTGTAAGAAATATTCAATGCAAATATATAATCATTACTGAGGTAGCCATTCCCATACCCAGAGAAAAAATAACTAAATGTTATGGTACAGATATGACTTTAACATTACACCAAAAGTAGACACGATATGAGCGCAACCATCTGTTATGAATGAGTCCACTATATCATGAATACATAACTCCTCGCAACCTGGATGGTTGAAAATAGATCTAGGGTATTGGTTTCCGCTTCTCGAACTAGTACGAATATGTCTATGTGATTTATTGTTTCGAAGTTGAACACGGTAGAAACCACTTTATTATCATTCAATGATGAAAACCATTAACAAGTTTGAGAGAAACCACATATAATGAAAATGGCTCTCAAAGTACTTTAGTACAATATATGAAATTTGAATGAAATATTTGCAGTCAAACACTCATAGAGTCATTTGATCGAAGGCCAATGATGAAAACATGTCGTCAAAGGCAATAAACCTTCCATTAGAGCATGCAAATTCCAAGGTACTGATAGGATTTCTAGATCAATTTTCTAGATAATGAGATGATGTTGATAGAAAGTGATTCGTCGTAGGAGGGCCTATGACATGAAACCATTATGTCAAGTTTTGAAGAAATGTTTTGTAGTGATTAAATCAGGGATGGTCAACGCAAATGGAGACAAATTATTACAATGAATAACAAATTTGAAGTTGTACTTTCTCTTGAACACATAACGACACTATAAATGAGTTGGCAACATTTGAATTAAATATAATACCTAAAACTGGCTAAAGAATTTCAATGAGGTTTGATTAACTCTAATACAAAAGGATTACTCAACCGAGACACGAGTGCAACAAAGTGTCATGTTCAAGAGCGACATGCTACTATTAAAAACAAGTATAAAATATGAATATTTTTCTCAGTTTTTCCCCCACCACTACTAGAAAGTACCTCTTTATTTTTGTCATGCTTAAGGAGGATAACATTTTCTTGTTGTGTAAGCTAATCCTTCGAACGATTCCATCTCAGTATTTTTAACCAACCCTAATAAGTAGTGGTTCGATCCTATTGTAATCGACAAGTCCTGCACTGTTTAATTTTAACGAGTCCAACATAGGATTAAGTTGGTGATTTCAATTTAAGGGAGTTAGAAGAAAAACATAAGTAAACTTCAAAGTGTTATTTTTCGTAATTTTAGTCTCTCAAACCCGAAAAAGGATAAAATTATGTGAGGGAGAACTCTATTGACCATGCTTAGTCAACGTATACATTTTTCTTAATTACTCTAGTTCAGTTCGAAAAAGGGGTAAACTTATACTGAATAGATGAATTTTCATTTATTTTAACGAGTTTGAATAGTGAGGTGCTCACAAATATTTTCATGTTTAGAGAGTTTGAAAAGATCTTGAAATGGGACTCCATGGTTTCACTCTTTCGTATTTTTTGAGAGCCTGAAGAAGTGATAAAATTTTACTCCTTGTCAAAATGATTCATTTTTAGACACAACATGTTCTCTGCACATAAAATCAAAATATTATAATCGTGTGCTCTCAATCATAGTAAAAACATTCAAAATTTAACTTCTAAAGTTCAAAATAAAGAAAATAATAATATTTTATTCATGAAAACCTATAAAAAGTGGTCAGAACAAATCATTTTTACCTTTTGATTTCCAGAGAAGTGAAAAGGATTTTTTACCATAAATATTTTGGAGCAGATATCGGGAGAACCAACCAACCATTTTGTAAATCGTTAGTTCCAAGTATTTTATCTCTTCAATGTCTTTCTTTTCATCTGTTTACTTTTTCAATTTAAGTTTTTAGATCATCTTTTGGAGGAAAAAAAGTTTTAGAATGCGCCCTCGGGGGTGTGCACGTTTTTGCGGCAGAACTTGCGTACCCCGATGACTTCGCACTTTTAATATATAAATCATGCACAAAATCGCAATGTTTATGAATAAAATTTGCACAAACGTGGGGTTTTCAAAATTTGAATTTATTTCCATAAAATGGATCCAAATTATCCCAAAAATTTTCTAATGTTCCTAAATGATTGTTTGCAGGGAACCAATCATGCTTGAGTGGAGAGAAAGAGAGCATGAATTGCATGATAATTAAGCCATGGATAGCCCAGAAATGCTTCGTGTATTGAAGAATTGTGGTTTATACAAATTTTGGGCAATACAAGGAATGAAAGCACAAGTGGAACTCATGACCTGGCCGGTCAATGCCTGGAATTTCCAAGAACAATGTTTCATCATCGGGGATCATAGGCTTGTGATCGATATATAGGATATTTATTTCCTCACCGGTTTACCCCGAAGACGAAGATACACTTCCTTATTCGGGACACAACCAGGGGGATTTCCTACTGCTTCTTATATGGTGCAGTATTGCACACATGATTCACAATTAAAGGATGGTTTTATCGACATAAATACTATCGAATGAATAGACCTTAAAACCATTTCTTTTACAGTTACCTGATTGTGTGGCAATGTATCTCCTCATGTGGCTACCAAAGCACAAATGCAGATTGTTGTTGAGTGTTTCAGGGGAACAATTTTTAAATGGTGTGAAGGAGCATGGGTAAACATGAAATACCAACTCACAAGAGAAAAAAATGGGAAGCTGAAGAACTTCATCTATGGATCCATTCACATATCTTCTCTTTGGACATTATTCCACTCCTGGTACCTCAACAGTCATTAGTGGATCCAACAGGACTGAGGGAACCACACATGTTGCGATGGGTTTCATTGATGGCTCGCCATGGTGGCGATGGTGGTCGTGTGGTTCGATATACTCCTCATTTTTTTGTATGGCTCAAGAGTCAAATCTTCATGATTGAGGATTTTCTTTATGCAGGTGTTGATTTCAGGGGTGACCCCAACACATCACTGCCACCAAGAACACAATGGGATGTGTCAGGTAAAAGGTATCATTTTGAGTTTTTATGTTATCTAATTTTGTTTTATTTTTTTTCATCCAATACTGATAAAAACATTAAAATGCAAATGTTGGCCCGACACGACCAACGGTGCTTCATCATTTTGATAGACGAGAAGCACAACCTATAGTGACAACTCCACCACTGATTGATGCAGTAGAGGCCCTTGAAGAGTTAGAAAAAAACATGGATAGGTTGACCATTGACATCCCAAAGACTGGGATAGATTATTTTCCTCTCAGATACCAGAGGCATGTGACTGGGGTTCCAGGTCCATTCAGGCGATATCTGCACAGAGTGGCGCGCACTATACTCTGGTACCATGATCATCATCATGGATAGTTGATGGTTGATTTAGATTGCCATTTTTTATTTTGTATCAGTATCTTTAGATCATAAGGTGTTTGAAACCTATGATCACAGACGATTTAATATTTTTTGGCACATAACTATTTTGACCTAATGATATCACTACTTTCGATCTCTGAGTATCTTGTTCAATATGGATTAAATATTTTTTTGTTTTACTTTCAATGTTGCAAATGTCTATTTAAAACTTGATTAGCCAATGCATCAGCTAATGTGTTCAAATTTCTTGAAATGTATTGATATTCAATGTAATCAAACCGTCTTTCCAAGAGACAAACCCTTAAAAAAATTCTTAACAAAGATGGATTTATGATAGCACAAACATCATTCAAATGTAATACAATGAGTTGCAAATCTAACCTAAAAATTAAACGTCGAATTCCAAATTCAATGGCATCAGGTAATAGCTCAATGATTGCGATATATTTTGTAATATTGTTTGTTATTTAACCGAGGAAAATCCCATGAATAGAAACTAACTCATCATTGGGTGAATAACTAACCCAAACAATGGAAGATATGTTCCGTGTACTACGACAAGCGTCGTCAGCAAAGCTAATGTAAGTCTGAGGGAACATTTACATATGCAGTATTGAGAATAATCAAGATAAGCAGAAAAAGTATCGAAAACTCAGAAATCAAAATAACTAATCTAAGGCACACTTCTAAAATGTAACTAATGTACAAAGAAGATCTTCACATGAAAAATAATGCATAATATCTCTTTATATAGAAACCATTTATGGGCTTATCTAAAGAGACGATGTCATAATCAACTAATTCATAGGCCCCTTTTGCAAGCACACACTTAACAATATAAGGACCATACCACATTGGTTCAAATTTACCAGCGCCTAGTTTATCGTGAGCTTGATCGTATACTAAAACTAGGTCACCTTCCGAATAGATATGAGGATTAATGATTTGATCATATTGAGCCTTAACACATTTTTAATGAGCTTCAGCAGCTAATGTAGTAGTGCGATGAGTCTCATCTAACTGTGCTAGGTATAAGAAACTTTTTTCCTCTTCAGAGGTAGCTGGTAACAACTCAATGGCTAGTTTGAGTGACAAGATTTCACATTCAATGGGTAAAAAGACTTCTAAAATGTAAATGAGTTGAAAAGGAGTAAACCCTATGGATTTTTTTGCAGAGGTACGGTATTCCCACAATGTAGAAAAAGTCATGGTATGCTAATTTTATTTATGATTTCCTACAATTATTTTAATCATGTTGGTTAAAACCTTGTTGACAGCCTCAACTTGGTCATTGGCCTGTGGGTAATATGGTGTGGAATTATCATGGCGTAGGCCAAGCTGAGTGGAAATTTTGGTCATCATAATGTTTCGAAAGTGGCTACCATGGTCCATAATGATAGCTTGAGGGACACAAAACCTAGCAATCATGGATTGAATATGAAAATAGTTGCAGTTTTGTCATAAACCATGAATGCAAGCATCGCCTCGGCCCATTTGGTAAAGTAATATACAACGAGAATAATATACCCATGCCTGCCGCTCGAGTGAGGGTTACATGTAACAAAATCAATGCCCCATTTTTCAAATGGGCCAATAGCTATGATTGGGTGAAGAGGAGATGGAGGTGCACGCATCTTTCGATCAAAAATCTAGCAATTGTGGAATTTTTTAACCGAAAGGATGCAATCATTGAATAATGACAGCAAAAAATAGCCAATGTGCAATATATTTTGGACTATGGAAAACCTAGACATATGACCACCACACGCTCTAGAATGACAGTCACTTAAGACCCTTTCGACTTCTTCGTGAGTGATACAACGTCGAAACACACAATTGGCACCACGGCGATAAAGAGTGTCACCAACAGTATTGTATTGTTGAGATTGGTATCGAATTATACATCGATTAGATCGTGAAATTTCTGTCCAAAAGGTTTGGGTTTTAATATATATAATGATATCTCCATACCAAGGATCTAATGTACTAATTAGAAATAGAGATTCATCGAGAAGATGGTCCTCTGCCACTGTTTTGAATTCAGTATAGAGAAAGTCACACATAAGTTCAGAAGAAACAAGTGATTTCTTATATTTATATTTTTCGAATTCCAAATCAAAATCTTGTAGGATAATGATCCATTTAGAGTATTTTCCCCTGAGAAACTTTTTCGTCAAAATGTATATCATAGGGTTGTATTTTTATATCATTGTGGTTTTACGTAACAATACGTAATGACGAAATCATTGCATAGCTTGAACAACTTCCAAGGCCAATTTCTCCACATGTGGATAATTGATTTCTATCGAGGTGAGATTCCGAGTAGGTAATAAATCACATGTTCATTGTTGGAGTCATCCTCTTTAAATAAAACCATTCCAATCGTGGAATAGGACGCAACTAAATACAAAAATTAATCTCGGTGATAATGAGGTGGATACAACAACGGTGCATGGTTCAACACGTGTTTGAGTGCATCAAAATATTTATCGCAAATCTTGTCCCAAATGAATGGAACATCATGTTTTAATAATTGAGTGAAACCTTTAGTTAAATCTGCATAGTTCGAGATAAAAAAACATATAAAGTTTTCTTTCCCTTTCAAACTCTGGAGTTGGTGAAGAGTGGAAGGAGGGGGTAGATTCACTATGGCCTCAACCTTCAATAGGTCAACACGAATGCCTTCTTTTGAAACAATGAAACCGAGTAAGCGTCCTGATTGTAAACAAAATACACATTTGTGTGGATTCAAACGAATGTTGTATTGCATACATCACATAAATATATCACATAAATGTGTAGGATGATCTTGTCTGCTTAAAGAATGAGTAGGTAAGTCATCCAAGTAGGGTTGTACAATGTGTTTGATATCGTGAAACACATAAGACATAGCTCTTTGACAAGTTGCACCATCATTTTTTAGTCCAAAAGGTAATTTAAAATATGTGAATGTTCCCCAAGGAAATGTAATTGTTGTCTTAGGCTGATCGACAGGGAGTATGTTGTTTGATTGTAACAAGAAAATCCATCCATAAATGAAAAAATTTCATTTTGGGCACAATCATCAACAATTTGGTCGATGTAAGGGGTGGGATAATTGTCTTTGGGACAATATTTATTAATATCCTTGTAATCAACACATAATTTGATAGTCCCTTGTTTCTTGGTCATTGGAACTATATTAGATACCCAATCCGTCAAAGGAATAGGATGAATAAATCTTGCACAAAGTAGTTTTTAAAATTTATCTTTTTACGGATGTATCAGACGTAATGTCTGCCTAATAGGCTTAGCATCCAGGTGTGTCTTAATTTTGTGAACCACAATTTTAGGATCAATACCTGGAATTTATTTGTAAGACCAGGAAAAAAAAATTCAGAATTCCTGAAATAAGGCTTTGTACATTTTGATCTCTTCAATTGAGCAAGAAGCACTTATATGAATGTTTTCAGTTACTCCTGGTTTGATTGATATGTCAATGGCGATTGTCGCGGAAATATTTCTTAAGTTTTTCTGAGAATCTAAATGAAGAATGGACATAGGATTTTGAGGTTCCTTGACATAATCAATCAAAAAGATGTTTGAAAATTCATTTTCGACCCTATCAAGGTTAGGTAAAAAATAGGATCAATGATGAAGATCGTCCCAAGGTAATTCATCCAATGACAAGATTTCCCGAATATTTTCATCAGTTGAAAACATTTGTTGAAAAGGATCAGAAAAAAATGTCATGGTTGAGCTTGATAAAGAAGAAGACTCTTCACTGATCACATTCATTTGATCAGTATTAGTTGATGAAATGTCAAAAAGTGATTGTACCGCTATATATGTCGATTCATATGGACTTAAAGGCATCTCGTCGCCATAAGAGTTCAATTCAGATTCTAAAGGCACATTCCATTTGTCATCAATTGGCATTGTGCTTGATTAAATCATATTGATATTTCCAATAGTTTGAGGTAATTTAGGAGGAGGTATACCAAAAGTTCCCATAAGAGCAGAACCTTTAACTAGTCCTACCCTAACATCTTCATAAGGGATAACCATTTTCCAACACGTTGGATATTATCTGTAGAGGTAGGGCCAGAAGTGAAGTAAGACAACTGATCAATTTTAAAAATATTCCCTTTATGATAAAACATGATCAATCGAAATATTGATGAAACGAAAATGGCCATAGCATAAGACCAACTTTGACCTAATTGAAGGTTGTAGTCAAGAGGGGCATCAACAACTTCCACCTCAAACAAAATGGTTTTTCCTTCTACCTCTATAGGTAGATCATGGAGTATTCCAAATGGATGAAAACCTATTCCATGAAAGGCTTTAAGAATCGTGGGTGACTGGTTGATTGGTGGAGAACCAAGATTTTTCCAATAGACTAAGGACATAATGCATGTAGATTCTCCCTCATCAATTATTGTGCAAAAAACTCACCTAAATTTGACTAAAACATGAATTTGAAAATCCATTTGGTGCGGGATTCTAGGTACAAAGTTTTTGAGATCAAAGACAATGAGATTAGAATCTTGAGGATTAATCGCTCCAATAGCTGATAATGGTAACTTCCTCTAAGTTGGAAAAAATTGCAGCACTTTGAGGGCCGACATTGTTGAAGGGGATATGGCTAGATATTCAACAATATTGTAATTATGAGTAGCTCTCGCACGAGGATTGAATTTTTTTTTTCGAAGTACACCTTTGGCAGGCGATTTAATTACCAAATCAAGATTAAGTTTCTCGATGTGTAATTGTTCAGAAACAAGAGAAGTTTATATTGGAGGTTGATTGGATGATTCAGTTTCCTTTCTAGTTACAGGACTCTTAGATCCATAGTCTTGAGATCGTGTTGCAACCATGACCTGGGACATCATCAGGATATCCGTCGATGAATTGGAAGAAGATCTAATCATTTTGATGTCTTGTGATGGAAATAGATCTTTAAGGATAGTGGGTGCGGATGAACCTTTGAAAAATTTAGATACCTTGGCCTGATGTGGGCACTCTGTGGTATATTGATCCTCATCACGGATAAGAAAAGGATAAGGAGGTTTCCGTTTTTCTTCTGATGGTTTAGTTTTTTCTACTTTCTCTTTTGGAGAATTGTTTTTTTAATTTTTACCCTTCCCTTTCTTCTTATTTTCGGATGATTTAGTTTTAGCAGTAGATGAGTCTACAACATGAATTTCAGCAGTAGTTTCTAGGGGAAATTCTCCTTTAGGTGAATCAGGTAAAGTTATAATTGGATTAGTAGATTTAGATTATTTCTTCTTACTCTTTGATGTATTAATTGTACCGATTACACCGTCTACGACATGAGAACCAAAAGGAGTTGTAGTAAGTTGACCTAAGCAAGGTAAATCAGGAATTTTTTCATACAAAGTACCAAACTATGTGTAAACAAGGTCCAGATATTGGGCTTGAGCAATGACTTGTTCCTTTGTTACATTGCCTCCTTTAGCTACATCTTCAATAATCTTAGGAAGTAATGATTTAATGAACCATTCAGCCAGAATTTGATCCATAATGAAAACTTTGACTAAGCAGTGTCTACGTCGCCATTCGTGGATGTGATCTGAAATGTACGTAGATGTCATTTTTTTAAGTGAAGTCCAAATTTCCGTACCATTATCATAACAGACTGGAAACTAAAAATGAGTAAGGAAAGTAGTTGCTAAAGAATTGAAATTGTTGAAAGAGCCTCGTGGTAACTCAATGTACCACTTTGTGGCAAAGCCGACCAAAGTTCTTTGAAAAAGTCTTAAATGGATAGAATCATCGATTAAAGAATTGGATGCACACCATAGATGATAAGTCATGAAATGATTTGAGGGGTCTTCTCCTAGTTTTCCTTCAAACTTTGGAATGTCACTGGGAAACTTAGTAGGCTTTGCCGACCAAAACATAAGATAGTAAATTGGATCATTTGTTAGCTGAGACAAGTTTGCTAAATCTAAAGTTGCAATAAAAGGAAACTCTCTATTAGGGTCTTTCTCAACAAATTGATAACCTTGAGGAACAATCCCAGTACCTGAAGGAGGATATCCAAGAAAACTTGGGTTAGCCTGAGCAGTTGGAATCAGTATACCTCTAAGATATCCTGGGTTAGAAATACCGAGTTGAGGTTGATTTGGTATTTTATATGTATAACCATGGTATTTTTGGCTCTGAAAAGCTAGTTATTGTCTCACCTTTCCATATTTCAATTGCCCTTGAAATGGTTGGCTTTGAACAAATTGACCTTAAAAAGGTTGACCTATTGAGGGTTTTCCCTAAATAGTTGGTCCTGTAAAAGGCTTCCCTTGAACTAACTGACCTACAAAGGGTTGTCCTTGAAAAGTTTGATCTGTAAAAGGTTGACTTGTTTATATAGTTTTTGCACTAATTTTTCCCATAGAGGTTTGAGGAATTGATGGGACTGTAGGTCCAATTTGATGAGTAGTAGTCTGAGGGATAGCCTACATAATAGTTGGTGTTGACATTTTAAGGGTCATAGCAATAGATACTTGAGAAACTCCTGGGATAGGTGTACTTGGTTGTTGAACAAAATTTTTCACAAAAGATTGGATAGGAGTACTAGGAGTACTCAGAACAGTTTGTTGACTACTTGGCACAGATACCTTTGGGTAATTTGAAGTGCACCTTGAACAAGTTGTTGGACTTGGGTGTAACCCAAATTGTCAAAATGGCTGAGTAGGTTGATTATAAGTTACTTTCACTATAGGTTGCAAAGACTGTTGAGTAAAAAAAGGGCTCAACATAGTATTTATCCTTGGGTAAGGAATTCCCATTGAAGGTTGTGATGCATACGGTTAACCAGAACCAGTTTGAGGCATTGGAACATAAGTTTTATAATTACCAGGAATAGTTTTCCCTACAACTTTTGGATAGGTTCCAGTAAAAGGTTCTCCTCCCTGAAAGCATTGTTTCCCTTGAAAAGTCTGCTGCCCTTGGAGAGGTTGCTGACCTTGGAGAGGTTGTTGCCCTTAGAGAGGTTGCTACCTCCCAAGTGCTATATAGCCACCTTGTGAGCTATCTTGAGGGACGTTCCCGGAAAACATATATACATGTTTCATCATCAAATGTTGGGTGGTAGAATCAAATAAACTAGTTGACATAGTAAAAGTTTCGGAGAAAGTAGATGCTCATGAAAAAGTGCCAGAAAATGACTGGTACCCAGCAGGAACAAAAGGATTGCCATAGAAAAAAAAAATTGGTGAAGAAGAAAACATACATGACTCAGTAGACATGCTTTCAGAAGCCATGTTACTATTTATGGGTAAAGAGTAGAATGGGATTTAACGTGGTGACTTACTGTAACCAGAGCTATGTAAAAAATCAATGAATTCATGATACCAAGGATCTGGTTGAAAAGGAATTAAAGGGTATATTGGTTCACTAAACCTCAAATCTAAAGATTCTTGACGAGAGGGAGGTTCAATCTCTTCTTCTACGTCAGATATCTCTTCAATGCTAATAAGTCCAGGAGGAATATTCTCAGTGATGAGAAGCTTTACTCAAGGTGAATGAGGACGACCAGGAGTTGGTTCTATAAGATCCAAAGGTGACTCAGATGAAGTGGAATCAGACTACAGCTCATATATTTCAAGTTCAGTAAGTTTTGTATTTGACAACTCACCAATGAAATATTAAATTATAATTACTTCAAAAATTTCTGGTTGTTCTTGTTCTTTTTTAGTTATCTGAGGTTGATTAACTTCGAAATCATGATGTATTACAATGGATGATTATCCTTGTTTAGTAGACCTGGTTCCTGATGATTGAACCCTTTCAGTTTTGACGTTTTCAAATTGACTGGGTGCATATTCAAGGGTTTTCCCCTGAATTCTATGTGAATGTCCCAGTAATTCAGCCACGGTTAATTTTTTTTAACACACAAAATCAAAAAAATTCAAATCACACCTAAGACCTCTAAAATCAAAAAATGAAAACACGCCTACAAAATCTAAGAAACAATCCATGCACAAACAATATGTTTCCACAATAAAATCACTAGTTGATGACGAAATCCAATGTTGCAAAGATTAATGTGGAAAACTAGCGATTGGAACATTTACCTTGACAACCTGCTTAATGAAACAATTTGGTGCAAGTAACTCCATTATTCCATCTAGAAGTGAAGAATGCCCTTCAGAAAGTCCAAGTGATTCTAGTCAATGTTTGCTCTAGGTACAGTGGGACCTTCCCTCCACTGTCACCTTGGGAAAAATCCTAAAGATTATGGCTACTAAGGTCACCAACTAAGACAATTGAACCTCGGGGAACAGTTTGAGGCTCGATATACACGCAAGGGAAGAGTATCAAATCTCAATCTCCTTGAAAGCTCCTCGACATGGTAAATACGAGGTTTACTAACAAGTGATCTCAGGCTCCTCGACAATGGTTTTCGAGGCTTATCGTTTGTATTACGTGCACATCTTCTATCTGCACCAATGAACTAGGTACGATTACTCCACGGGATTTGACATGACCTTATGTGAATATTTTAAGAAGATCTCCCAAAAGCACAATTGCAAAATTTGGGTTTTTCCCTACTGCAATATGGTACTTGATTTTTTTAGCTGCTTTGGAAATTAATTACAACCTATTCCAAAACACTAGTCTCGAGCTAGATTGGTGGAATGAGCCCTAGAAAATGTAAAAAATATCTAGATCAATTTTATTAAGCATTGTATTAATTTTCATGTTATTTACGCAGAGGGGTATGGATATGAAACTTAATAATATTGTGACCGACTCAAAAATACTCTAAATGCATCAATATGAAGGTTTAAACTCTCATTCACTGAAAAGATATTTTAGTCAAATCCATAGTTCTACTAATGAAGGTATTGGAGCCTAATGTGGTAGAAAAGAGTGATTTTTTAGTCTATGAAGAGAAGAAAATGTAAAATGGGAGAAGAAACAGTAGGTCTGCAAAGCAGAAATCTACTGCATTTGATAGAAATTAACACAAGTAGTAGTTTAACAATATTTCATCAAGAGAAAGCACTGAAATATTATGAAAGATAATTGTCATGAGTGATGCTCATTTCACTATTATTATATATATTTTACCAAGAAGGCTCACTGTGTGAGACTAACAAAATTTGATAAAACACATGAACATGTCAAGGGACTGATAAAAACACATAACAACATGAGGGATTGCAAACTGCAACTGAAAATAATAAGATATGGAAACACAAGTGAAAATTGAAAATACACACACCAGATTGGTAATAAGTCCTTAGAAGTTTCTTTCCATTTCATTCACTAAAAATAGTATTGAACATATGAGTCAAGATTCTAAAACCATGAAACTTTACTTCATATCATTTTGGCATATATATACAAAAATATGATACTGTCATCTCCACAAAAGAAGTAAATTTGTTCCAAAAGTCAGTAAAATCTCGTGCAAGAGATGAGACTTATCCCTAAACTTAAATAGAAAGTGCTATATTAAAATAATATAAACATCATGAAGGCTAACAATTTGAAGTGGTTGTATGAGGTGGAATTCTATTTGAAGACCACTCTTCTGTTCTGTTGCAACCAATCTTCACAAAAAGTGTAAAAATAGTGAGTGTGACATGTGGATGTTCACCTTTAAACGTGCAAAATAGAACCCTAGAATTTCGGAGGAGACTTGATACATGACACCTGGAAGCATCCATAGCAACTGAAAACTCCTCCAGTACTTCACATGTTTTGATGTCACCATCATGATAGAAAACCAAAAATCAATCCCTTTTCATCATATACTAGTATTCAGAAATAATTTCTACCTTCGTAGAAAAAGTAGCTATATCTGGAAACATGAAACATTAACCCAAAAAAGTTTCTCCAAGGAAGCCCTGTTCCTTCATTCATCATAGGTCCAGAATAGAGGCAAAAATCCTGATGGCCTCTACTTTAGTCACCCTCTTATTTGACCTCTTTCTCTATGCTTGACTCTTTGAGTGAGTCTATTTCTTCTTTTTGATTTTGTCTTCTAGGCTCTCCTCAATGTTGATAATTTCATCTCTTAATGTAGGGTTGGAAATCAGCTTGATGTTAAGCCTGAGTTTATTTTTGGGCCTGGTATGAGGTCTCTTGATATAGGGATTTAGGATGAATTTGGACCTCTTACCTCCATGCATGAATCTACTAGACTCTCCTTCCTCATCTTCTGATTTTGTGTACTCAGGGTCACTGTTGTCTTCATAGGAGGAATAGGAGTGTATCACAGTTTTCTTTCTCTTCTTGATTGAAGAGTTATTGGAAGAAACCAATTGAGCCAAAGTGGGCTCTTCTTATATTACATGCTCTGAGATTTTCTATTTTCCCTTCTTAAGAGAAAGCAAAACCTATGAGAGAGTGGACTCTATGAGAGAAGTACCGGTGTGTTTGATGAGATGTTTCAGAAACATGGCTTGAAATTTTCACACCATGGTTGACTTCCACTGGAGAAAAAACAAGTTTAGATGCTAGAAGCCTAGGGTTGAATTCCACTGGTTCTCCTGCCATGAATAACTTCTTCTTAGGTTGGCTCCTTGAAGAGGAGGTTATTTTCTCCTTGTCTTTTGACATAGAATTTTTAGGAGACATTGCATTTTTATGTTGTGGTTTCTTCTTGTATTCTTCCATGAAAGACCTTATGGTTTTAGATTCCTTAGGTGAACTACTGACATGAACTTCATTAACTGGTGGAATTGCTGGCATAGGCATAGGATTTGTAGCCTTCCTCATCGAGCTTCTAGTTTGCCTTTTGAATGAGATGGAGAGAGGGTTAACTTGGAAAAAGGTTGATGATTGTACAGAGTTAGGTGGTGAACTGTGTGAAACAAGGGCTACACTAGTTTACTCATAGGTGTCTCTTTTCTTGGGCCTCCCTACCCTTCTCCTATAATTTACGCTACCAAACCCTTCCTCTCTCAGAAAATTATCCCAATTGGTTTTCTTCTTTCTAAGATGATGGACAATTAGAATTTTAATCAGCCCCCTATGATACAAATTGTTTAAAGAGTAATTGGAATTTTATGTAGCTTTAGGGACATTTTGAGCAAATATTTATATAGAAAATAAGGTAGGTTCAGACGTTTATCTCTCGAAATGTGAGCAAGGAATATTAACTGATAACGGTGGACAAAGGAAAACATACCCTCACATGTAATGTATTTATGGACTTTGGTGATCACATGTTGCCACTCGGACTTAAAACAATAAATGTGTGCATTTGGATTCCACTTAACATTAACATGTTTAGGCTTAAGGTAGAGACTTAATTCTGAGGGCAGCGTTTTGTTTTTGAACCAGCGTTCAAAAATTTCATAGGTTTGGGTAGAACGAGCTATGATGGCCTCGGAGATGTTGAATGTCTTGATTTCTAGCTTGACCTTTTAACCATCGAAGCTCTCGGCAAAAGCCTGATCTAAAGCCACATTCTCCCCAGAAGACTTTTGTAGAAATTTATACCATCTAGTGGATTTGAACTATGGTTTAGCCCTAGCATTGATGAATATTTAATTTGTTGGCTAAAACCTATTGACATTACCACCTTTCCCCATTCTTCCAACATCTAGACTGCTCACAAACACATTTTTTCAATTCTGGTTGCAATTTCCTCCACAAAGCCCTTGTTCTCCTACTTTGAAAAACTAAATCGCTTGCTAGAGGAATGAATTATGTTTACTTGTAGTTTGCACAGAGGACTTTGGTTGAGTGAACACCAAGCTCTCTCCTCTGATTTCACGCTTGTAATCATGGCAAGGAGTAATGGCATGTTTTGAAATAATTCAAAAACAAGTGCCAAGTCATCCCACTAGGCTTAACGCTCCACAATATCATTAAATGACTGATACCTCGTACTATGATTTATGCTTGACTTAAGTGGGGTAGCTATAGGTTAACTATATAGGTAAATTAATCATTCACAAACAATAATCCTCCTAAGTAAAGCAATAATTAATCTTACTTAAAATAATAATCATGTTTATAGCATAGGGGTCTTCATTGATCTTCAAACATGAATGGTCCTTGCCTTTAAAATATTCTTTGATGTTCCTATATGCTTGAAGAATAACTGTCTTTACCTCTGAATTGGGATAACCAAAATCTTAGCAAAATAGTTGAGCCTTTCACTGAGTTATCACTATGAACAGGTCCCTGAAGAAATAGAAACTCTTTTTACTATGTGAGTAATATGAATTTCAATTAAGAGATATAGCTGCCCTCTATTACATCACTCTGTTTACAATGAAATTAAAATAGAGGTAGCTATTATCCCTGATAGAGTGGTTGTGACTTTGTTACCCAAACAATGAATAGCCTTCTACACTAACATAAGTTAAAATAGTGATTTTAACTTATTTATGAACCTAAAACACTAATAACACCTATACACTTAAAATTCCTTTGAGTTTGAGACTCTTTTTTTACCTTTATTGAAAATCACTCAAACTTTGACATGGACTAGGACATTAGAAAAAAATTGAAAAGAGTGATACAATGGCGATTGCACCGTTAACATTTTTAGTGCTAACAGTGGCTCCTATTGGGGATGAAGTCCTCCCTGTGAGGCTTCAAGGACTGTAGACTCGGTGCCTTAAAAAACTCAAAATCTAGAAGACTTCTTGAAAATTAGGATTAGGGCTGACCATTGACTAACTAGACTCAAGACTGACCATATATATAGACATAAGTACCATTCGGCATGGAGTTTTATTGACACATCACACCGGATATTTACAATGGAATGACTTAACTGAATTACTAAACAAAGAACTTCTTAAGATAATGACCATTGGTTGGGCCTCCAATCAGTTGATCATCATCCAGATGTTTGAGAAGAAAAGTATTGTTTTCCAAAACTTTAGCAATTCTAAATGGCCCAAACTACAAATGGTCAAACTTACCATGTTTTCCATGGTATTTTCTTCTAACATCCCAATGAAACACCAAATCATTCTCCTGAAATAACTGTTGATTTTCTCTTTTGTCAAAAAAAAATTGACTTTAGTCTAATACTTTTGTACTTTATCCATTAATGATTCTTTGATTTGGTGTGCCTCTATCAATTGTAGCATTCTCCTTTGGATTGGATTTTCATCATCAACTTCATCTTGCAGGAACTTCATCAGAGTAAGAGCTAATTACAAAGTAATTACAACATCAATACCATATAGAAGTTGAAATGGAGACATTCAGATTGATTTTTTACCACTTTCCCTATCTGCCCAAAGAGCATGTACCAGCTAAGTGTCCCAATTTCTCTTATTTTCAGGAAAAAATTTCTTAATTATTTTCACCAAACTTTTATTGGATGACTTGGCTAATCCATTACCTTGAGGGTAATAAGGCATGGAATGAGTCGATTAAATTCTATATTGCTGACAAAAGTTGTACATCTTAGTGTACTTAAAGGCCATTGCATTATCAGTTACTAATTTATGTGGACAACCAAACCTTGACATAATGTTTTCCAAAAAAAATTGATAATTACCATAACACTAGCATTCCTGGTTGGTACAATTTCAATTCATTTAGTAAAATAGTCTGTAGCTGTGAGAATACATCTATGTTGTTGTTGGCTTGTTTACTGGGTCAACTAACAGAAGTATTTAATTATCGATCTGGGCTTATAGGAATTAGAAGTATCCCCAAGATATATGGGTTCCAACTATAGTAAATTTAGAAGATGAATTATTAATAATAAAGGAAATTTATATTACAAATATAAATTTAAAATAAATAATTTCTAAATTAAATTATGTAATCAGTAGCAGAAGAAGCTCCTAACTTAGGAGAACTTGTTTGTCCTTCTCTTACAAACTACTTCATGAATTAGAAACCAAAACCACTAGTGAACAATAGATTAAGATACATGAAATAATAACTGAAGAGGATATTAACTAAAGATATCCCAGTTTTCTTTCATTACAGATTCATTCATCATTAATACCATTGTTAGAAAATAGGAACTTCAGAAAATCAATTAAAAAACAGGAAAAATGAATTTTATCTCTAGTTCTTAATCAAATAGAAGGAATGTTTAACTTAAAAATTGGATTGTCCCTTCATATGAAGAATAGAAATTAGAATTATATTCATCAATAATCATAAAACATCAACATATATATAATTAACATATTAAGCATAAAACTAATCTAGTTCAGAAATTACAACTAAAATAACTAGAAAGTGCACTTAGCTTGGTGTGGGGGCCCTCCACCCTTGCCTCACACACTGTAAGTACTTTTAGCCACTAAAACTTTAGTCAAGCATTCACCATATAACAAAAAAAAAATTAATAGAACATGACTTTCAATTAACTCTCCAAGGTTTCAGAAATATCAAAGTTAAGTTACACAAATTCTACATGTTTCAATGGTTCATAAACTTGGTATAAAAAAGAGAAATAATAAACAAAATATGATACAATGTCTCTAATAGCATTATATTATCCTAATATCATCCATATAGGCCGAACTCATCCAATTATTTACACCAAATCTGGAAAAATCCCAAAATCTACTATTTCTGGCCTATTTTCTAGGGATTCCTGAAAAACAGGTCATGTTTGATCAACGTTGACCGGGCCTGTTTTAGCTCGGTTTGACCAAACCAATAGGTGTACATCCAATCTTAGTTACCAAGCTTTCTATAAATGTATTCATCTCTATCTTAGGTTTCCTACATGTATGACATCAATGAAGCCATAACGGGAATTTCTGGTCTGATCCAAAAATACACTTAAAACCCAATTTTTACAAAAATTTCTAAAAATTGAAAAACCTAATTTATTTGCCTGAATATGCATAATAAGGTCAAAATAGGTCATATTTGGATGGTATAAAGTGGAAAATGATGGAAATTAGGTGGATTTTAATAAGTAAAATTTGATAAAAAACGAGGGCCAACATCTCCCCCTTACTTACTCTCAAGCATGTCCTCATGCTTGCCTCTGTCTCTTTGACCTTTTGATTATGTATGATGACTGTCGTGTTGATGTACCTATGAATCTAGTTCTTGATGTCAAAGCTCCCTGATGAGCTATCTGTAAAAGGATGTCAAGACCCTCATGTTCTTTTTCTTCTCTTTTATAAATTTCTATTTTCACCTTTTTGTTTCTCATGTTTACAAATGATAGTAACAATGTGCTTTGAAATTCTTTACCTTGCACCATGGAATTCCAACAATCAAAATTAATTATGACCACGTGACGAAGAAAATAGGCACAATTTATACATGAACTCCTTGGCGATCAATAAAACTGTGTAGATTCTTCCAATGCCCGAAATCACATAGAATATGAAATTATCAATATGGTTATGGTCATAATCAATGATGATTTTCTTTATATGTAGTGTACCTTCATGCTTTTGAAGCCTGTAGCTCTGAATTTTTAACTTTCAACAAAAATTTATATTCTTTATGTACCCTTAACATCTTCTTGTGCCAATCTTGCAATGTTGCACAATCACAGAGAAAACACTAATTGAACACATCAAATCTTCTTTCACTTGTATAGGGGGTTTCTTCTTGCCATAAACCCACTACAAAATAACTTGTGCCAATCATTTTTATGACTAGGTGTTCACTTCAATTTAGCCACTATTTTACACACGCAATGTGAAAAATAGGGGTCGAAAGAACCAGAAAAATATCCCAAATAGAAATGAATTTGAGAAAATTGTTAGTGGTGGCACTAATTGGGCTTGTTCTAAAGAAAACCCATGTTTTCATTTTTCAAATTTCAATACATTTTTCTCATAAAAAGCAACGAAAACTAGTGGCTTCTTAAAAATCGAAATGCATTTTTGAGACTTAATAAATTTTCATGATCATTCAATTTGAAATCAATTTATGGAAAATTAACCAATGCATGAATTTAAGGCTCTATTTTTTTTTAATTGATTTCACAATATTTTTCTCCTTGCAATTCGATTTTTTTTTTTTACCAACAATTTGTCTCTTTCTCTTTGCCATACATAGTCCATCTCTATCAATGAAATTGATTTTTCTTTGCCTTTAAATCTTCAACTTTTGTGACTTCTGAGTTGCAGCAAAATCAATTAAACCATTATGTCTCTGTCTCTAGCAATTAATTTCTTAGAATTGACTTGTTCATAAGTTGCATATTTATATGTGAAGTGAATTGTGAATTTATGGGTGCTATGCAACGGTCATTTGGAGCTGTCTAAGTGTTCACTGGACTTGAGAAATCGAAATCGATGATTTGATGCTGAGTGTAATTAATACCACTGAAGTTTAATAAAAAATTCACACCTGGAGTTTTGAATGCAGACTTCTTCCACTGCACAGTTGGAAGCTCTGATTTGCCACCAACCTTTTACTACTCAGAGTTTAATTTAACTGCCATGTGTTTGTTTCTCATTCCGAAAAAAACTTAATTGAAGTGGATTTTTTTTAAATAATTTCTAGAGGTTTAAATGCTTACATCTTCTCATAATTCCAGTCATCTAATTTCCTACTCCACGATTTTAAATTTGAGCCCTTTCCATGACATGTTTTAAAAAATTCAAGGCATTGAGATCCACCATTCTTCAAAAATTCAGATTTGTCTGCTAAAGTTTATAAATTTATCAATTAATTACCACGAGATGAAGAGAGAACTGAATCTTTGTGGTTTCCATTGGATTATCCTCCCTTTAAATTTGTAATTAAGCTATAACCCTTTCCCTTTTAATGATTTCTTTAGCTATATATGAAATTCCAAAACTCTTTTTTATCTTCCTTTCTTACCTCTTCCTATAGCTAATTGTGCTTCTTTTGTTTTCTATGATGCTCTTTTTACTACGCAACACTTCCTTATCAATTCTTTCCATTGTTGCGTAATTTTTCTCATAGCTTAGTCTCTCACGGCTCAGAGTATTTCTCTACGCTCAAAATATTTTTCTTATGGCTCAAGAGTAGCTCTTCTTTGCATGAATTCTTCGTGTGAATGCATTGATCGATTGCCTCTCTGTGTAGATTTAATTTCTCCCTTCTTTCAGCGTGAAAGTGTTTAACCTCTGTTCATGTGCCTCTGCGTTTGCTATGAATGCTTATTCTTTGTGTAACATTTTTGAACATTTGTCTGGCACTATTTTAAATTTCTTCCACCATGCCCGAATAGCTTTCTTCCTCTTGTAATTTTCTATGACCGTATATTTACATTATATGCATGTACCAAATCTATTTTTGAAGTTGATTTTCAAAGGTTGCTATATGTTGCATTTTTTTAAAGGTTTTTGTTTTTTACATATGCACTCTTTATTCATGCATATGCGCCACCATATGTTTTATATATACCTTCTTTCACCATTGATGCATTTATTTTATTGCATATTTATTTCCTCATCCCATTTATGAATCCAAAATGTCTCTTTTTTTATCATATGCTCTCATGTATTTGATTTGAAAATGACCACAGATTTAGGTCATTTTAATTCAAATATTTTTTAAGGATACTAACCCTTTTTGTTTTTGTAGGCAAGCAAAATTTCTTCATGGGAAAAATATTAAATCCTCAATCTTTGATCAAAAGTAATTATAGGATAATATAGGGGATTGATATGGGTTAAATGTAGGACTATGATAAAATTTGTAAAGTAGAATGTATGGTAGAATAATGGATATGAATAGGATTATGATGAGGTGAGGTCGGTGAAATATAGGTAGGATAATTGTAGAATGATAAATGCAGAATGGTAAGTGTAACGGTATGCATATCAAGTTAAATTTGTTTGAACAATTTCTATAATTTTTTTCAAAATCAAAGGTTTTAAGAACATTTTTTCACTTACAGTACTTTTCCTTCCGTGCTTAATAGTTCAATGTCAATGCTCATTGATGATGACCTTTGTTGGCTCGACCATAATTGGCTCATTTTAATGATGATGGTTCTTCAAAGATGAATTCTGATGGAATGTAGACGATTGTAACTACTTATTCGAACTTGTTATTTTTTCATTTGTTATTGATTCAGGTCCCTTCTCATGAATATTGTTGTTGTTCAAATCCCTTCTACAGTGATATTCAATGTTGTTTCATGTCCCTTCTGCAATGATTTTTAAATGATATTTTGGGTCCCTTCTGCAATGATATCTCAGGTCCCTTCCACAATGATATTTGAATGATGTTTTAGGTCCCTTCTGCAATACAGTTGCTTAACTATTTGCATAGTTTTATTATGAATTTCCCCCTTGCTTCTGTTAAGAATTTTCCTCAAGACTTGGATTTCTTGGAAGATTATTTCTACAAAATCAAACTGAAGTAAAACAAAATAGAGAATTCATATTGGCCAAACAAGTTGGTTTTCCGATATGAATTTGAGTTTGTATTGTGCCAGTTTCCCGGGTTTTCAAAACCAAACTCCTTTATTATTATTTTTTATCTTTTTATATATTTTTTCTTTTATGGATGGAGGTGGAGTGTAATGGAGTAAAAAAGTATGGAATTCTTATGAAAATAATATAGATTGAAGTCATCATCTAAGAGTATATGGATAGATAGATAGAAAATAGGTCTAGACTTCAACATGCATGATTGCGAAACATACAATATGGTAGATGAATGGAATAATTAATAATATGCATTATGAAAGGCTTCTAATTTGATAATGGATGTGGCTTGTCATGGTAAAAATTGACTTCTTCTTCTTATTATTAACTTCATGTCTTTTTTCTCGATCTTGATCATCTTGTAGGGTTGTTGGTGTTGTTGGTAAGCAACTGAAAGCAAGCTTCATGAGTTTTGAGTTTCATTAGATGAACCAAACATCTTGTGAATTCCACTTTTATTTGACTTGAACATTTTTATTCATATTTTGAAATATGAATTAATTAAAAAAAAAAAAAACTTTGAAAAGTCCTTTGTCCATGGAGTTCACCTCTTAAATCTTCTTATGACCTACAAAAACATAGCATCTGCCCGCAATAAAATATTAGATGATGGAAGAAGAGAGGTGTAAAATCTCTCTTCTTCCAAGGAATATGTAAAATAATTACAATAAATTCTTGAAATAATGTCCAAATATGATATACAAAGAAAATGCATTTGTTTACCCCTAAATTGAGGAATGGTGGCCATCCTAGACCTCTTAGCAGTATTTTGTTCAAAAAATATTCGTTTTATGTAAAATTAGAGTGATTAAAAATCCAAGTTAATGTGAATTCATATGGCTATCTCCAGTATAAACAATTTTTCAAAATGTTTTAAAATGATGTGCCAAAAATGATGAGAAGTACCATGTTTGATATAGCTTCTTGTGATTTTTTTACTAAACCGAAAGTCACTATTTGGAGTGTAAATTTTTAGTTAAAGATCAGATAGATGTGATCCTACTTGGAGATAAAAGTAGATTCATTTTTATCTCTCCTATAGAAACATGTTTTTAAAATCAATAGTTTTGATATCACAAAATTGGTGATGAACAAACTTAGGAGGCAGAGTTTGACTATATTGACTTTAAGACATGCAGTCACTAAATGTGGAATAAATTTTTCACCTGACCACCAAATGGGATGATTCAAATTGATTCTTGAACTATAATTCAATATATATATCCATTAGAAATAGGTTTTGAAAATAAGATGATTTGATATGTGAAATATTCCAATGAATAGTCAATACCTATAATTGTCACCAAGCATATTTTTCGACAAGAGGTTAGTATTTTGAGCATAGATTATTTATATGATGTTGGATTGAGCTGATTCCAATTGATTTGGAAACTAGATTCCAAGGGATATCTTCCCAATGAATATCATGTAAAATTGTTTCTATTAGAACCCTAAAATCAATGATGTACTAACTCTGTCCTTAAAGTTTTTCTTGAAATCTAGTGTTTATTTTGATTAAAAATAATAATAATTTGTGATCCAAATTGAAATTTTCAAAATGGATTTAAAAACTAGATTTCAAGAGATACCTTGTTTAAAAACATGCTTTTAAAAAGGATCCTATATGGTTCCCCATAATAGGATTTTCCTTAGTGCATTTTTTCATGAAATCCTTTCAAATGAGTATTGAATAATGATGTGAAGAAATTATTTATGAGAAAAAGTATTATTGTGAACTCATTCCACCCATTTATTTATTTTATTCTATTATATCCTACTCTATTGTATAAAAATAAGTCATTCCCTCAAGTATAAGAGAATTTTCAATGCATCCATTTGCATAGCAAGGTCATAAGTAAACTCATATCCAAGTTTTAAAAATACATTTTAATGAGTGCTTTGAAATGAAAAATTATTTGATTGTCAAGATTTGATGCTAAGGAACATTGAAAAATGGAGTGATGTTGTGGCGTAATGACTAGCTGAAACCAAGTTTTAAGATGATCTATGTTTTCTTGGAACTCCTTAGTTGTCATATCACAAATTTCTTCTTGTGGTACTTGCTCAAAATCTTGAATGCACAAGGGATATTGTGACATACATGCTAGAAATTCTTCAATTTTTGGTTCTAATGTTTGATCTTCATCGCATGTGATCCATGACTCATTCACCTCCTTACAAAGATAACTAGAAAAAGATTCTAAGTTTTCTTCTTGTGGATCCTCTTCATGGATTTTTTGTTCCTCTTCTAATTTCTGAAATGAATATTCATCCCTAGTGATCACTTTAAATTGTGGACAAGGATTTAAGAAGACCCTTGTAGTGAGATACCCTCCTTTGCTAAATGATTTCTTTAACATCATATTTTGGAGATCTTGTTGGGAAGATGGATTTTGTAGTTATTTAGTTTTTTTTTTTTTTAATTGACCACTTCGAAATATGCTTCCCCGGTAACGACACCAAAATGTTGGGTTGTTTACTAGGTAAACTAACACAAGTATTTAATTATCAATCCGGGCTTGTAGGACTTAGAAGCATCCCCAAGATATAAGGGTTTCAACTATAGTCAAGTTAGAAGATGAATTATTAATAATAAAGGAAATGCCTATTACAAATATAAATTTAAACTAAATCATTTCTAAATTCATTTATGTAATGAGTAGCATAAGAAGCTCCTAACTTAGGAGAACTTGTTTGTCATTCCCTTACAAACTACTTCATGAATTAGACACCAAAACCACTAGTGAAAAATATATTAATATGCATGAAAGAATAACTGAAGAGGCTCTTAACTAAAGAGATCTTGGTTGTCCTTAACGACATATTCATTCATCATTAATACCATTGTTAGAAAACAGGAACTTCAGAAAATCAATTAAAAGGCAGGAAAGATGAATTCTAGCTCTAGCTCTTAATCAGATAAAAGGAATATTTAACTTAAACATTGGATTGTCCCTTCATATGCAGAATAGAAATTAGAATTAGATTCATCAATAATCATAAAACATTATCATATATCTAATTAACAGATTAAGCATAAAAGTAAACTAGTTTAGAAATTACAACTAAAATAACTAGAAAGTGCACTTAGCTTGGTGTGGGGGCCCTCCACCCTTGCCTCGCACACTGTAAGTGCTTTCAGCTACTAAAAATTCAGTCAAGAATTCACCATAGAAAAAAAAAAAATGAAATAGAACAGGTCTTTTGGTTATTGCCTAAATCCACCTAAGGCTGAGAAAGGCATAGTCTAGGGTAACATCAAACCACGCTTAATCTGGTAGCTAGCCCTACCAGATCGGGAGAGGGCTCTCTCCTGGTCAATCTCGGAAAAATATGATCAGTGAGGCTTGAGATGACTTGAATAAAGGCTGATTTTAGGCTAGGTATATATGTAAAAGAGTTTGATTTTAGGCTTGAAGGGCATATTTTGGGTCTGGGGAATGATCAGTTTCGCAGAGAGCTGAATGGGGCAAGGTAGGAAACTATTTTGATGTTTCAATTTTGAATGAAATGGATAGCTCAGACCGATGAGGAGTTGAAGAGGGCAAGAGACTTTCAATAATCCTCTTCAGACAGTTGAAAACATAGAAAATCAAATAAAACTCAAGGTAGAGCACTACAAATCTAATGAATTCCACCTTTATCCTTGTTTTTTTAACTTAAGAAGAAATAAGAAGGAAGATGATACACATGAAACATCAGTAAACTTACAATCACAGAGAGAAATACATCGTCAAAACAAAGAGCCACATGAATCCCAAGGAGTGCTGCAAACAATGGTCTATTCCTTTGCCAAACTGCAGAGATGAAATGTACAATGAAGCTCAAAGCAATCCCAAGTGTCCAACCCTGAAAATGACTGAAAAAATACAAGATATAGACAAGAATAACTCATCCCCATGCCTCTAGGGGTCGAGCTCACTAGTTTAGGGGCTATTTCAACAAGATCTAAACTAATAACTATAAAATAGGCAGTGGAACAGCTTGCCTCTATAAGATAGGAAACTGATTCATTCAGTTACAATTCACCTTTTGATGAATGAATCTACTTCCATGAGTAAAAATTTGCCAAAATTACATCAAGAGCCATGAAATTACATCAAATTACATTAATATTTTTACATGTGGAAGTAAGAAAGTCAAACTGGCCAAAACTAGGCGAAAAACAGAGTTACTAAGTGAAAAATGAGCCAAAATCCCCAATGCGTCGCGCCTGAAATCTCTATGTGTCACGCCAGTTTGGAGCCAGTTTTGAAGGCCTTCCCGGTGTCCAAATTGAGCGCAGGATAGCTCGTTGGAAAGCTCTGCCTGTGTAATTTCCAACCCAAGTATAATTTCTGAATTTGGTTCCCATTTTCTCCTCTAAAAATGATTTTTCCCAACATTGCTTCCTGTGTGTCCAAAAAGGGGCAAAAAGGTCATTTTTAGGGTGTTTTTGACCTTTTTGGAAGCCAAAAACTTATCAAAATCTATGGGAAATGGGTATGAATGCATAAATTTTCATGAAAAATCCAAAAATACAAATTTTTCCCCAAGAGGATCTCCCAATCATAAGCGCGCGCCAAGTGGCGCGACGCGTTGGGCTGAAAAATGTGTGTTTAGGCCAAAAAAAACAAAATTTGTAAATGTGTCCCAAATTTCTTGAAATTTGGGTTGAGTGTCCTCCATCATGCACTATGCTGGGCCAAGGAAGCTTCGGCCAAAATTTGAAGTCTATCATGCCTTTTGCGACGCTTTAATGCCCTCTTTAACTTTGCCTTCAGGATCTTGATTCGTGCCTTGCAAACATGATTTCTCGCCCAATAATGATTCTTCATGTGCCTAAACATGTTATTTTCCTTGTTGGCCTTCTCCAATAGCTTCTCCAAATGAATATTGACCCTTTCAAGCCAAGTTTCTCGATCAGCCTCAATCTCTCGCTCAATGGATGTCATCTCGATTTGGCTCCTTTAGGCAGCTTGCCGGTTCTCACATATATTTTGCAACTCCATGATAGCTTGCTGATCTGCCAACTGTTTGTTTCGCTGCTCAAGGTAGTTGATAATCCATTGGGCTCTTTGCAACTTGATGGTCAAAGTGTTTATTTCCGCCTTCTGCTCCTGAACAATCTCTCTCAACTTTGAGCTTGGTGAGCTCAAATCCTCATCAATGAGTATGAAATCTGTATCCTGGCCTCCTGAAAGCCCCTCATCCTACATGGTCTTCTTACCCTTGTCTTGTACCTGTACCTGTGCTGCTAATGACAGAAGCGATACCCCTTCCACCCCGGGGGGAGACAATACTCGCCTGGCTGCTGCAAATAACCCTCTAGTGCCTCTCTGATAAGTGACATACACCAGCACACTAGTAGTCTCTGTCTCTTGACCTCATGCTGATATGAAGGTTCACCTGCCTCATGAACAACCTCCGAAGGAACCTGAGGAGCTGTGAAGAAATCATTAGAAATGCAATCCTCCCATGAAATACCCTACAAGCCGAGCTGATGCATAACCCCAATCTTGATGAGTGCAAAGTGATAGATACGGCTATACTGCTGCTCAGGATTTTTCCTTTGCACGAGAGTGGTCATATTATCAATATTTTGGCACATGAAATAAAGGAGGTTCATCATCCTCACCCTGGTAAAATGCATCAATAACCTGATATGATTGGCATAGAGACGTGAAAACCGGCCCTCACAACTGAAATATTTGATAATAAGTTTCATCATAGGAGCATAGGAATCCTTTAGGAACCAGAAATGAAACACTCTGCTGAGTTGTCTCACAAAGTTGGGTCTGATATATGGCTCATAGTGTGCCCTGTCAACCTGCTGCCTTTTTTTCCATTGTTCTCCAACATTTGGTATTCCGGTTGGTTGAGAGATAGTTTCAGGTGTTAAAGTGAATGTTACACCGGCAAGGGTGACTTGACCATCATGTAAATGCAACACAAAAAAATGGGCCAGCTCTTGATGATGATGGACCCTAGCAACCATTTCACAAAATTGATAACAAGACTACTGTTGAAAACATCCCATGGCAAGAGGACAGGCGTGCAACTCAGCCAATGAAGTGGGCTCCTCCCTCACATGTCTGCCACTCTTATGAGGCCTTCTAGGTGCATGTAATTCAGTGGTGGAATCACTATCTCGGTCATAAGATGTATCAATATCTGTCTCCATGATGTCCAAGGTCTATATTTCCTTGGATGAAAATGAGAAGTTCGGTGTCTTTGGTTTTGTTGCCAAATATGTGGTAACAAGTGAGGGACTATGGAGGGATAGAGTAGTGGAAATGATGGACTATTATTAAGTGAGGTTTTCCACTTGAAATTTGTGAATTGATAAGTTTAGGGACAGCCACTTAATCTCTTGGGATAGCCTTGGGGTTTGGGGAAATTTACAATTGGGATGGGGATAATGGGAATGGGATAGGAAATGAATGATTAGGGATACAAGGGAATAGGGAAATGCGTTGTTGTGAGAAGATATACAGTGAGGAGGGATTAACAAGATGGGGGAAATGGGAATGATTGACACCAAATCAATTTCAAAACCCTAAAGGAGCATTCTTCCAACAAGAGAATAGGGTTTGATTTTTTGTATTTAAACTCTCATAAACATCACCAAACACATTTCATTGGAAATTACAAGGTTTATTGAATTACTTGGAAAAATATGGACTGAGTCGATTTGAAGATTTGGAAGAAATAGAAATAAACTTGCTTCCCGGCCCAATGCGTCACGCAACCAACCCAGTGCGCCGCGCTGCTTCTATGCGTCGCATAGGAGCAAATTTACATACAGGGAGCCAACCCGATGCGTCGCGCTCGCCTGATGCATCGCGACAGTGACCCAATGCATCACGCAGGGAAACTTCAACACAGTCTGCCCTCAAATTGCTTGCTTCGACCTCCACGATTTCTCCTTGGCTTACACCAGTCTTCTTGGCATACCAATGAAGTTTTGAAACATGAAAATATCTTATATGCCAAGGATTTTGATTTTTCTTTTCAAAAAACCCACTTTGCAATGTTTCAAACTTTGACACTTTTCAAAAACTCTGTTTTGCTTCCTTTTGGCTTTTTAACTGAATGATGAGCTTTCTGTCTATCTTGCAGGGAATGGATGGCATGGAGCTTTGACAAAGGCGACCAGGGTTGTGAGTGAAAGTATTATTACAACTGAGAAAATTTAAAATTACATTTATTTATACATAAAGATAAAAAACACTATTTTCTTCAAAAGAGAGTTTTGAAGAAAAATCATTATTAAGCATATGATGATGAAACTTTTAGCACTGAAACCTTATTTTAGACTTCCTCATGTGCCTGCTGACCATTATTAGGCATTCTGAAGACCTGATTAATGAAACCCTAGACCTAATGAGACTAAAACTCTAAAATGAATCTTTGCAAACTATGAGACCAAAAATGACTGCAAATGATTTTAATGAACAGAAATAGGCCAACAGGTAAAAGACATGAGGGACATGAGCGACAAGCCACTACCGTCAGATGATCCATGCTCCTAATGGAATGTAGCTGACTGGATTGAGTGAGACACCTAAAATGAAATGCAACAAGAGAATTTTGATCACTGACGGAGGGATGAAGATACCGACACTAACACTTTCGATTAACTCTCTAAGGTTTCAGAAATATCAAAGTTAAGTTACACAAATTCTACATGTTTCAATGGTTCATAAACTTGGTATAAATAGAGAAATAATAAACAAACTATGATACAATGTCTCTCACGGCCTTATATTATCCTGATCCCATCCATATAGGTCGAAATAATCTAATTAGTTACACCAAATCTGGAAAAATCCCAAAATCTACTATTTCTGCCCTATTTTCTAGGGATTCCTAAAAAACAGGTCATGTTTGACCATCGTTTACTGGGCCTGTTTTAGCTCAGTTTGACCGAACCAATATGTGTACATATAATATTAGTTCCCAATATTTCTATAAATGTATTCAGCTCTAGCCTAGGTGTCCTTCAAGTATGACATCAATGAAGCCATTACAGGAATTTCTGGTGTGATCCAAAAATACACTTAAAACCCAATTTTTACAAAAAATTCTAAAAATTGAAAAACATAATTTATTTGCCCGAATATGCATAATAAAGTAAAAATAGGTCATATGTGGATGGTATAAAGTGGAAAATGATGGAAATTAGGTGCATTTTAATAAGAAAAAATTGATAAAAAATGAGGGCCAACAGCTATCGTGATGAAGGTGGATGAATTTCACCAATGAAGTCTAACCCCCTCTGCTGGAAAGGAACATTTGATGAAATAGGAATAATATGTAATGGTAGCAATTGTTGTTTACTAGAAAATTTTTGACATTCAACACAACTCTTGACTTTGGCAAAAATTATCAGAGAAAAGAGTTGGCGAATAATAATCAGCTCTTAAGATTTTTTGTTTGCAGTGGCTTTCCAATACAAATTCCCTCCGCACACTCCTGCATGTGTCTCTGCCATAATCTCTTAGGATTCAGCTTCATCTAAACTTTTCAATAAGACTCCAACAGGGTCCTTCCAGTAAATATATTCTTCCAAAATGCAATACTTCACAACTCTCAATTTGAAAGCTCTCCTTTTTTACCTCTCCATTTCAGGGGGACAGTTGAAATTTAACAAAAAGTATACTATATCATTGTACCAATCTAAATGAAATATTTCAGGACTATTAGAAATACCTTCTCCATCTTCTCCTTCAATTTCCTCTACATTCATATCTAAATTCTTGATGTTAGATTCAACCATCGAGCGAGCCAAGCCTTGACCTTTAATCAATTTAGTTGGTCTGATCTCCACATCAAATTCTAGGATTTTGGTCAGCCATCGTCCCCTTATACCATTTGTATCTAGCTGTAGCAACACGTCTTTAACAGTGATATTGGGTGCAAGAACAACTATTTGAATGCAGCACATAAACTCAAAAAGACTTCAAAGCCTTAACTAGTGCATATGGTTGTTTTTCAGTTAAGTTGTACTTTTCAGCATCCCTTAAAGCACGACTGAAAAAATGAAATAGACTGCTCTAAACCTTTTTTTTTTGTAGCAAGAAAACTGCAATTGTTTCTTCTCAAGCATATGAAAAAATCAGAAAATCTTTTTCAAAATCAAGACTAATCAAAACTAGAGCTTCATTCATGGCAGACTTGATTGCTAAAAATGAATTATTTTCTTCATCTCGCCATTTAAATTCTGCATCTTTTTTTAGCAAGACATTTATGTGTTTGATAAACTCTTCAAAGTTAGGAACAAAATGCCTGAGAAAATTAATTTTCCCTAAAAATGACTGCAATTTTTTTTATTCCTTGGCAAACTAATATTATGAATAACTTCTACTCTTCCCAGATCAATACAGATGCCACTTTCTGTTACAATATGTCCCAATAATTTTCCCTTCTTGGACATCAAAGGATGACTTTTTTGGGTTCAAGGACAAACCAAAATTAATGCATTTGTCAAAAACTTGTTTCAAATGTTTCAAGTGGTCTTTGTCAGATTTTGAATAACTATGATGTCATCCAAATAGATGACTACAAATCTGTCTTTTTCTCCCGCAAAGGAAATATTTATTGCCCACTAAAAAGTTTCACCCGCATTTATCAGACCAAATGGCATTTTGTAGTACATGAATTTCCCCAAGGTGTGGTAAATGTTGTCTTTTCTCTAGGGAAAAGTTTAGGGGCTAATATTCCCTGCTTTTTACAAAAAAGAGATTCGCAAATTTCCATTTTTCTAAAAATGAATTCGTCCAAATTTTATAGTATAAAATTATTTTACCTTAAAAATTGCCAAAATTGTATATTGTCTAATATAAAATAATTAGAAATATAAATATTTTTACAAAATTGTCATCAAACATTTTAAATTTGGCTATTAGAGACTAGTAATATTTGCCAAGGTTTTTAAACTTTAAGATAAACTTCCATTCTTAAAATTTTCCCTGCTTTTCTCTAACTTGCCTGTAAACTGAAATCTGATTATAGCCTGAAAATCCATCAATGATTGACAATCTTTTGGATCCTACAACTTTTTGCAAAATATAATCCATATTGGGCAGTGGATAGTTATATTTTAATGAACACCGGTTCAGTTTGCGAAAATCGACACAAATTCTTATCTCTCCATTATTTTTCTAAACCAGGACTATATTAGCTACCCAGTTAGAGAATCTCAAAGGAAAAATTATTTTTTCTTCCCATAATTTTATGATTTCTTTCTCAATGATTGGGAGCAACATGCGATTGATATGTCTAATTTTTTGTGCTACAGGCTTTGCATATGTTTTCAAAGGAACCTTGTGCTCCATTATGATTCTATCATAAGTTTATAGCTCACTATAAGACCATGCAAAAATATCAGCAACTTGATATATTTTGTTCTAGTTTCAAGAGAAATGAATTTGGACACTTTGACTAATTTTGGTTGATCTTCTATGCCAATGTTACATTCTTTTGTACTCTCTTCGTCAAATTTCTTTCAGGCTTGATAAAAACATCACTATTGTCAAACAATATTTCTAAATGAACTAAGCTTTTAGGAATATAGGTAGTTTTCAGATCTATAATGTTCTTCCCAGCCATGGTTTTCTTAAAAAGGCCTACTATTTTGATTTTCAACAATGTCTTGCTCATCATCAATTTGTATGTCTACAAACTCTTCAACGCACTCTAAATTTTTTTGAATTTCCTTGTCATCCTCAAATACTTTCCAGTATTTCATGTTATCAGGAATTGAAGGCCTGTTTTTTATTTGAACATCATAGGTTGCCTTGACATCTAGAGGAACTTTGAAACTACAAGAAACATTAGCTAGTGAATCAGCCATTTGATTTTCCTCTCTAGTGACAAAATTTATATTAAATGCTAAAAGATAATGCTCAATCAAGTCCCAGACTTCATTCCTATAAATTTTCTACTTGGAATTTTTCACTTGGTAGTTGTTTCTCACATGTCTTATCACCAAATCTAAATCACCAAAAGCAATTAGCTATTCTACTCCTAGATATTTCATCGCCTGCATTCCCAACACAAGCGCCTCATATTTAGCAGTGTTGTTAGTGGTAGAAAATTGCAGTTTATATGATATTGCTACCCTTTTTTGAGTAGGATAAAAGATTACTACACCAACTCCCGATCCTTCTCTTGATGAGGCTCCATCAAAGTACAATTTCCAGATCTGTCCTCCCTCTAAAAGCTTCTCATTTGTTCCTTGAAAGTGTTTTTTTCAATTATCTCAGGCTGGAAATTGTTATCATTCGTAACAATGTGTAGTATTGATGACCCCAATTCCTTTTCTTCAACATATATGGGATGGTTTGAAGGATTATGCCGATCACTAATTATGTAGGCCATTTGGTTTTCCCTATACAGCCTTCTAAATTCCCCTCCAAACATTGGGATGGTGGCATATGACATGTCCATCTACAGGGTACCTCCCAATTTTTTGGACCAATATATGAAAAGTAGCATCCCGAATCTAGAAGGAATGTCTGGAACTACAATGTCCATCACTAAGCTTTTCATAGGTAGTTGGCTAAGAGAAACAACCAAGTCCTTAATTACTCGTAGGCACTTGAATTTTTTAAATCAAAGGTATAGAGGTCATGATATTGCTTGGTGATCTCTAATCCCAATTCATCCATCACTTTCTTTGGCATGAGATTGTGAGAAGCCCCAGAATCTAACAGACAATCATGTAGCAATTTTTCATGTATGTTGAGTGAAAGATAGAAAGGTGATGAGTTGTAATCATTTTGGTCTTGGACATGACAACCTAGGTAAATAGTGGGATGTTCATCATCAAGGTTGACTGAATTGGGAGCGAGAGGTGGTTGTAGTATACTTTTAAAAGACTCTTTATATGCTGGAATTTTCAACAATTCCATAAGTGGGACCAGAATTTTGATTTTATTCAATTCAGATTTGAAACTAAAATAAATTGGAACTAATTCCTTATTTTTTGCAGTGATTTTGAAAATTGGGGCAGAATTTTGAAGTGGAGGAACCTCATTGACTTTGTCCTTCTATTTGGCAGCTTATTTCTTTGAATCTGATTTTTGTTAAGGTTGCTGAATAGGGCCTTTTGACCTCAAAGGATAATTTATGTTTTTAGCTTCTTACTATTTTTTATCATTTTGAGCATAAATTTGGACATTCTCATCATCTGAAAACAAATAAATCCTTGATTAATCTTCATATTCTTGCAAAATCAAACAAGTTGACTATGAGGTTTCTCCTACAAGGTTTATTTCTTCATTTTCTTCCTCATGTTCTTTCTTCTCTTCTTCAGCAAAATTATTCAAAGGAGGCTGAACATTTTGATCATCAGCATTCCTCCTTGGGCGTTGTAGGATTTGTTGAGGTTGAAAAGGCCCCCTAAAGGGAGCCTGATTTCTATTGGCCTCATTTTGATTGGCTCTAGTAGCTGGTTTGTTTTCTAGCTCTAATTTTGTCATCTTAGAGGCAAGTTCCTTGATTAAATTGGGCATTTCATCAATATTTTCTTTTGTTGTAAGAGACTTATAAGAAGAAGGTTTTTCTTCTTTTTGTCTTTTGCTTCCTTTTCTTCCTCCATTTTCAATTTATTAGAAGCCATGAGATTAGACTGCACTCCAATTGTAGCCTCTTGCATATCCATAAATGTCTGTGCTTTCTCATCCCTTAGCCATAAATAAAACTTAGAATCTAGAGAATTTGTAAAAGTTATCATAGTTGTAGTCTCAGGAGGCTTAATTTCTTCGGGAATTTTCTGATAAATCTTATTAAACCTCTTGGTAAAATCAACCAATGATTCCTCTGGTTTCTTCTTTAGAGCTCCAAATTATGTAAGATAATAGACATAGTCTTTCCTATCACCCCATTGCTTCACAAATATTTCCTCCAATTCATCAATTCCTATTATTGAGTTTGGTGGCAGACTTCTAAATCATTTGCGAGCTTCACCATCCAAGCTCTGATCAAAGAATCTTGACCAAGCATCTTCATGTTCAACATTCTGGTTGTCAGCATAAATATAGAAAGCCACTAAATGTTCCTTAGCAAAAAATCCTTCTCCCTCCCCAGTATATTTCAGAAGATATTTCAAGTAATATCCTTGAGGGATTAGATGCAAAGGTTGAGGAAGAGAAAGTGGTGCATATCTTCCAACCACTATTTAATGCATCCTTGTAAGGGTAGGTGGAGCCATATTTTGTTGATGTACAATTGATGGATGGTCGGTTGACGCAGCTGTTTGAGAAATAGGAATTACAATTTGTGGATTCTGAATCTGATTTAGGACAACGAAAAATTGGAAATTTTGAGTTGATTCTTCAAGCTTGGGGACTGAAAATAGTGGATTCTCAAAGAGATGAATAGAGGATGTGTTGAATTGACATTCTACAGAAGAATCAGATTCAATATTTGTCTCTTGAGGGGATGAGGTTAATCAAACTTTATTTTACTGAGCTAGGAAGTTAGATAAGTTGAATGTGAGGCCTTCAGGAACACTCTCTTCTAGCGGGTGAGAAGAGGATGACCTAACAGCTGGATTTCTAGAAAAGGAAAATATTCTTGCTGAGGAGTGATGAAAGACTGATATTCAAGATGAGTTTGGAGGAAAATTAAAATAGTCTTGAAATATTCTCCAGTCAAAACATCCCTATCAAGAAAAGGTGCAATCGCCAATACTTGCTCTAATTCCCCTTCAGTCAGCACAAACTCTTTTGTTTCCTTATTGACACTTAATAACTCTTTTTTTTCTTCTTTAACTGAAATAGTACTTACTTTAGTTTTAATCATTTCAGATTTACCAATTGAGGAATGAGAAAAACTTTCAACTGAGCTTAGGTTAACAACATTTACTTTATCTTCTAGGGAAGCAGTTTCAATTTTATATTTTTCAGCAAGATCTTTTGAAACTGGAACTTATTTTGATTCTGAAGTAGATGAGGGTACCTTTTTCTTTGGAATGGTTTTTTTGTGTACCTTCTTCACTGACTGAGATGTGGCCTCAACCGATCTTTGTTTTCCTTTTGCATATTTAATAATCTCCTCTGGGTCTGCAACTAGGGTCACAATAGGTGATCTCTTATTTCTCCTTATAGTTGGAGGTCTTGAAACTCCTTTTCCTCTCAGTGGAGTTGCCAGGTGAACTAATTTTCAATCTTCTTCAAGTCATCAATTCTTATTCACCACTAAAAATTGACATTTAGGAATTCAAAATGAGAGACATCGGGAGAACATTTTGTTTCAAGGCATTAGTCTCCCAACAGATGCACCAAAATATGTTGGCACTGGAATCAGAACTTGGACTACATCAAGCGCTTGAACAGACACATCCTAAACTCTAAGGCAATTTAATGATTTGGTTTATGAGATTGGTAGGTGGTTTAAACTCTCATTCACTAAAAATATATTTCAGTCAAATCCACAGTTCTACTAATGAGGGTATTGGAGCCTGATGTGGTAGCAAAGAGTGAGTTTGTAGTCTATGAGGAGAAGAAAATGTAAAATGGGAGAAGAAACAGTAGGTATGCAAAGCAGAAATATACTGCATTTGATAAAAATTAACACAAGTAGCATTTTAACAAAATTTCATCAAGAGAAAGCTATTTCTAGTCATACAATATTCTAAATGAAATATTATGAAAGATAATTATCATGAGTGATGCTCTTTCCACTATCATTATATATATTTTACAAAGAAGGTTCACTGTGTGAGACTAACAAAAATTGATAAAACACATGAACATGTCAAGAGACTGAGAAAAACACATAACAACATAAGAGATTGCAAACTGCAACTGAATATAATAAGATATGGAAACACAAGTGAAAATTGACAAGTCACCCACCAAATTGGTAATAAGTCCTTAGAATTTTCTTTCCATTTCATTCAATAAAAAGAGTACTGATCATATGAGTCAAGATTCTGAAACCACAAACCTTTACTTCATATCAATTTGGCATATATATACAAAATATGATACTCTCATCTTCACAAAAGAAGTAAATATGTTCCAAAAGTTATTACAATCTCGTGCAAGAGATGAAGCTTATCCCTAAACTTAAATACAGAGTTCTATATTAAAATAAGATAAAAATGAAGAAGGCTAACAATCTAAAGTGGTTGTATGAGGTGGTCGTCTATTTGAAGACCACTCTTATGTTCTAGTGCAACCAATCTTCACAAAAATTGTAAAAATACTGAGTGTGACATGTGGATGTTGTCCTTTAAACATGAAAAACATAACCCTGACATTTTGGTGGAGACTTGATACATGACACCTGGAAGCATCCATTGCAACTGAAAACACCTCCACTTCACATGTTTTGATGTCACCATAATGATCGAACACAGTCCCTTTTCATCATATTCTAGTATTCAGAAATAATTTCTACCTTCGCAGAAAAAGTAGCTATATCCAGAAACATGAAACATTAACCCGGGAAAGTTTCTCCAAGGAAGCCCTACTCCTTCATTCACCAGAGGTCCAGGATAGAGGAAAAAATCTTGATGGCCTCTACTTTAGTCACCCTCTTATCTGACCTCTTTCTCTATGCTTGACTCTTTGAGTGAGTCTTTTCCTTCTTTTTGATTTTGTCTTCTAGGCTCTCCTCGATGTTGATAATTTCATCTCTTAATGTAGGGTTGGAAATTAGCTTGTTGTTAAGCCTGAGTCTATTTTTGGGCCTAGTATGAGGTCTCTAGATAAAGGGATTGAGGATGAATTTGGACCTCTTACCTCCATGCATGAATCTACTAGACTCTCCTTCCTCATCTTCTGATTTTGTGTACTCAAGGTCATTGTTGTCTTCATAGGAGGAATAGGAGTGTATCACAGTTTCATTTCTCTTCTTGATCGAAGAGTTAATGGAATAAACTAATCGAGCAAAATTTGGATCTTCTTATATGAGAGGCTCTGACATTTTCTATTTTCCCTTCTTAAGATAAAGCAAAACCTCTGAGAGAGTAGACTCTATGAGAGAAGTACCAGTGTGCTTGATGAGATGTTTCAAGAACATGGCTTGAACTTTTCACACCATGGTTGACTTCCACGGGTTAAAAAACAAGTTTAGATGCTAGAAGCCCATGGTTGACTTCCACTGGTTCTTCTGCCATGAAGAGCTTCTTCTTAGGTTGGCTCGTTGAAGAGGAGGTTATTTTATCCTTGTCCTTTGACATAGAATTTTTAGGAGACATTGCATTTTTATGTTGTGATTTCTTCTTGTATTCTTCCATGAAATACCTTAAGGTTTGAGGTTCCCTAGGTGAGCTATTGACATGAACTTCATTAATAGGTGGAATTGTTGGCATAGACATGGGATTTGTAGCCTTCCTCGTCGAGCTTCTAGTTGGCCTTTTGACTGAGATGGAGGGAGGGTTAACTTGGAAAAAGGTTGATGATTGTATAGAGTTAGGTGGTGAACTATCTGAAACAGGGGTTGCACTAGTTTGCTCATGGGTGTGTCTTTTGTTGGGCCTCCCTATCCTTCTCCTGGAATTTATGCTACCAAACCCTTCCTCTCTCAGAAACTTATGCCAATTTATTTTCTTCTTTCTTAGATGATAGACAATTATAATTTAATCAACCCCCTATGATACAAATTGTTTAAAGAGTAATTGGAATTTTTTGTAGCTTTAGGGACATTTTGAGAAAATATTTATATATAAAATAGGGTAGGTTCATAGGTTTATCTCCCGAAATGTGAGCAAGGAATATTAACTGATAACAGTGGACAGAGGAAAACATTCCCTCGCATGTAATGAATTTTTTTCTACGGTGATCAAATGCTGCCACTCGGACTTAAAACAATAAATGTGTGCAATTGGATTCCACTTAAAATTAACATGTTCAGGCTTAAGGTAGAGACTTACTTTTGAGGGCAGCGTTTTTTTTTTTGAACCAGCGTTCTACAATTGCATAGGTTTGGGTAGCACGAGCTATGATGGCCTCAAAGATATTGAATGTCTTGTTGCCTAGTTTGACCTTTTCACCATCAAATCTCTCGGCAAAAGCCTTATCTAAAGCCACATTCTCCCTATAAAACTTTTGTAGAAATTTATACCATCTAGTGGATTTGAACTGTGGTTTAGCCCTAGCATCGACAAATATTTTATTTTTTGGCTCTGACCTGTTGACATTACCACCTTTCCCCATTCTTCCAATAGCTGGATTGCTCACAAACACATATGTTCAATTCTAGTTGCAAAACCCTCCACAAAGCCGTGGTTCTCCTGCTTTGAAAAACTAAATCGCTTGCTAGAGGGATGACTTATCTTTACTTGTAGCCTGCACAGAGGAGTTTGGTTCAGTGAAAATTGAGCTCTCTACTCTAATTTCATGCTTGTAATCATGGCAAGGAGTAATGGCATGTTTTGAAATAATTCAAAAACAAGCACCAAGTCATCCCCCTAGGCTTAACACTCAACAATATCATTAAATGACTGATACCTCGTACTATGATTTATGCTTGACTTAAGTGGGGTAGCTATAGGTTAGCTACATAGGTAAATTAATCATTCACAAATAATAATCCTCCTAAGTAAAACAATAATTAATCTTACTTAAAATAATAATCATGTTTATAGCATAGGGGTCTTCAATGATCTTCAAACATCAATGGTCCTTGCCTTTAAAATATTCTTTTCTGCTCCTATATGCTTGAAGAATAACTGTCTTTACCTCTGAATTGGGATAACCAAAATCTTAGCAAAATATTTGAGCCTTTCACTGAGTTATCACTATGAACAGGTCCCTGAAGAAATAGAAACTCTTTTTACTGTGTGAGTAATATGAATTTCAATTTAGAGAAATAGATGCCCTCCATTACATCACTGTGTTTGCAATGAAATTAAAACAGAGGTAGCTATTATCCCTGATAGAGTGGTTGTGACTTTATTACCCAAACTATGAATAGCCTTCTACACCAACATAAGTTAAAATAGTGATTTTAACTTATTTTATGAACCTAAAACACTAATAACACCTATACACTTAAAATTCCTTTGATTTTGAGACTCTTTTTTGACCTTTATTGAAAATGACTCAAACTTTGACATGGACTAGGACATTAGAAAAAATTTGAAAACAGTGATACAATGGTGATTGCACCATTAACATTTTAATGCTAACAGTGGCTCCTATTGGGGATGAAGTCCTCCCTGTGAGGCTTCAAGTACTGTAGAATCAGTGCCTTAAAAAACTCAAAATTTAGAATACTTCTTGAAAATTAGGACTAGGGTTGACCATTGACTAACTAGACTCAAGACTGACCATATATACAGAGATAAGTGCCATTCGGCATGGAGTTTCATTGAAACATCACACCAGATATTTACAATGGAATGACTTAACTGACTTAATTAACAAATAAAATGACCATTGGCTAGGCCTCCAATCAGCTGATCATCATCCAGATGTTTGAGAAGAAAAGTATTGTTTTCCAAAACTTTAGCATTTCTAAATGGCCCAAACCACAAATGGTAAAACTTACCATGTTTTTCATGGTATTCTCTTCTAACATCCCAACACAGCACCAAATCATTTGCCTGAAATAATTTTTGATTTTCTCTTTTGTCAAAAAAATATTTGGCTTTAGTCTGATACTTTTTTACTTTATCCATTAGTGATTCTCTGATTTGGTGTACCTCTATCAACTGTAGCATTCTCCTTTAAATTGGATTTTCATAATCAACTTCATATTTCAGGAACTTCATCAGAAGAAGAGCTAATTGAAAATTAAAGTGATTACAGCATCAATACCATATAAAAGTTGAAATGGAGACATTCAAATTGATTTTTTACCACTTACCCTATCTAACCAAAGAGCATGTACCACCTAAGTGTCCCAATTTCTCTTATTTTCAGGAAAAATTTTCTTAATTATTTTCACCAAACTATTATTGGATGACTCATCTAATCCATTACCTTGAGGTTAATAAGGCCTGGAATGAGTCAATTCAATACCATATTTCTGGCAAAAGTTGTACATATTAGTAGACTTAAAGGCCATTGCATTATCAGTTACTAATTTCTTTGGACAACCAAATCTTGACAAAATATTTTCCAATAGAAATTTGATAATTACCATATCACTATCTTTCCTGGTTGGTACAGCTTCAATTCATTTAGTAAAATAGTCTGTAGATGTGAGAATCCATCTATGTTGTTGTTGGGTTGTTTACCGGGTGAAATAACACAAGTATTTATTTATCAATCAGGGCTTATACTACTGAGAAGCATCCCCAAGATATATGGGTTTCAACTATAGTCAAGTTAGAAGATGAATTATTAATAATAAATTAAATTCATATTACAAATATAAATTTAAAATAAATAATCTCTAAAGTAAATTATGTAATCAGTAGCAGAAGAAGCTCATAACTTAGGAGAACTTGCTTGTCCTTTTCTTACAAACCACTTCATGAATTAGAAACCAAAACCACTAGTGAACAATAGATTAAGATGCATTAAAGAATAACTAAAGAGGCTCTTAACTAAAGAGATCCTGGTTGTCCTTCATTATAGATTCATTCATCATTAATACCATTGTTAGAAAACAGGAACTTCATAAAATCAATTAAAAAGCAGGAAAGATGAATTCTATCTCTAGTTCTTAATCAGATAGAAGGAATGTTTAACTTAAACATTGGATTGTCCCTTCATATGCAGAATAGAAATTAGAATTAGATTCATCAATAATCATAAAACATCAACATATATCTAATTAACATATTAAGCATAAAATTAATCTAGTTCAGAAATTACAACTAAAATAACTAGAAAGTGCACTTAGCTTGGTGTGGGGGCCCTCCACCCTTACCTCGCACACTGTAAGTACTTTCAGCTACTAAAACATCAGTCAAGAATTCACCATATAACAACAACAAATGAAATAGAATAGGACTTTCAATTAACTCTCCAAGGTTTCAAAAATATCAAAGTTAAGTTACACAAATTCTACATGTTTCAATGGTTCATAAACTTGGTATAAATAGAGAAATAATAAACAAACTATGATACAATGTCTCTAATAGCCTTATCTTATCCTAATCTCATCCATATAGGTATAACTCATCCAATTATTTACACCAAATTTGGAAAAGCCCAAAATATACTATTTATGCCCTATTTTCTACGGATTCCTGAAAAACGGGTCATGTTTGACCAACGTTGATTGGGCATGTTTTAGCTCGGTTTGACCGAACCAATAGATGTACATCCAATCTTAGTTCCAAAGTTTTCTATAAATGTATTCATCTCGAGCTTAGGTTTCCTACAAGTATGACATCAATGAAGCCATTACATGAATTTCTGGTCTGATCCAAAAATACACTTAAAACCCATTTTTTACAAAAATTTCTAAAAATTGAAAATCTAATTTATTTGCCTGAATATGAATAATAAGGTCAAAATAGGTCATATTTGGATGGTATAAAGATGAAAATTATGGAAATTAGGTGGATTTTAATAAGAAAATTTTGATAAAAAAACGAGGGCCAACATCTCCCCCTTGCTTACTCTCCAGCATGTCCTCATGCTTGCCTCTATCTCTTTGACCTTTTGCTTCTGTATGATGATTATCGTGTTGATGTACCTATGACTCTAGTTTTCAATGTCGAAGCTCTTTGATGAGCTACCTGTAAAAGGATGTCAAGACCCTCATGTTCTTTTTCTTCTCTTCTATAAATCTCCATTTTCACCTTTTTGTTTCTCATGTTTACAAATGATAGTAACGATGTGCTTTGAAATTCTTTACCTTGTACTATGGAATTCCAACAATCAAAATTAATTATGACCATGTGATGAAAAAAATAGGCACAATTTATACATGAACTCCTTGGCAATCAATAAAACTGTGTAGATTCATCCAATGCCCAAAATCACATAGAATATGAAATTTTTTTTTTCTGAATTAGACTAAATCTATTAAGTAAAAATATGGTACAATGAAGAAGATACAATCACGAGAGACAAAAACCGGCAACCGGAAATGATATGCCTATCAACCTCGGTTCCGTAGAAAGAGAGAGGTAAGCAAGGAGCTACAACCAATGACAGAAAGGCTAGAATACTGATATCTACCCAGAATGGGCAGAAGTCTCAACACGAAGCTTTTTTCCTTTTCTTTTTTTTTTAACTTCAACCCATCCATCCATGGGCGAATGAGCAACAACAACCTGAAGATTGGGGATCACCACGGAAGGGCCCTCCTTATCTGAATCAGAGGAGGAGGTCGAATGGACGCGTTTCTGGGCGATGGCCAAATCCGAGGAACGCGTTGGTCCATCGGCGGTGGGGACCCCAGATTGTGGGGCGTGATCCAGATCTGCATCGCTGGCTTCTTCTTCAGCGCTGGAGGAATCCGAATCCTCAGCTGGAGGAGGAGAGCAAGGAGCCCATCTTTTGGGTTTTGACTTGGAGGGGTGTTCCTTTTTCTGTTTTGCCGGTAGAGTGGGGCAGGAGGACCTCAGATGCCCTGTTAAATGGCAAAGGCGGCAGCGGAAGGCAGTGTTTTCGTAATCCAGTGACTGGGTCCAAACAAAATCGTTTAGCTTGAGATGGATTTGCTCTGGTAGTCCCTTGCTTAAGTCTAACTCCACGCATATTCTGGCATATGTGTATAGCCCATTTCTTTCTCGCCTGTAATCTCCCGTAATGAAACTGCCCAGGGTGTTGCCTATGGCTTTGTAGACTGCTACATGCCATAAGTGAACAGGCAAGTTTGGAAGCCTGATCCATACTGGTGTCGTTGTAATGACCGCTGTTACAGGATCAAAATCTGGGAACCAAGGAGTTAAGAACAGCCCTGCAGAACCCAAGAACCAAGGGCCTTCTTCTAAAGCCTTTTCATAATGCTTACTTTCATTAAATAGTACAATGAAATATCCCTTGGAACAGAAACTGACCTTACAGTGATGGGTCCAGTTTGCATGAATCCATGCATAAAGGTCCTGAGATCTTGGCCACAGTCCGTTGAATCTGCAAATGATTGCTCTGTCTGCAAAATCTTGAAGTTGTATTGCAATATCTGGAAAAGTGATTTCCACAGTGGGAACATCATCTTTCCTGTCGACCAAAAATGGCTTAGATTTGGAAACTTCCGGGGTATTAAGATTTGCTGAGTGAACAGCATCTTTGTAAGAGAAATGAGGAACAGAGGACGACTGTCCCGCTGCCCCCCCTCTCAACCACATGGTTAACACTAAGGAGCTGTTTCTGTTAATGCTGTAAGAGGAGATGGGAAGAAGGTCTTCAAGCTGTATGCCTTGAAAGAGAAGTCGCTGAATACCTGAAGGGATCCCAATCCTCCTTTCAAGATCCAGTTTGAGATCTAACACCAAATCTGAAGGGCTGACCCATTGCAGGATGGTATTGCCATTAGGCTGAGAGATTTGAATCTGAAAAGAGTCCGAAGGGTGCCTAGATCCAATGCCAAGACCTGTTGTGATTTTGAGAGTTGTCCTGCTATGGCCCAAGGGGGGCGCAGTCCGCAGGTCCCGGATAAGCATCATCTTCTGCCACAGATCACTATAGTGCTGAGAAAACAGAGCTTCTAGCGAGAACCCTTTAGTGCAGGCAGCTGGCTGAAGCCCATTTACGGCGAGAGTCCCTTTTTCCTTCTCAAGGCAGCCCGGGCTTGAGGGAACCCCGAACCCTACCATCTGGGCAGGGACGGCGGCAATCCAGAGGGGAGAGATCTGCATCCGAAGACGTGTAGCAGAAGAAAGATAGCACGAGACTGCCACAATGCCAGTCGCAGGGCAGGAAGGAACTGCCATGTGGCCAACCATTGCAGCTATAAAAAGCTGGATTGAGGCGTATGGCGAGATGGCTTCCGCGTTTGGGAGCGGCCAAAGTAGACCTTGAGGGTAGCTGATCGTGAACCGCCACACCGCGAGAGGGAGAAGCCATCCGCAAACCCTCACTCTACTCCAAACAGGGGGCGAATGGTGAGGACTTTGCCGCCCTTGAAGAAGGATCGAAAGGGGCTCTTCTGCACCCCAGAGAACTACCCTTAAGCCTCCACCCCAATCGGCCACCAAGGAAGAAACCAGATCAGGTAAAGATCGCAGAGAAGAGCCGATGTTGAGGGTAGGGAAAGGCGTCGCCACTGCCGCTGCCGCCACCATGAAAGAATCCAAGCCTCCGCCCTGTATTGGGATATCGACCCTCCGCATAAGCTCTGAGCACCCAAGGCAGTCTGGTAGCGTCTTGGAGTATTTCCTCAGGGCCACATCGAACCAGACGGCGGCCGCCAAACTCTGGAACCCTAGCTCTGATAAAAAAACTCCGCTGCACCGAGCCATCTCTGACTTGAATCCGGAGGGTAGGTATCCCATAGAATATGAAATTATCAATATGGTTATGGTCATAATCAATGATGATTTTCTTTATATGTAGGGTACCTTCATGCTTTTGAAACCTGTAGCTCTAAATTTTTAACTTTCAACAAAAAGTTATATTCTTCATGTACCCTTAACATCTTCTTGTGCCAATCTTGCAATGTTGCACAATCACAAAGAAAACACTAATTGAACACATCAAATCTTCTTTCACTTGTGCAGGGGTTTCTTCTTGCCATAAATCCACTACAAAATAACTTGTGCCAATCATTTTTATGACTATGCGTTCACTTCAATTTAGCCACTATTTTACCCATGCAATGTGCAAAATAGGGGTCGAAAGAACCAGGAAAATATCCCAAATAGAAATGAATTTGAGAAAACTGTCAGTGGTGAGACTAATCGGGCTCGTTCTAAAGAAAATCCGTGTTTTCATTTTTGAAATTTCAATTTATTTTTCTCATAAAAAGCAATGAAAACTAGTGGCTTCTTAAAAATCGAAATGCATTTCTGAGACTTAATAAATTTTCATGATCATTCAATTTGAAATCAATTTATGGAAAATTAACCAATGCGTGCATTTAAGGCTCTATTTTTTAAAAATTGATTTCACAATATTTTTCTCCTTGCAATTCGATTTTTTTTTTTTTTTACCAACTATCCGTCTCTTTCTCTTTTCCATACACAGTCCATCTCTATCAATGAAATCGATTTTTCTTTTCCTTTAAATCTTCAATTTTTGTGACTTCTGAGTTGTAGCAAAATCAGTTTAACCCTTATGTCTTTGTCTCTAGCAATTAATTGCTCATAATTGACTTGTTCAGAAGTTGCATATTTATATGTGAAGCGAATTATGAATTTATGGGTGCTATGCAACGGTAATTTGGAGTTGTCTAAGTGTTCGCTGGACTTGAGAAATCGAAATCAATGATTTGATGTTGAGTATAATTAATACCACTAAAGTTTAATAAAAAAATTCACACCTAGAGTTTTGAATGCAGACTTCTTCCACTACACAGTTGGAAGCTCTGATTTTCCACCAACCTTTTACTACTCAGAGTTTAATTTAACTGCCATGTGTTTGTCTCTCATTCCGAAAAAAACTTAACTGAAGTGGATTTTTTTTTAATATTTTCTAGAGGTTTAAATTCTTACGTCTTCTCATAATTCCAGTCATCTAATTTCCGACTCCACGATTTTAAATTTGATCCCTTTCCATGACATGTTTAAAAAAAAAATCAAGGCATTGAGATCCACCATTCTTCAAAATTTCAGATTTTTTTTGCTAAATTTGCTAAATTTATCATTTACTTGCCATGAGATGAAGAGAGAACTGAATATTTGTGGTTTCCATTGGATTCTCCTCCCTTAAAATTTTCAATTAAGCTACATCCCTTTCCTTTTTAATGATTTCTTCAACTATATATGAAATTCCAAAACTCTTTTTTATCTTTCTTTCTTACCTCTGCCTGTAGCTAATTGTGCTTCTTTTGTTTTCTACGATGCTCTTTTTACTACGTAACACTTCCTTATCTATTCTTTCCATTGCTACGTAATTTTTCTCACATCTTATTCTCTCACGGCTAAGAGTATTTCTCTATGCTCAGAATATTTTTCTTATGGCTCAAGAGTAGCTCTTCTCTACGTGAATTCTTCACATGAATGCATTGATCGATTGCCTCTCTATGTAGATTTAATTTTTCCCTCCTTTCAGCATGAAATTTTTTAACCTCTGTTCATTTGCCTCTGCGTTTGCTATGAACGCTTATTCTTTGTGTAACAATTTTGAACATTTGACCAGCACTATTTTAAATTTCTTCCACCATGCCCGAATAGCTTTCTTCCTCTTGTCATTTTCTATGACCATATCTTTACATTATATGCATGTACCGAATCAATTTTTGAAGTTGATTTTCAAAGGTTGCTATATGTGGCATTTTTTTTTAAGGTTTTTTTTTTTTACATATGCACTCTTTATTCATTCATATGCGCCACCATATGTTTTATATATACCTTCTTTCACCATTGATGCATTTCTTTTATTGCATATTTATTTCCTCATCCCATTTATGAATCCAAAAAGTCTCTTTTTTATCATATGCTCTCGTGTATTTGATTTAAAAATGACCATGGTTTTAGGTCATTTTAAATCAAATATTTTTTAAGGATACTAACCCTTTTTGTTTTTGTAGGCAAGAAAAATTTCTTCATGGGAAAAATATTAAATCCTCAATCTTTGATCAGAAGTAATTATAGGATAATATAGGGGATTGATATGGGTTAAATATAGGACTATGATAAAAAATTTAATGTAGAATGTATGGTAGAATAATGGATATAAATAGGATTATGTTGAGGTGAGGTTGGTGAAATATAGGTAGGACAAATGTAGAATGATAAATGCAGAATGGTAAGTGTAATGGTATGCATATCAAGTTAAATTATTTTTAACAATTTCTATAATTTTTTTCAAAATCAAAGGTTTTAAGAACATTTTTTCACTTACAGTACTTTTCCTTTCATGCTTAATAGTTCAATGTCAATGCTCATTGATTATGATCTTTGCTAGCTCATCCATACTTGACTCATTTTAATGATGATGGTTCTTCAAATATGAATTCTGATGGAATGTAGACAATTGTAACTGCTTATTTGAACATGTTCTTTTTTCATCTGTTATTGATTCAGGTCCCTTCTCATGAACATTGTTGTTGTTCAAGTCCCTTCTGCAATGATATTCAATGTTGTTTCATGTCCCTTCTGTAATGATTTTTAAATGATATTTCGGGTCCCTTATGCAATGATATCTTAGGTCCCTTCCGCAACGATATTAGAATGATGTTTTATGTCCCTTCTGCAATACAGTTGCTTAACTATTTGCATAGTTTTATTATGAATTTCCCCCTTGCTTATGTTAAGACTTTTCCTCAAGACTTGGATTTCTTGGAGGTTTATTTCTACAAAATCAAACTGAAGTAAAAAAAAATAGAGAATTAATATTGGCCAAACAAGTTGGTTTTAGGATATGAATTCAAGTTTGAATTGTGCCAGTTTCCTAGATTTTCACAACCAAACTCCTTTATTATTTTTTTATCTTTTTCTATTTTTTTTCTTTTATGGATGGTGGTGGAGTGTAATGGAGTCAGAAAGTATGGAATTCTTATGAAAATATGATAGGTTGAAGTCATCATCTAAGAGTATATGGATAGATAGATAGAAAATAGGTCTGGACTTCAACATGCATGATTGTGGAACATACAATATGGTATATGAATGACATAATGAACAATATGGATTATGAAAGGTTTCTTTGAAAATGGATGTGGCTTGTCATGGTAAAACTTGAATTCTTCTTCTTATTATTAGCTTCGTGTCTTTTGCCTCGATCTTGATCATCTTGTAGGGTTGTTGGTGTTGTTGGTAAGCAACTTCAAGCAGGCTTCATGAGTTTTGAGTTTCATTAGATGAACTACACATCTTGTGAATTCGAATTTTCTTTGACTTGAACATTTTTATTCATATTATGAAATATGAATTAAAAAAAAAACTTTGAAAAGTCCTTTGTCCATGGAGTTCACCTCTTAAATCTTCTTATGACTTGCGAAAACATAGCATCTGCCTGCAATAAAATATTAGATGATGGAATACGAGAGGTGTGCAGTCTCTCTTATTCCAAGGAATATTTAAAATAATTACAATAAATTCTTGAAATCATGTCCAAAGATGATATACAAAGAAAATTCATTTGTTTACCCATTTGAGGAATGGTGGCCATCCTAGACCTCTTAGCAGTATTTTGTTCAAAAAAACTCAGTTTTATTTCAAATTAGACTGATTACAAAGACAAGTTAATGTGAATTCATATGGATATCTCCAGTATAAACAGGTTTTCAAAATGGTTTAAATTTATATGCCAAAAATGATGAGAAGTACCATGTTTGATATATCTTCTTGTGATTTGTTTACTAAACCAACAATCACTATTTGGAGTGTAATTTTTTCTATAAAGACCGGATCTATGTGATTCCACTTGGAGATTAAAGTAGATTCATTTTTGTCTCTCCAGTAGAAACATGTTTTTAAAATCAGTATTTTTGATATCACAAAATTGGCGATGAACAAACCTAGGAGGCAAAGTTTGACTATATTGATTTTAAGACATGCAGTCACTAAATGTGGAATAAATTTTTCACCTGACCACCAAATGGGATGAATCAAATTGTGTCTTGAAATAGAATTCAATATATATCTCCATTAGAAACAGGTTTTGAAAAGAAGATTATTTGATATGTGAAATATTCCAATGAACATTCAAGACCTAGAATTGTCACCATGCATATTTTTTGACAATTAATTAGTATTTTGAGCATATATTATTTATATGATGTTGTATTGAGTTGATTCAAATTTATTTGGAAACTATATTCCATGGTCTATATTCTCGATGAATATCATGTAAAATTTTTTCCATTAGAACCCTCAAATCAATGATGTACTAACTCTGTCCTTAAAATTTTTCTTGAAATCTAGTGTTTATTTTGATAAATAAAAAAAAAAAATTGTTATCCAAATTGAAATTTTCAAAATGGATTTTAAAACTAGATTTCAAGAGATACCTTTTTTAAAAACATTCTTTTAAAAATTATCCTATATGGTTCCCCATAATAGGATTTTCCTTAGTGCATTTTTTCATGAAATCCTTTCAAAATAGTATTGAACAATGATGTGAAGAATTTATTTATGAGAAAAAGTCTTATTGTGAACTCATTCCACCCATTTATTTATTTTATTCTATTATATCCTACTCTATTGTATAAAAATAAGTCATTCCCTCAAGTATAAGAGAATTTTCAATGCATCCATTTACATAGCAAGATCATAAGTAAACTCATATCCAAGTTTGAAAAATACATTTCAATGAGTGCTTGGACATGAAAAATTATTTGATTATCAAGATTTGATGCTAAGGAATATTGAAAAATGGAGTGGTGTTGTGGCATAATAACTAGCTGAAACCAAGTTTTAAGATGATCTATGTTTGCTTAGCTCTCCTTAGTTTTCATATCACAAAGTTCTTCTTGTGGTACTTGCTCAAAATCTTGAATGCACAAGGGATCTTGTGATATACATGCTAGAAATTCTTCAATTTTGGGTTCTAATGTTTGATCTTCATCGCATGTGGTCCATGACTCATTCGCCCCCTTACAAAGATAACTAGAACAAGATTCTAATTTTTCTTCTTGTGGATCCTCTTTATGGATTCTTTGTTCCTCTTCTAATTTCTAGAAATGAAGATTCATCCCTAGTGATCACTTTAAATTGTGGACGAGGATTTAAGAATATCCTTGCAGTGAAATACCCTCCTTCGCTAAATGATTTCTTTAACATCATCTTTTGGAGATCTTATTGGGAAAATGGATTTTTTAGTTATTTATTTTTTAATTGACCACTTCGAAATATGCTTCCCCGGAAACAATGCCAAAAATTTTGGGTTTTTTACTAGGTAAACTAACACAAGTATTTAATTATCAATCCGAGCTTGTAGGACTTAGAAGCATCCCCATGATATATGAGTTTCAACTATAGTCAAGTTAGAATATGAATTATTAATAATAAATGAAATGCATATTAAAAATATAAATTTAAACTAAATCATTTCTAAATTCAATTATGTAATCAGTAGCAGAAGAAGCTCCTAACTTAGGAGACCTTGTTTGTCCTTCTCTTACAAACTACTTCATGAATTAGACACCAAAACCACTAGTCAACAATAGATTAAGATGCATGAAAGAATAACTGAAGAGGATCTTAACTAAAGAGATCCTGGTTTTCCTTCATTACAAATTCATTCATCATTAATACCATTGTTAGAAAACAGAAACTTCAGAAAATCAATTAAAAAGCAGGAATGATGAATTCTAGCTCTAGCTCTTAATCAGATAAAAGGAATATTTAACTTAAACATTGGATTTTCCCTTCATATGCAGAATAGGAATTATAATTATATTCATCAATAATCATAAAACATCAGCATATATCTAATTAACAGATTAAGCATAAAACTAAACTAGTTTATAAATTACAACTAAAATAACTAGAAAGTGCACTTAGCTTGGTGTGGGGGCCCTCCACCCTTGCCTCGCACACTGTAAGTGCTTTCAGCTACTAAAAATTCAGTCAAGCATTCACCATATAACAAAAGAAAATAAAATAGAACAGTTTTTTCAATTAACTCTCTAAGGTTTCAGAAATATCAAAGTTAAATTACACAAATTCTACATGTTTCAATGGTTCATAAACTTGGTATAAATAGAGAAATAATAAACAAACTATGCTACAATGTCTCTAAAAGTTGTATATTATCCTAATATCATCCATATAGGTTGAACTCATCCAATTAGTTACACCAAATCTGGAAAAATCCCAAAATATTTTATTTCTGCCTTATTTTCTAGGGATTCCTGAAAAACAGGTCATGTTTGACCATCGTTGACCAGGCCTGTTTTAGCTCAGTTTTACCGAACCAATAGGTGTACATCCAATATTAGTTCCCAAGATTTCTATAAATGTATTCAGCTCGAGCCTAGGTGTCCTTCAAGTATGACATCAATGAAGCCATTACGGGAATTTTTGGTTTGATCCAAAAATACACTTAAAACCCAATTTTTACAAAAATTTCTAAAAATTGAAAAACATAATTTATTTGCCTAAATATGCATAAAAAGGTCAAAATAGGTCATATGTGGATGGTATAAAGTGGAAAATGATGGAAATTAGGTGGATTTTAATAAGAAAAATTTGATAAAAAAACGAGGGCCAACAGTTGTCGTCATGAAGGTGGATGAATTTCACCTATGAAGTCTAACCCCCTATGTTGGAAAGGAAAATTTGCTGAAATGGGAATAAGATGTAATGGTATAAATTGTTTTTAACCAGAAAATTTCTGACATTTGACACAGCTCTTCACTTTGGCAAAAATATCAGAGAAAAGAGTTGGCCAATAATAAACAGCTCTTAAAATTTTGTTTGCAGTGGCTTTCCAATACAAATTCCCTCCACACACTCCTGCATGTATCTCTGTCATAATCTCTTAGGATTCAGCTTCATCTACACTTTTTAATAAGACTCCAACAGGGTCCTTCCAGTAAATATAGTCTTCCAAAATGAAATACTTCACAACTCTCAATTTGAAATCTCTCCTTTTTTACCTCTCCATTTCAGGGGGACTGTTTAAATTTAACAAAAAGTATACTATTTCGTTGTACCAATCTGAATGAAATATTTCAGGATAATTAGAAATAACTTCTCCATCTTCTCCTTCAGCTGCCTCTATATTCAGATCTAAAGCCTTGATGTTAGATTCAGCCATTGAGTGAGCCAAGACTTAACCTTTAATCAATTTAGTTGGTCTGATCTCAATATCAAATTCCAAGATTTTGGTCAGCCATCGTCCCCTTCTACCATTTGTATCAAGCTGTAGAAACACATCTTTAACAATGATATTGGGCACAAAAAAAACTATTTGAATACAACACATAAACTCGAAAAGACTTCAAAGCCTTAACTAGTGCATATGCTTGTTTTTTCAGTTAAGTTGTACTTTAATTCAGCATCCCCTAAATCATGACTGAAAAAATGAAATATACTGCTCTAAACCTTCAGAAAATATTTTTCAAAATAAAGACTAATCAAAATTGGAGCTTCAGTCAAGGAAAACTTTATTGTTGAAAATGAATTATTTTCTTCATCTCGCCATTTAAATTCTGCATCTTTTTTTAGCAAGACATTTATGTGTTTGATCAGCTCTGCAAATTTAGGAACAAAACGCCTCAGAAAATTGATTTTCCCTAAAAATGACTGCAATTATTTTATTCCTTGGTAAACTATTATTTTGAATAACTTCTACTCTTCCCAGATCAATACAGATGCCACTTTCTCTTACAATATGTCCCAATAATTTCCCTTCTTGGACAGCAAAGGATGACTTTTTTGGGTTCAAGGACAAACCAAACTTTATGCATTTGTCAAAAACTTGTTTCAAATGTTTCAAGTGGTCTTCGTCATATTTTGAATAGACTGTGATGTCATCCAAATAGATGACTACAAATCTGTCTTTTTCTCCCGCAAAGGCAATATCCATTGCCTACTGAAAAGTTGCACCTGCATTCATCAGACCAAATGGAATTTTGTTGTACATGAATTTCCCCAAGGTGTGGTAAATGTTGTCTTTTCTCTAGGGAAAATTTTAGGGGCTAATATTCGTAGGTGGTCTAATATTCCCTGCTTTTTACAAAAAAAGGATTCACAAATTTCCATTTTTCTAAAAATGAATTCGCCCAAATTTTATAGTATAAAATTATTTTACCTTAAAAATTGCCAAAATTGCATATTGTCTAATATAAAATAATCAGAAATATAAATATTTTTACAAAATTTTCATCAAACATTTTAAATTTGGCTATTAGAGACTAGTAATATTCGCCAAGGTTTCTAAACTTTAAGATAAACTTCCATCCTTAAAATTTTCCCTGCTTTTCTTTGTCTTGCCTGTCAACTGAAATCTAATTATAGCCTGAAAATCCATCAATGATTGACAATCTTTTGGATCCTACAACTTTCTGCAAAATATAATCCATCTTGGGCAGTGGATAGTTATATTTTAATGAACACCGGTTCAGGTTGCGAAAATCGACACAAATTCTTATCTCTCCATTATTTTTCCGAACCGAGACTATATTAGCTACCTAGTTAGAGAATCTCAAAGGCAGAATTATTTTTTCCTTCCATAATTCTCTGATTTCTTTCTCAATGATTTGGAGCGGCATGGGATTGATATGTCTGATTTTTTGTGCTACAGGCTTTGCATCTGTTTTCAAAGGAACCTTGTCCTCCATTATGATTCTATCATAAGTTTTAAACTCACTATAAGACCATGCAAAAATATCAACAAATTCTTTCAGCAACTTGATGTATTTTGTTCTAGTTTCAAGAGAAAGTAATTTGGACACTTTGACTAATTTTGGCTGATCTTTTGTGCCAATGTTACATTCTTTTGTACTCTTTCCATCAACTTTACTTTCAGGCTTGAGAAAAACATCACTATTGTCAAACAATCTTTCTAAAGGAACTAATCTTTTAGAAATATAGTTAGTTTTCAGATCTATAATGTTCTTCCCAGCCATGTTTATCTTAAAAGGCTTGCTATTTTTATTTTCAACAATGTCCTGCTCATCATCAATTTGTATGTCTGCAAACTCTTCAACCCACTCTAAAAATTTTTGAATTTCCTTGTCATCCTCAAATACTTTCCAGTATTTGATGTTGTCAGGAACTAAAGGTCTGTTTTTTATTTGAACATCATAGGTTGCCTTGACATCTAGAGGAAATTTAAAACTACAAACAATAATAGCTAGTGAATCAGCCATTTGATTTTCCTCTCTAGTGACAAAATTTATATTAAATTTTGAAGAATAATGCTCAATCAAGTCCTAGACTTCATTCCTATAATTTTTCAACTTGGAATTTTTCACTTGGTAGTTTTTTCTCACTCGCCATATCACCAAATTTGAATCACAAAAAGAAATTAGCCGTTTTTCTCCCAAATATTTTGTTGCCTTCATACCCAACACAAGTGCCTCATATTTAGCGATGTTGTTAGTGGTAGAAAATTGTAGTTTATATGATATAGTTACCCTTTGCTGAGTGGGAGAAAAGAGGACTACACCAACTCCCGATCCTTCTCTTAATGAGGCTCCATCAAAGTACAATTTCCAGATCTGTCCTCCCTCTAAATGCTTCTCATTTGTACCTTGAAAGTGTTGTTTTTCAGTTATCTCAAGCTGGAAATTGTTATCATCTGTAGCAAGGTGTAGTATTGATGACCCTAATTCCTTTTCTTCAACATATATGGGATGGTTTGAAGGATTATGCTAATCACTAATGATGTAGGCCATTTTGGTTTCCCTGTACAACCTTCTAAATTTCCCTCCAAACACTGGGATGGTGGCATATGACATGTCCATCCATAGGGTACCTCCCAATTTTTTGGACCAAGATATGGAAAGTAGCATCCCAAATCTAGAAGGAATGTCTGGAACTACAATGTCCATCACTAAAATTTTCATAGGTAGTTGGCTAAGAGAAAAAACCAAGTCCTTAATTACTCCTAGGCACTTGAATTTTTTTGGAATCAAAGGTATAGAGGTCATGATATTTCTTGGTGATCTCTAATCCCAATTCATCCATAACTTTCTTTGGCATGAGATTGTGAGAAGCCCCATAATCTAACAGAAAATTATGCATCAATTTTTCATGTATATTGAGTTACAGATAGAAAGGTGGTGAGTTGTAATCATTTTGGTCTTGGACATGACAGCCTAGGTAAATAGTGGGATGTTCATCCTCAAGGTTGATTGAATCGGGAGCGAGAGGTGGTTGTAGCAGACTTTTAAAAGACTCTTTATATGCTGGAATTTTCAACAATTCCAGAAGTGGGACCAGAATTTTGATTTTATTCAATTCATATTTGAAACTGAAATAAATTGGAACTAATTCCTTATTTTGACATTTGGGGCAGAATTTTGAAGTGGAGGAACCTCATTGACTTTGGCCTTCTATTTGGCATCTTGTTTCTTTGTATCTGATTTTTGTTGAGGTTGCTTAACAGGGCCTTTAGACCTCAAAGGATAATTTATGTTTTGAGATTCTTACTGTTTTTTATCATTTTGTGCATAAATTTGGACATTCTCATCATTTGAAAACAAATAAATCCTTGACTGGTCTTCAAATTCTTGCAAAGTTAAACAAGTTCATTGTGAGGTTTCTCCTACAAGGTTTATTTCTTCATTTTCTTCCTCATGTTCTTGCTTCTCTTCTTCAGCAAAATTATTTAGAGGCTGAACATTTTGATCATCAACATTCCTCCTTGGGTGTTGTAGGATTTTTTGAAGTTGAAAAGGCCTCTTGAAGGGAGCCTGATTTCTATTGGCCTCATTTTGATTAGCTCTAGCAGTTGATTTGTTTTCTAGCTCTAATGTTTTCATCTTAGAGGCAATTTCCTTGATTAAATTGGACATTTGATCAATATTTTCTTTTGTTGTAAGAGACTTAGAAGAAGAAGGATTTTCTTCTTTTATCTTCTTTTTTTCTTTTGATTCCTTTTCTTCCTCCATTTTCAATTTATTAGAAGCCATGAGATCAGACTACGCTCCAATTGCAACCTCTTGCATATCCATCAATGTTTGTGCTTTCTCATCCCTTAGCCATAAAGAAAACTAAGAATCTGGAGCATTTGCAAAAGTTATCATAGATGTAGTCTCAGGAGTCTTAATTTATTCTGGAATTTTCCGATAAATCTTATTAACCTCTTAGTAAAATCAACCAATGATTCATCTGGTTTCTTCTTTAGAGCTCCAAATTATGTAAGATAATAGACATATTCTTTCCTATCACCCCATTGCTTCATAAATATTTCCTCCAATTTGTCAATTCCTATTATTGAGTTTGGTGGAAGACTTCCAAACCATTTGCGAGCTTCACCATCCAAGCTCTGAACAAAGAGTCTTGACCAAACATCTTCATGTTCGACATTCTGGTTGTCATCATAACTATAGAAAGCCACTAAATGTTCCTTAGAAGAAACTCCTTCTCCCTCCCCGGTATATTTCAGAATATATTTCAAGTGATATCCTTGAGGGAGTGGATGCAAAGGTTGAGGAAGAGAAAGTGGTGCATATCTTCCAACCACTATTTGTTGCATCCTTGTAAGGGCAGGCTGAGCCATATTTTTTTGATGTAAAGTTGATGGATGGTCGGTTGATGTAGCTGTTTGGGAAATAGGAATTACAGTTTGTGGATTCTAAATCTGATTTAGGACAACAGAAAATTGGAAATTTTGAGATGATTCTTCAGACTTGGGGACTGAAAATAGTGGATTCTCAAAGAGATGAATAGAGGATGTGTTGAATTCACATTCTACAGAAGAATCAGATTCAAGAGTTGTCTCTTGAGGGGATGAGGTTAATTCAACTTTATTTTGTTGAGCTAGGAAGTCAGATAAGTTGAATGTGAGGCCTTCAGGAATACTCTCTTCTAGCGGGTGAGAAGAGGATGACCCAACAGTTGGATTTCTAGCAAAGGAAATTATTCTTGTTGAGGAGTGATGAAAGACTGGTATTCAGGATGAGTTTGGAGGAAAATTAAAATGGTCTTGAAATCTTCTTCAGTCAAAACATCCCTATCAATAAAAGGTGCAATCACCAATACTTGCTCTAATTCCCCTTCAGTCAACACAAACTCTTTTTTCCCCTTATTGACACTTATTAACTCTATTTTTTCTTCTTTGACTAAAATAGTACTTAATTTAGATTTAATAATTTCATATTTACCAATTTATGAATGAGAAAAACTTTCAAGTGAGCTTAGGTTAACAACATTTACTTTATCTTCTAGGGAAGCAGTTTCAATTTTATAATTTTCAACAAGATCTTTTGAAACTGAAACTTAGTTTGATTCTAAAGTAGATGAGGGTACCTTTTGCTTTGGAATGTTTTTTTTGTGTACCTTCTTCACTGACTGAGATGTGGCCTCAACTGATCTCTATTTTCCTTTTGCATCTTTAATAATCTTCTTTGGGTCTACAACTGGGGTCACAATAGGTGATCTTTGATTTCTCCTTATAGTTGGAGGTCTTGAAACTCCTTTTCCTCTCTCTGGAGTTACCAGGTGAACTAATTTTTAGTCTTCTTCGAGTCATAAATTCTTATTCACCATTAAAAATTTACATTCAGCAATTCAAAACGAGAGACATTGGGAGAATATTTTACTTAAAGGCATTAGTCTCCCAGCAGATGCACCAAAATATGTTGGCACTGGAATCATAACTTGGACTGCATCAAGTGCTTGAAAAGACACATCATAAACTCTAAGGAAATTTAATGATTTGGTTTATGAGGTTGGTAGGTGGTTTAAACTCTCATTCATTGAAAAGAGATTTCAGTCAAATCCACAGTTCTACTAATGAGGGTATTAGAGCCTGATGCGGTAGCAAAGAGTGAGCTTGTAGTCTATGAGGAGAAGAAAATGTAAAATGGGAGAAGAAATAGTAGGTCTGAAAAGAAGAAATCTACTGCATTTGATAGAAATTAACACAAGTAGCAGTTTAACAAAATTTCATGAAGAGAAAGCTATTTCTAGTCTCACAATATTCTAAATGAAATATTATGAAAGACAATTATCATGAGTGATACTCTTTCCACTATTATTATATATATTTTACTAAGAAGGTTCACTGTGTGAGACTAACAAAAATTGATAAAAACACATGAACATGTCAAAAGACTGATAAAAACACATAACAACATGAGGGATTGCAAACTGCAACTGAAGATAATAAGATATGGAAACACAAGTGAAAATTGACAATACACACACCAGATTGGTAATAATTCCTTCAAAGTTTCTTTCCATTTTATTCACTAAAAAGAGTAATAATCATATAAGTCAAGATTCTAAAACCACAAACCTTTACTTCATATCAGTTTGGCATATATATACAAAAATATGATACTCTCATCTCCACAAAAGAAGTAAATATGTTACAAAAGTCATTACAACCTCGTGCAAGAGATGAGGCTTATCCCTAAACTTAAATACAAATTTCTATATAAAAATAAGATAAACATCAAGAATTCTAACAATTCGAAGTGGTTGTATGAGGTGGCAGTCTATTTGAAGACCACTCTTCTGTTCTGGTGCAACCATTCTTCACAAAATGTGTAAAAACAGTGAGTGTGACAAGCGGTTTTTCTCCTTTAAATGTGCAAAACAGAACCCGGCATTTTGGAGGAGACTTGATACATGACACCTGGCAGCATCCATTGCAACTAAAAACTCCTCCAATTCACATTTTTTCATGTCACCATCATGATATCAAACCAAAAATTAGTCCCTTTTCATCATATGCTAGTATTCAGAACTAATTGTTACCTTCGCAAAAAAAGTAGTTATATCCGGAAACATGAAACATTAACCCAAAAAAATTTCTCAAAGGCAGCCATGTTCCTTCATTCATGAGAGGTCTAGAATAGAGGAAAAAATCATGATGGCCTCTACTTTATTCACCCTCTTATCTGACCTCTTTCTTTGTGCTTGACTCTTTGAGTGATTCTTTTTCTTCTTTTTGATTTTGTCTTATGGGCTCTCCTCGATGTTGATAATTTCATCTCTTAATTTAGGGTTGGAAATCAAATTGTTTTACAGCCTGAGTTTATTTTTGGGCCTGGTTTGAGGTCTCTTGATATATGGATTTAGGATGAATTTAGACATCTTACCTCCATGCATGAATCTAATAAACTATCCTTCCTCATCTTCTGATTTTGTGTACTCAAGGTCACTATTGTCTTCATAGGAGGAATAGGATTATATCACAGTTTTCTTTCTCTTCTTGATCTAAGAGCCAATGGAAGAAACTAATTGAGCCAAAGTGGGCTCTTCTTCTATGACAAGCTCTAACATTTTTTGTTTTCCCTTCTTAAGAGAAAGAAAAACCTGTGAGAGAGTGGACTCTATGAGAGAAGTACCACTACTTGGTTTTGCTTGATGAGATGTTTCAGGAACATGGCTTGAAATTTTCACAGTAGGGTTGACTTCCACTGGTAACAAAACAGGTCTAGATGCTAGAAGCCCAGGGTTGCCTTCCATTGGTTCTTCTGCCATGAAGAGCTTCCTCTTAGTTTGGCTCCTTGAAGAGGAGGTTATTTTCTCCTTGTCCTTTGACATAGAATTTTTAGGAGACTTAGCATTTTTTTGTTGAAGTTTCTTCTTGTATTCTTCCATGAAATACCTTAGGTTTTGAGGTTCCCTAGGTGAAATACTGACATGAAATTCATTAACTAGAGGCATTGTTTGCATAGGCATAGGATTTGTAGCCTTCCTCATCGAGCTTCTAGTTCGCCTTTTGACTGAGATGGAGGGAGGGTTAACTTGGAAAAAGGCTGATGAATGTACAGAGTTACGTGGTAAAATATGTGAAATAGGGGTTGCACTATTTTTCTCATGGGTGTCTCTTTTCTTTGGCCTCCCTTCCCTTCTCCTGGAATTTATGCTACCAAACCCTTCCTCTCTCTTAAACTTATCCCAAGTATTTTTCTTCTTTCTAAGATGATAGACAATTAGAATTTTAATTAGCCCCCTATGATACAAATTGTGCAAAGAGTAATTTGGAATTTTCTGTAGCTTTAGGGACATTTTGAGCAAATATTTATATAGAAAATAGGGTAGGTTCAGAGGTTTATCTCCTGAAATGTGAACAATGAACCTTAATTAATAACGGTGGACAGAGGAAAACCTACCCTTACATGTAATGTATTTTTCGACTGTGGTGATCACATGCTGCCACTCGGCCTTAAAACAAGAAATGTGTGTAGTTGGATTCCACTTAACATTAACTTGTTCAAGCTTAAGGTAGAGACTTACTCCTGAGGGCAGTGTTTTTTTTTTTAACCAACATTCACCAGTTGTAGAGGTTTGGGTAGCATGAGCTATGATGGCCTCAGAGATGTTGAATTTCTTGTTTCCTAGCTTGACCTTTTCACCATCGAAGCTCTCGGAAAAATCCTGAGCTAAAGCCACATTCTCCCCTAAAATATTTTGTACAAATTTATACCAGCCAACGAATTTTAACTGTGGTTTAGCCCTAGCATCGACGAATATTGTATTTTTTGGCTCTAGCCTGTTGACATTACCATCTTTCCCCATTCTTCCAATAGATAGACTACTACAAACGCAGTTTTTAAAACCCTCCACGAAGCCCTAGTTCTCCTGCTTTGAAAAACTAAAACTTCTTGTTGGAGGAATGCCTTATTTTTACTTATAGCCTGCACATAGGACTTTGGTTGAGTGAACAACGAGCTCTCTCCTCTCATTTCGTGCCTGTAATCATGGCAAGGAGTAATGGCATGCTTTGAAATAATTCAAAAATAAGCGCCAAGTCATCCCACCAGGCTTGACACTCCACAATATCATTAAATGACTGATACCTCATACTATGATTTCTGCTTGACTTAAGTGGGGTATCTATAGGTTAGCTGCATAGGTAAATTAACCATTCACTAATAATAATCCTCCTAGGTAAAACAATAATTAATCTTACTTAAAAGAATAATCATGTTTATAGCATAGGGGTATTCAATGATCTTCAAACATGAATGGTACTTGCCTTTAAAATATTCATTGCTGCTCCTATATGCTTGAAAAAATACTCTCTTTACCTATGAATTGAGATAGAAAAAATCTTAGCAAAATAGTTGCGCCTTTCATTGAGTTATTACTATGAATAGGTCCCTGAAGAAATAGAAGTTCTTTTTACTGTGTGAGTAATATGACTTTCAATTTAGAGAAATAGTTGCCCTCCATTACCTCACTGTGCTGACAATGAAATTAAAACAAAGGTAGTTATTATCCCTGACAGAGTGGTTGTGACTTTATTACCCAAACGACAAATAGCCTTCGACACTAACATAAGTAAAAATAGTGATTTTAAGTTATTTTATGAACCTAAAACACTAATAACACCTATACACTTAAAATTCCTTTGATTTTGAGACTCTTTTTTGACCTTTATTGAAAATGACTCAAACTTCGACATGGAGTAGGACATTAGAAAAAATTTGAAAATAGTGATACAATGGCGATTGCACCATTAAAATTTTTAGTTATAACAATTACAAAGCCAAAATATACAATTTTATGAATAAACAATTTTCAAAAGAAAAATCAACTATAAAAATCCTAAACAGTGTAAAAAATTCAAAAAAATAAATCTCTTAACTAACAATCCTAACTAAGATCCCTATGAGTCTGTTTTCATTATTTATTTTATTTGAAAGCAAACTAAATTGTTTTTTCGCTTTAACTAATAGAAGAAAAAGCATAAAAGACTACTTTTGAGACAAATCACACTTTGGTAATTTAGAAGTGTTCCTTTTGTATACAAGCAAGAAACAATCACTCAAACAAGTAAGGTTGACAAGACTCCTGGTAGCTCTGGAATGAAATGATAGAAAACCAGTGATCTAGGCAGTGAATCTATTTTCCCCAAAAGAGAAATTCATCAAACCAGGGAAAACCCTACCCGAATGTGCTAAAAGGATGATCTATCAAAAAATACTCTAAGGTAATGAGGAAGAGTTCACAGACAGACTCTGAGAGTTGGTATAGATCAGGTTAAAAATTAAGAAATTTGTTATCTGACTCTGAGAGAGAAAATATTGATTTTTTCAAAATTTCCCCGGGGGTGAACAGGTTTTCAGTACAAACCAATGTGCATGCGCATTGAACTTAACTGCAAACTTGCACAGCTTTGTGTTCTGTTTACCACATAAAATGGTGCATAGTAGAGAAATGTTTAAAAAAATAAATTAAAGGCTTTCTAATTCAGATAATATAAAAGGTTATATACCCAACCACCCTCAGAAAATTCAAACTAGAAAATTTGGGCTTCTAAACCAAGCAAAATCAAGATAAAACTAAGCTTGTTCTCACCAGTGGAGTCGCCAATTTATTTTCTGGATAAATCCCTCCTGCAGACAAGAGCGATCTCCCTAGTATCCCAACAAATAACTAGAAACAAACAACCATTTGAATACCTCTTTCCCTAAACTATTAGCATTCATATTATTATAACTTAGAAATTAGGAGGTTATGCTCCTACCTTTCAATGATACGTTTGATGTAGATATTTCCTTTCACTCCAAAGAAGTCCTTGAATGCTAAGAAGAACCTGCAATCACAAAAATGCAAATAATCAAAGCACCTGCAGTAAATAATAATAAAAAACACCAGTTCAACTTAATGATCGAGGAGATTAAGAATTGACATTGCTTTAATGAATCTAAAAACAACACAATGAGAAAGTGAGATCCATATGTATTTTCAAGAATTGTAAAAAAAAATCTTACAACATTTGTCTTGATGTTGTAAAAATTTCTCCCATATTCCTTCACAATTGTGCTCCTTGGTTTGAGAATCCTTTCTCTCTAGAATGACTAACATAGATTTTTCTTCAATGAACTCTTGTGTAAAAAGGTGTAATATTCAATGTAAAGTTATATGTTAACCCTTAAACCTAAATCTTCAGCTCAATTTATAGAGAGATTGAGGAGGTTTCAGATCCATCAAGAGAGGGATGAGATCTTCTAATGAAGGGATTAGGGTTCCTTTATCCAAGGGGATAAGCTCCATGAATGGAGAGATATAACTTGAACTGGAATATTTGCCCAACTAGGCTTCTAGAAGTTACTTTTTTGTGTTTACTTCCTTTTACAGGGGTGCACAGTTTTTATTGGCGAACAGAGTAGTGATCGTCACGACTAATAGAGGAAGTATCAGTGCATGTGCAGGGAAGGACCACAAAAGCCAAATTATTATACACCGAAAATTTCTTATACACATTTCATGGATCACAGAAGCCAAATTCCTGATATTGAAACCCTGCTCGGTAAGGCCTTGGCACTTAAATTTCACCATTTTGAAAGGGCGCGTTTACGGGTATCTATCTTGTCCTAATGATGAACCACATTGTCCGGTTCGAAACACGTTGAAAAAAATTTCTTATATGTGATTTTCACCGAAAATTTCTTATACACATTTCATGGATCACAGAAGCCAAATTCCCAATACTGAAACCCTGCTCGGTAAGGCCTTGGCACTTTAAGTTCACCATTTTGAAAGGGCATGTTTACGGGTATCTATCTTGTCCTAATGATGAACCACACTGGTTGGTTCGAAACGCGTCAACAAAAATTTCTTATATGTGATTTTCACCGAAAATTTCTTATACACATTTCATGGATCATAGAAGCCAAATTCCTAATATTGAAACCCTGCTCGGTAAGGCCTTGGCACTTAAAGTTAACCATTTTGAAAGGGCATGTTTACGGGTATCTATCTTTTCCTAATGATGAACCACACTAGCTAGTTTGAAACGCGTCGACAAAAATTTCTTATATGTGATTTTCACCGAAAATTTCTTATAAACGTTTAAGAGTTTTAAAGATATTTTTTTCCAGTTTCCAAGAATTGGTTCAGGAGCATTAATGTTTTGAATTATAAGGAAGCATGGATATGGATGGTGATAGATCCATATTGACAGTCAAATGTCATGGTGACAAAATGACGTGTTACACCAACAGATATAGGTGGACTAAGTTAAATAAAAGGTCGTGAAAATATGGGATCAGGAAGGCATCTTACGGGATATGGACAAAGCAACGACCAAATCTCCACAAAACTACAAACATAACATAGCACCCTTGCAAGGGTTGGAGGACTCTTTCACAAAAACTAGGGAGGTCGGGTAATATTTGCCACGATCATACAAACATTTACAGAAGAAAAAAAACATGAAAAACTACAAGAAACTAATCAAGGCCACGTAAGAAGTACAAAATTTTATATTGGGGATTGATCTATACTGGGAAAATGTGGTTAGAATAAGAAAAATCTTATTGGTAGGATGATGGGAATTCATCTGAATGAATTGAGCTCAAATTAAGGAATGGATTCAAAATAGTTGGGCTTCCCTTCTCGAATATAAAACAAAGGTCAGTGTGATGGTCAATGGTTGGTTTGGATTTCATTTCTTTAAGAATTAGGGGAATTTTGAGGTCTAAAATGGGCCTCCTAAGGAAATTATAAAATAGTAGTGGAAATAATAAAATAATATTTGATTACATCATCAAATTTTAGAGGGAAAACAATAAAAAACTACCTTTTCAACTCATATTTTCAACTTATCTCCCAAATTGTTTACTCAAATTTCGAGCGGGAGTACTCGTTGGATGCAAAATTTAATTACTCATCCAAGGAGTACCCATGTTGCATACTTTTGATGGATCTTTCTACACAAAAAATGACAAATACATGAAAAATGTGATTTAAATCATGTTTTTCATGTATTTCTCCTTTTCGTGTAGCAAGGTTCATCAAAAGTATGCAACATGGGTACTCCTTGGATGAGGAATTAAATTTTTCATCCAACGAGTACTCTCACTCGAAATTTGAGTAAAAAATTTGGGAGATAAGTTGAAAATACGAGTTGAAAAAGTAGTTTAATTGTTTTATTATTTTTTAATCTTTTTACCCTCTTACTTAAAATATGGTTAATCATTCCCCATGGTTGACATCATCATCTTGAATACTATTGATTCTTATAAAGTTTATTTTGGTTGTACATTTTTCTTAGGAGGCCCATTTTAGACCTCAAAATTCCCCTAATGGAGGAATATGCTACCAAAATTTTAGCATTACCCTGGGTTAAAGGATGTGGATTCCTGGTTCTCCAGAATTGGAAAGTTGGTTTTGATCCTATGATGGAGGTGCCTAAGAGAAAAATAATTTGGGAAAAATTTCTCGGTTTCCCTATTGAGTTATGGACGAAGGGAGCGATTTGGGAAATTTTTAGTGAAATTGGAAAATTATACTATGTGGACAAAGGTTATATGGGTCTCCTTGATAAGAAGGAAACACAATTTTTGGTGGAAGTTGGTCTTTCGGTCTATTTACTAGCTGCAATTGACATTTACTGGGCTACCTTATCCATATGACAACAAGTTGATTACTGGGGAATACCCTTTAGGTGTCCTGAATGTCACAAAATCGGGCATCCGATGGTTGAGTGTCCTAATTGGGGGGAGGAGCTGGAAGACAAAGGAGCTCACCTTGGAAAGCAAGCAACTAGTCAGGTTGGATTCTGGAAACACTCATGATAGATCCCCTCAAATATTGATGGAGTTGTCATTGGAAACTAATCATTCTTATATGAACCCCTCATGTTCGAAGTTTGGGAATGACCTTGAAACTATTATGGTCGCAAAGCCTCGTAACAAAGAAAAAATATTACAAAAATCGATCGTTTTAGACTCCCACAAAGAGGAAGGTAAAAGAAATTGAAAAATTGGACAATTGGTTAAGAAGACTCTCATTATTGTCTCAAGCAGACCGAAATGCAAACATATCTCCAATCTTGGTTGATGTGGATTTACAGGATTTGGAAGGAAATCTCGGATTATGCCTTGAACAGATGTCAATAAAGAAATAAGCCTTACAAATTGTGGAATCTATGGCTGGTGAGGGATCGAAAAAATATAATCCCTGTCAGAGGAAGAAAAAAGAGACCAAATATAGAAATCTCACTCTATGTGGTGACATTGAGACTGAATTAAAATATCGGTTCTCTGAAGCTATGGAGGAGACGTTATACCTACCTTTTTATCCAAGGCCTTCCAATGGATAAAATGAATCAATGGAGAACACACTTCACAGGGACCTTAGAGAATAATATCGGTAACACCCTCTTCCCACATCTACCCAAGTAACCGGCCAACCGAGGTAAACATGTGATGGGAGGCTGCTATAATGGGATTCAACCTTCTAGGTGACCTTAAGGAAGTCGAACCAATGGAAATACAACATACAAACCTTGTACAACAACAACAACACCCTCGGAAGGCAACCCAACCATTTAGGCCTCTTACCCCAAGGTCACACTGACATTTTGACCTCTTTGAGCCATAGACGTAGGTATAACACTGAATTACAGTGGCCAGGAGGCTATAGCTTCAGGAATAACATTGTATGCCAACGGCCAGGGCCCCAAATACTCAGTTTTGTACTAGCGGCCCCAGGATTTGAGGCACATTTTCAGGTCATAACACAGTGCTATGCCCATAACTTAATGAAAAGTTTAGAGATGGTAAATAATAACAGGAAAATGATACGGAATCAATCACATCAATAAGAACTCATATGGACCCCTCCTATCCATGACAGGATTTTTTTCAAATATGTCACAAACATGAAAGCTACAGGTATAAACAACAAAATAGAGCATATGGGTATCATACTTATTTGAGAATCACTAAGAAGAATTGATCCCCTACATCATTAACTACAATGAAAACTCTTTTACCAAAGATGCATAAAAATACAATGCTCATAGCCAACATAATAACAACAGAAATAAAATGGATACAACAACACTAGAATCCACATATAAATCAATACATTTGAATACCAAATACAAAAGGAATGAGATATTAATTACTAAATTTAAAAACCAACTGGATATGGTAATTCCACATTCCACCAAACCATAGATTGGTTGAGCCAAGTCTCACTTCAGCCAATTACCCCCGTGCCACATTCCAATCATGAATGTGGGATCTCATCAAACACATAAATCAAAACCAATCCAGGGCTTTCAGAGGAAAAACCATTTCAACCCTCAACCAGTGATTACATCTCATGGTCAGAAATCATAACCACCACATATTGGTCTCTATCCAAACTAGACAAGGGCTCTAGAGCGCTTGTTCCAACCAGGGCTTGCAAGACTAGTAACTCAACCCCAATTGTTACAGGGCTTCCAAAGCGTTTGTCCAACCAGGGCTTCCAGGACTGGTAACTCAACCCACCTAGGGCTTCCAGATAATTTTTCTAGCCAAGGCTTCCAAGACTATTATCTCAACCCATACTTGTTTGTCGAGCTTCCAGAGTGTTTTTCCAACCAAGGCTTCTAGGAATTAATAACTCAACCCACAGTTAAGGAATCATGAGAACCAACTATAAAACAATAAATGAAAATAAACCCACTCTATCCAGGAAATGGAAAGGCTAGGAAAATCCATTGTCAATCCAGGAAATCCTCCATGCCAATGATAGATCATGACCAACAAACCACATGTATACACCATGCATGTCAAAAATAGTGAGGAAAACCTACATGCAACTCGATACTTGCAAGGAAATCCAGTTGTAACTGCTGATCTTGATGTCCTCTTGCACTTTCCTACTCTTCATTTGCCTTTTTGCTCCAAATCACCAAGCATCGACACTCTCCAAGAGTTCTCCAAGGAAACTCTAAATATCCAAGAGTATGAGAGAGAGAGAGAGAGAATAATGAGAGCTCCAAAACTGAACTAACCAAAATCTTACCAATTGATCCTCATAAGCCTTTTTATTAATTAGGCCTCTATTTTCTTAATTTCCTTTATTTTCCTTCACTTTCCTCCTCACATGCAACCTGTGACCTTTCATCTCCCTTTTCTCTTAATTTCCATTATTTTCATAAATAAATGTGCCAAAAATGCCATTTTCCCTTTCCAAAGCCTTTGTCATTGCCTTTGATAATTTCCTTTAGCCATAATAACCAAAATGAACACCCACTAGGATGTTTTTCCCAACATTCAGCTTGGAAAAAGTCTACCATCAACAATGGTTATTATTTTTAACTTTATTACATGGAATTTTCACCGGGGTTGTTACAAAACCCTCCCCCTTGGGCGAACACCATCCTTGGTGTTCAATGACACAAATAACCAACAAAACCGTTGAAAAACAAAACATATTGCCCATGGAGCTTTATAACATATCTCGTTGAAGTATTTACGATGACCACTATTAAAAGCATGAAGATCCTACCATTTATTGAAGATTTATAAGACAACTCATTACGGTATTTACAATAATATATGCATATGCACATTTCTTAAACAGCAAATAAAAAGATATGATGTTTGCATCTGCAACAAGGGATTCCAGAGACTCACACCTCCATCCTTAAAGTAGTACTAGGATTCACTTCCTTCCCAGGAAATCTATAATCCACTTCCAAAGTCAAAGTTGCATCCAATGTCCAATGCTACAATCCTGTGCCACTTGTCCTCTCAGTGAATAGTTAGTGACTCATTGTTCTAGGGCACACTCCCAATTTTCATATGATTCCATCTAGAAATTCTAATGAGAAAAAAAAATCCATCCCCTACCTTCCCTTCTCTGCTACACAGTCCCTTAGGAAATCTGGTCACCCCCTTCTGTGCAGTCACACACCTTCCAATTTCCGCTGACACCCCCATCCCGGGAAATCCATCCCTTGGCAAGGCTTCCTCGCATAGAAATTTCAAACAATAAAGGAATATACCTGCCTCAAAACCATTATAATAGTCATAGCATGCTCGTGGAAATCAGTGAACACAATTTGGTACCAATGTCCCACAATGGCCCTGCTCCTGAAGAACTTTACAAACATACTATTGCACGTTCCAATTCTTTTTGATGACACTGCTAGCTCTTGTAGTCGGCCACCCAACTGTGCACGTTCATGCATTGCTATACCAAGAAGATAATTCTATTAGACTCCAAACGAATTGAAATAAACTCAAAGCATACCTCATTGGTAGCTTGTCAACAAGGTACACTTGCAATCCTATTCACTTGCTATCATAACAAGTCAAACTAACTATTTTATTGATAATCATGTATAAAGATATCACATCTAGTTAGCTCAAAATACAACCATCAAAATCATATATCACATGTAACCATCATAAACCAGAGTCATAGATCACACATAATCATCATGATTCAGAAGCATAGATCACATGCATAATAAAACTGAAATAAAATATTGATACTATATCCTTCATCGGTCCTTAATTTTTCCTTTGTTATTTTTTTACACACACTAGATCGATTTCCACACCCGGAAAACACCCAATGTATCAGATTCTCTTCAATCACATACACATACACACAGCGTACAACACAACACATACACCCACACAAGGTGTACAACACCACATGCTACATACACATACATCTGGCATACAACACATAAACCTACACCCGGTGTACAATACAACATAATACATATGCCTACACCTGCATGCAACATATAACCTACAACTTGTGTACAATGCAACACAATACATACACCTACAACGGCATACAACGCATAAACATACACCCAATGTACAATACAACACCATACATATAAATATACATAGTACAACACCACAACTACATATGTCACGATACCATGACCACACGATGCACATACATAGTACCACATGCCCTCAACACAACATGTATGACATGCACACAATACCACATGTATACTAGTACCATATGCACAACATGTACATAGTACCACCTTTACACATCACTAACTGCACAATTTGTACACAATGCCAAATGTACACCGCACCACCTGTACAATGTGTACACAACACCACATGCATGACATGTACACGATACCACATGTACACAGCACCACATGCACACAACACCACATGTACGACATGTACACAACACCACATGCACACATCACCACTTGTACAAGCATGCATACAACGCCATATGTACATAGCACCATATGTACAACATGCACACAACACCATATGCACATAGCACTGCATATAAAACATGTACATAGCACCATATGCACACAACACTACATATTCATCATGCGCACAACATCATATGCACACAACACTGTGTATCCAACATGCACAAAATACATTATGTACACAACACCACATATCCAACATATACACAGCACCATATATACCTAGCACTACATATGAAATATACACACAACACCATATATACAACATGCATAGAAAATCATATGTACACAATACTACATATGTTACATGTACACATCATCATAGGTACAATCACTGAATACACAACATGCACAACATATACACAACAGTAGTACTGCACATCCCTAGACCACACACTAACTCCACGAGCAACCTTGATTTTAGTGTCTTTCCACTATCCATGCCTATCCTAGCATGTCACAAATCACACTACTTTCACTTTGCTGATGTACCCCTCAACATTACCTATTCATAACATAAACATATTAGGCATAGTACAATCATATAATATCAATTCATGTACACATGATACTGACCTCATAGATATGTCAAAGTTACTCTTCCAAATTGATTCCTCATAAGACCAAGGACCTTTTCATGTCATTCACCTGCATAAGAAATCATTCCTCCACAAGAATGCTCCTTGAAAACCTTGTCATATAGTGACACACACACACACACACACACACACACACACACACACACAGATATATATATATATATATATATATATATATATATATATATATATCTAATAGGATAATGATAGTTTTATGCTAATGATTATATATATATATATATATATATATATATGTGTATATATATATATGTATATATATATATATAATCATTAGCATAAAACTATCATTATCCTATTAGATAACGACATACATACATACATATATACATACACAAATTAGAATTAAACAATCATGATCCATGACAGCCCTGTCAGACACATCCTACATACATACATACATGTATACATATATAAACATCAAGATAATCATGATCACAACACAATTTCTATATATCATAAGATCTAGTTTAAGAGAACTTCCTTTATCCATGCACAACATTGAGAACAACAATTCTCGACATAGCCAAAGAATCTAACACCTTAGATCCATTCACCTTACCCTTTCAAGTTACCTTTCTCATGATTGTCCTGCCACCATCTATTTACACCAATGGACTCAACCAATCCAACCGATTGTCATATTATTACCTTCCGTTGTGCCTACTCATGCACTGAGCTTCATTCGAGCCTTACATTACCTGTTGGGTACCACAAAGCTCTCTGTGAGCTCCATTAACTTTCCTCTTTCCCGAATCAATTCCCAAGACTCTCAAACATAAAAGGAAATAACGATAAATCCAACAAGAATAAAACCATGAAAACGAATAGAAATACAACACTACGAACAAAGTGGCATGATCCTGCACTAGACGCAATCAAGACTGAAAATCAAGTGCAAACAAATCAAAAAGACCAAAAGAACACACGACTAAAAAAAAACACCTTGAATCAATCCCCATGGGTCCCCAATGCTTCCAAGGATAGCTCAACCTGATCCCTCATCAAGATTTCATGGAAATATCTTTTTCCATGCATCCCCTGCATCATATTACCATAACCACATAATTGTCCATGCATAAATAAATATAACAATATACCAGTTATATTACCTTGTTGTGCCAATCACTCTGCCTTGAAACTGAGCACACATGTCAGCCACATGTTCCAAAGATCAAGACAACATATTTATCAATTTAAAATGAACTTTTATCAAGACTAATAACCATGTCATAATCAAATCACAATCATAAGTCATAATACATAATGCTATAACTATCACCTCATCACACTCAAGTACATATCGACTATCTCATCGCATATATGTTAGCAAAACCATCTTAAAACAAGATTATTCCTTCATGAAATCTTACAAACACATATAATCATATCATGAAATTAATAAAATATTCAACAACTATAAATGTACCATGTTATATAAATCAACTAGACGACATTAATAGACACCAATAATGAAATAATCAAACACCTAAGCATCAAGTAAACGACATAATAAAACTCATAACTTAATGTATCTCAGGGGAGAACACCTTGTGTGCACAAACAATCTAGGTTAGCACAATATAAATTCTTAAAATATCAACTCAAATATAAATAAGGTCATCATATCCATAACATTAATTAGCTAACATGTTCACATCATAAACTCATCAACAATTTCCATTCATGCATAACAATTACACATACATAATCAATCTAGTTAGTACAACACACTAGCATAATTAGGTCGACTCATACCTGAATTTCATAACCATAACCAATTGCATAGGCCAATTCAAATTAGAATGATACATATAACATCAAGATCTTAATGCAATAACCCTAATCATCAAGTTAATTAACATATAACAACAACAATTTAATCATATAATCATCAACAACATATAACATAATGATAGGTTAATACCATATCTAACTAACCAACACATGTATGTATGATCACACTAGTCAACTAACATCTATCATAACATCAATAGAATGAGATGCATGCACATAACCATAATGCATATGACTACATTGATCAAACAACATTTATCATACATGTAACCATAATAACAATATAATTACAAACATATAAGTAACCCTAATTCCTACAACAACCATGAATCACATACCTTCATGCCAACAATGCAAACTTGTATGATGATCTGCTCTTACCCCAAAGTCTATTATTGCAATGTCACTTTAATGATATGCATCTCCTACTCTATCTTAACCAACACATTAGAATCATTACATACCAATATCATCATGATGACCTAATTGCATACAATTACCTTATGCACAAAAACCTCAATCAAACCAATGCAAACTTGAGCATATGCACCCACTTGACATGTACAACCAATCATAAACGACCAATGCATGTTCAACATATGAAATAACGCAAGCAAGCATACAAGGATAACATTGAAGCATGACCAATATGTAACCCTAGCATAAGAAATAAATGCATGAACAATATGTAAAAATATGTAAGCAAGTGTGCACAGACAATACACAAGCATGGGAAACACATAACCAATCATACACTTGTGACAACATTTTTACAACAACACCATCAACACTTCCATGGTAACACCACTACCACCATGGCTAACCACAACACGAATGCAACAAGCACATACACCCTAGGTATGAGAAACACATATACAACCAATAGAAACGCATGACCAACACATTTCCCATCCGGTTCAAGGGTTGAACCATGCTCTGATACCACTATGTAAAACCCTCTTCACACATCTACCCAAGTAACCGACTAACAGGGTTAAACATGTGACAAGAGGATACTATAATGATATTCAACCTCTTAGGTTACCTTAAGTAAGTGGAACCGATGGAAACACAAAATATAGACCTTGTACAACAACAACAACACCCCTAGGAGGTAACCCAACCATTTAGGCCTCTTACCCCTGGGTCACGCTGAGATTTTTACCTCTTTGAGCCATAGCCACAATAATAACACTTCATTCCAATAGCCAAGAGCTATAATTGTAGGAATAACACTACATACCAATAGATAGGGCCCCAAATACTCAGTTTTGTGCCTATGAACCTAGGATTTAAGCCATCGTTTCAGGGCTAGAACCTAGTTCAGAGATGATAAATAACAACATGAAAATCACACAGAATCAATCACATTAATAAGAACTCATCTGCACCCCTCCTAACCATGACATGCCTTTTGTCAAATATTTCACAAACATGAAAACCACAGGTATAAACAACATAATATAGCATAGGGGTCTCATACTTATGTGAGAATTTCTAAGAAGCATTGCTCCCCTACATTATTAATTGCAATACAATCTATTTGACCACATATACATGGTGTATTCATTTATAGGTAAAATCATGGGGATATCCATACATCATCACTGTAAAAATACATGCTCGTAACCAACATAATAACAACAAAAATACAAATGATACAAAAACAATAGAATCCACATATAAATCAGTACAGTTGCATACCAAATACCAAAGGAATGAGCTATTCACTATTGAATGTAAAAAAAACCCAGAGATGGGACTTCCACACTCCACCCAACCATAGATTGGTTGATTCAAGTCTCACTTCATCCAATCACCCATGTGCCATATTCCAAGCATGAATGTGGGATCTCATAAAACACATAAATCAAAACCAATCCAAGGCTTCTAGAGGCCAAACCAACTCAACCCTCAACCAATGATTCTACCTCACGGTCGTACATCAAAACCATCACAGATTGATCTCTATCCAAGCTACTCCAGGGCTCCAAAGTTTTTATTCCAACCAGGGCTTCTAGGAATAGTAACTCAACCCCAACTGTTAAAGGGATTCTAAATATTTTTTCCAAACAGGGATTCCAAGACTAGTAACTCAACCCGCCTAGGGCTTCCAGAGCAATTTTTCAACCAATTATTACAGGACTAGTACTCAACCTGAAGTTTTTTTTCCGGCTTCTAGTAGAGCATTTTTCCAATCAAGGATTATAGGAACTAATAACTCAACCCACAGCTAAGGAATCATCAGAATCAAACGGAAAACAATCAATGGAAACAAATCCACAACACCATGCCTATCCAGGAAATGGAAAGACTAGGAAAATCCACTGTCAATCCAGGAAATCCTCCATGCCAAAGACAAATCATGACTAAGAAACCACATGCATATACCATGCATGCCAAAAATAGTGAGGAAAAAATACATGCAACTCGATACCTGTAAGGAAAATTAGTTGTACCCATTGATCTTGATGTCCTCTTGCACTTTCCTTCTCTTCATTTGCCTTCTTGCTCCAAATCACCTAGTATCCACACTCTCCAATATTTCTCCAGGAAAACTCTAATTATCCAAGAGTATCAGAGAGAGTGAGAAAATAATGAGAGCTCCAAAAATGAACTGACCAAAATATTACCAACTGATCCTCAGAAGAATTTTTATTAATGAGGCCTCTATTTTCTTCATTTTCCAATGTTTTCCTTTTTTTTCCTCCTCACATGGAACATGTGACCTTTCATCTCCCTTTTCTCCTAATTTCCATTAGTTTCATAAACAAATGTGCCAAAATTCCATAAAGCCTTTCCAAAGCCTTTGATATTTCCATTTCCAATTTCCTTTAGCCATAATAATTTAAATGAACACCCACTAGGAATTTTTGCCCAAAATTCAGCTTGAAATAAGTGTCCCATCAACTGTGGTTATTATTTTTAAATTTATTAGATGGAATTTTCACTAGGGTTGTTACAATATCATGTGTCAATCATTCCTTAATGAGGGTAATGTCTTTAAATATATGGGGTCTGGGATCTTCCCCAAACCAAAATATCCCTAAAATATTGTTTAAAACAAAAGGCCATGTATATCATTTTCCTTCAAGAAACCTTGATGACCAAGGAGAAGGCCCTGGAGATAATTCTCAAGATATGTCCTTATTGGATCGGTAGTGCCACAAAATCACATGGAAATTCGGGAGGGTTTGTTGTGATTTTGGACCCAACATATTTCTCCTTCCATGCATACAGGACTTGTGAAGGAACTATATTTACCAGTTATTGTAGGGGAACAATACACATATTTTGTACTTGAAAATCTATGCCCCATACACCAATTGTAAGTATTTTTTGGAATCGTTTGACTCATATGGAATCCTGGACGTCCACCTGATGATTATTGTTGTGGATTTGAACTTCAAATTAGAAGCGAGTGAGTATTGAGGCCACAAGGCTAAATTGGACCCACTGGTAGCCTTCTTTAAAGACATTTTTAATCGAAAGGCACTCAAAGACATTGTTTTTGTCCCTTTGTGCCACACTTGGAGTAATGGTCAATCTGGGGAGGAGGGTATTGAAAAAAGTATTGATATATTCTTTTTGGACTCACATTTATGTCAAAGGATGAAACGTATCCAATCCTGGACACTTTTCTCTGATATCTCAAATCATGATGCCATAATCCTATAATGAAAATATGAGCACAAGAAAAATAAGTTATCATTCAAATTCAACCTTATGTGGGTAAACGATCCAGAATTCTAGGAGTTATTTAACCATTCATGGACCTCCTCGCTATCTCTGACCATTGATAATCCTATTATGTTGGTCAATGATAAACTCACGCGATTGAAATCAGAAGTCAAAATTTGGGTGTATAATTGTAGAAAAGTGCTCAAACATGAGCTGCTATCAATTGAAAATGAAATTTCTATTTTATTGTACCTGTTTTCCCCTGGTTATTTATCTGAGTAGAAACATCAATCTATATTGAATCTGGTGATAAGGAAGGAAAATATCCACAAAGTACTAGAAGAGGAATGGAATCAGAAAATTCGTTTAGTGTGGATCAAGATCCAAGACTGGAATACAATTTTTTTTCACTGGGAAACATCCAAAAGGAAACAATTAAATTATATATGGGCCATAAGAGATGAATCTAGGCACATTGACACCTTAGAAAAGGATATAAAATTATAGGCACCTCAATTTTTCAAAAATAAATTCATGGAAAGGGAGGGAGATTACATGACAGAAAAAATTGAACTATTCAACTTGTTCCCAACGATGGTCAATGAAGAGGATACTACTTTGATGGACACTCCAATCTCGGAAGAGGATTTTCTTCAAAAAATAAAGGGGATGGCTAAGGACAAGAGCCCAAGGCCTGATGGTTGGCCTGCTGAACTTTTCCTGCATTTTTTTGAGCTTATGGGATCTGATCTTGTCAATATGGCAGAGGTAGTTAGTTTTTCTGGGCACATTCCAAGTAAAATAAACTCTACCTTCATTACTTTAATTCCCAAGAAATAAAACTCTATGCTTTTATATAACTTTAGGCCAATCTCCATATGTAATTTAGTTTATAAAATGATTTCCAAGATCCTTGTTAACTGCGTCAAAAATATTATTTCCCCTCATATTTCCTTGGAGTAGTTTTGTTTCTTGACTAATAGGAGGATTTAGGATGTTGTTGCTATAGTTCACGAGTGTATTGACTTGGTTAAAACAAGGAAGTTAAAATGTTTCCTTATGAAAATCAATCTCAACTGAGCATACGACTATGTGGATTGGGAGTTCGTCACCATGGTTTTTTACAAAAATGGGTTCTTGGATAGACATGTTCAATGGATCATTGCTTGCATCACAATGAATTCAATGGTGGTTCTCATCAATGGTGAGCCCGCTCAAATTTTCAAAGTCCACAGGGGGATTAGATAAGGTTGTGTTTCCCCCACTGCTATTTATCCTTGTCATGATGCCTTCAGTAGAGGGATCACTGCAATGAAGGAGGCTATCTCTATTTCAGATTGTGGGATCTCAAGAAATAACAAATTGTCTCATCTTATGTTTTTAGATAGTGTCTTATGCATTGGGGTAGCTAAAATATATGAGTGTGAATCCTTGTACAATTTTTTGAGAATTTTTCCAAAGCTTATGATATGATCATTACTAAAGAAAATAATGAGTTAATTTTAGATCATGGGGACTCAGTGGAGATACTTGAGATAACCACATTATTTGGGGTGAAAATGTGTCCCATGTCTGAGGGATTTAACTACTTGGGATGTTATTTAAAGCCTCGCAAATAAAAATACTAGACTGGGAGTCACTTGTCACCAAATTTGAAAATATTTTGACCTGTTGGGACCAAAAATGGTTAACACTTGGGGGTAAGGTCGTCATGAAAAAGGTAGTATTACAAGGAATTTCAGTATTTTGGATGCACCTATTCCATATTCCCCAGTCAATCATACACAAAATTGATTCTATAATTTCTAAATTTGTCTGGTCTACTATTGGTTCCAATATAAATATTCACCTCATTGGATTAAGTTCATTATCTAGGTCTGTTAAGATGGGTGGATGGGGCATTCTACATTCTAGGAGATTCAACCTTGATTTATTGGCTATGAATCTTTTGAGGATCTTCAATGAAAGAGGATTGTGGAAAAGTATTATGTTTTTAAAATAAATACATCATCAGGGGCTAGAGGAGTGGTTTCTACAAGGGAAACATCGAATTCATGTGCATCAATTATTTGGCGTAGCCTTAGGCATGTGATCCCATGGATTTGCAGTAATATCCATAGGTTGGTTGGAGATGGTCAGAAAATCAAAGTTAGGAGGGACACCATTAAAGGAATTCCAAACTTCCATCTCCTTTCGGCCCCAATCATCCATATCCTTAACCTATAGGGGATTGAAAATATTGCAAGCCTTTGGGAGGACCGTCAAATGCCATTTTTTTCCTTAGCTTGGCCTCATGCTTGGAATATTGGTATCCCATATTTTTTGGAGGGAGAATGGGAAGGCCATCACAACCTCCTTTGTTAGGTTGAATTATGTTTCTCACATCAGAAGGATCGCGTGGTTTGGGGTGGTTATATTATGAATGGAAGGATTGTTTCCAAATAAGTATATGAATATATTACCTCGAGCACCCAATATTTACCCTATGTGGACTGCATTTCCCAACTGTGGAGTTGGGAAGCCCCACCAAATATCAAATGCTTCACATGGTTAGTTATTCATTACCACATTTTAACATGGGAAAATATGATTAAGAAGGGATTTGTGGTCCCTAGAATATTCTCACTTTAAAGGGTGCATTCAAAGGACTACAATCATCTATTTTTACTATGTCCCTTTCTAGTTTCTATTTTGGAAAAGGTTTTCACCCTCTGAGGTGTCTCTGTTATCAAAGAATGCTCTTCTATTCCTGATTGTATTAGATCTTGGGTGCACCAAGTTAAAGCCTTCACGAAAGTCCCTATATATGTCCTATGGGGAATTTGGTGCACTCTAAATGAACTTATTTTTGAGGGCATATCTCTCGATGTTAATATCACTTCCCTGAGGATGTTGCGTATTTTCATGAAATTGACCCTTCAATTCCCAAAGCCACTTCCCGATCTATTACACTTGTATATTTGGCTGACATATTCCCAATATACTATTTTGATAGGGCCTCCTCTAGTGGTCATTGCGGATGTGGAGTTTCTCTCCAAGTTGACCCCTCTTTGCATTATCATTTTCGTTCATTTGGAGGCTATAGGGACAATTGTCGAGCTGAAATGATATCATTATGGGGATCTCTTTAATGCACTTCATGGCTTGGCATTAACAACAAAATTATAGTTTGGGATTCACTTTCATGATCCACTAGATCCAAGGGTGAAATGATTTGGAGGTCCCCAAACTTTGCAATTGGATGCAGTTGATTTGGGATTTATAGGCCGCAATATCTAAGGTTTCTTTTCAGCATCTATACATAGAATAGAACATTGATTTCGATTCACTCTCCAAGTGTGTTCCAGGGCATATGTTTTTTAAACAACTATTCGATGGAACGATCAATGGTCAGGGTGGTTTCGCGATATAATATCAGTTTCCTTGGAATATTTTTAGTTTTCATTCCATTGTATTTCATTTCCTATCCTCTTCTCTCGGTCTATCATTTCTTCTATGATATTTGATTTTTTAGTTCTTCCCCTGTGATGGTATCTTATGTTTTTTATTTATGAGACAACAAGATTTTTTTTTTTATATTTCTTTACATGTAGTAGTCCAGGTCTTTTGTAGGGTAGCATACTAGCATATAACCATGATTAAGATATAATATTATGTAAAAATTTCTTTGATTAATGAAGGAATGTTCCATTTTTTCTCCTAAATTAAAGGTGGAATCAATTGTTTATGAAATTTATGTCATTTTGTTGCAAACATTCAAGCGAATTCATGACCAAAATTTGGTTTCAATCTGTATATTTCTCTTCAATTTTGGCTCTAATATTGCCTGGAATGAAGGAGATTCTTTTTTCTAAGTGTTCAGGCCTACCTCAACACAGAAGGAACATCGCTAGAGTTTTATTCCTTCAGATAAATAACAGACACACTTCTCAAGGGTTGGAGAAGTGGTCATCGATTCGTGGTTATTTGGTTTGTGCTTTTTTCCATGATGCAGGGTTACTTTTTCTCTACCCTCTATTTGTGAGTGGGGAAAAGAGAGCGATAATGATGTCAACAAAGTGTTTGTTGAAATTCTAGAAATAGATACCCACAAGTTGTATGGTCAATAATGTAAAATGTCTGATAAAAGTCTCCTGCCAAGAGTTGGGGACTTATATCTCTAAAAATTCCCAATTTTTTTTAGGTATACATCAAGAGAGTCTACTTTCTTCTAGGTCGTAGCAGCAAATATTTTGTTTGTGCTGCGTGACAACATTAAAATTAAAACAAGAATCCCTATGGGGGAGATGCAACTCCTTTATGGAAGGATACAACTAAAGATGACAAAAATTATTAGAGAGTATGACATCAAGAGGGATGCCACCATCTCTATAGTTGTAGGCTTGAAGGGAGTCTCCAGGGGAAATGGGGCTTCCTTGGACAAAAATTCTAGGTCTTTCAAGGATGCCCTAAAACTAGCCCCCAACTCTCAACCACCTAAGGATATTTCAAGTCAAGTTTTCATGGTGGAAAATTCTTCGGAGACCCCATTGTTGGAGGTCAATGATGTTATCATGAAGTTAAGGGTGGAAGATTATAAACAATGAGCAATTATATGTTGGTTCAATGGCTTTTGGATCTTGTCTTCAACCCTCCAAAATTAGATTCACCTGAAATTATCCCAAATAATAGAGATAATATATTGTTTGAAAGGTTATTTTGTGGTATTATTTAAAAATATTGAAGAACAGTAGAATTATTTTGACCAGGGGCCCTGATTTTGGGGAAGAGCTAGTCTTCTGATTCAACCATGGTTTCTGAAGTTTAAGCCTCTTACCATGAATACTATACTTGTTCCTATGTGGGTTAGACTTCCAAACTTACCCCTCCAATGGATATGGATAGAGATCCAAAAAGATATTGGAGATTCAATAGGCAGATCCATCAAAATGGATAGCAATAGATTGGGTAAAAGAGTATCACTTTCATCTGCATCTGTGTTGAATTGGACCGCGGTGAGGGTTTACTGAGAACAATCATCCTCAAGATGGAGGGTAAGGATTATACCTAACCATTGGATTACGAAAGTACAGTATTCAGATGTAGAAGGTGTCAATAGCCTGGGCACCTCTAGAATGATTGTCCTTCTTATGAAGAGGAAATTTGATCCCATGTGCCAAAGAAATATAGCCATGGATGAAGGGACCTAAAGCCATTAGTTGGTTCTAAGAACTCTATCGGTCAGAAGAAGGATGGTCCTAAACAAAATACCCCATCCCCGAACAATGAAACCTCTCCAAATCTAGTACAACCCCCTATAACATCAACTCATCGCTCAGTATAGGATAATCTCTCAGTGAAGGACAATGAAAGAGCATCAACCTTAATTGTGTTGATTATCTGTGGCCAAAAGTGTGCTCATGGATCTGACCATCCAAATAGTGTGAAATAAATAATGACTTTGAATGAAATTGTAGCTATGGATATTTCTCAAAAAAATGAGGAAATTTGTATATCTTAAACGATTACAGACCACATTGAAGGATGGATTGATATACGTAGGATAAAGGGGAAAAAAAAACCCTTGAATCATCCTAGTATCTTATACTAGAAAGTGAAATATTATATTTTGGATGTTTCTAGTTTTCCAATGTATCTGCCTTTTTTAAATCAATAGAATTCAATTGAAAAAAGAGTGTGTGTATAAAAAGAAAAAAACATTACAAAAATCAATAATCCCACTCTTACTGTGGTAGCTATGTTAATTGTTCACTTTACAACAAAGTGTGAAGGAGATGTAGTAAAAATATTTCACTCTTACTCTCAGCCATAAATAAAAAATTTGGATATCAATATGAAGTAACACCAATATAGATCCATCTTAATCACTCATCTACCAAGCACCATGAGGGATCAATTATCTCAATATGAAAACCTATTTTATATTGCAAAACTTGAAAAAGGGTTCACACATAAGAGACTCTCTCTCTCTCTCTCTCTCTCTCTCTCTCTCTATATATATATATATATATATATATATATATATATATATATATATATATATATATATATATATATATATGCATTGTGTGGTAGCTATGTTAATTGTTCACTTTACAACAAAGTGTGAAGGAGATGTAGTAAAAATATTTCACTCTTACTCTCAGCCATAAATAAAAAATTTGGATATCAATATGAAGTAACACCAATATAGATCCATCTTAATCACTCATCTACCAAGCACCATGAGGGATCAATTATCTCAATATGAAAACCTATTTTATATTGCAAAACTTGAGAACGGGTTCACACATAAGAGACTCTCTCTCTCTCTCTCTCTCTCTCTCTCTCTCTCTCTATATATATATATATATATATATATATATATCTGTGTGTGTGTGTGTGTGTGTGTGTGTGTGTGTATTAGACACCATGTGTAATTTTCATTATTTATAGATAAATTTAAAATAATTCAATTAGTTATTAAAAATATGGATATGTGTAATCATTCAAATCTTAATAAAACTATTATTAATAATAAAAATATTCAATATGGGTCATAAATAAGATATTTAACTATGCAATATTAAATAATATTAATGTGTGAAAATATTTTAATACCACAAAAACATTTTAATAAATAAAATATTTAAATGAGAACTATGCATATATGTATATATTATACAAATCAATTTAAAAGGATTTTTTATGGTTAAAACATTATTAGTAATCTCCCTATTTTACATTTTGGCCCTTTTTCAGGTATGTGTTTAGGTCGTTTCTTTTTAAATATTACAAAGTTTTGTTGGAATTGCAAATCCAAGCTGTATATTCTACACAATCCAAGTGCCCAAGGGGACTTTCAAGCTATTGCATCCATTTATGCATTCAAAAATACAATTTAAATGATGGAAACATATATATATATATATATATATATATATATATATATATATATATATATATATATATATATATATATATATTGTTGAATATTGCAACAAGAAATAGTGAAAGTGGCATCCAGAAACATCATTCCTTGATCCTAGTGAAAAATAATCACCTAAACTAGGTGGGGCCCACAAAGGCTATTTTTAGGTGTATGTCTATTTTTAGAATGGTGAGCATATTCTAAAATTAGCAAGAGGTTGATTTTAGATGGTTGAGAAAATTCTATCTTTGGATGAATTTCTATTTTTAGAATATGGGTGAAGTCTATTTATAGATCGCTAATCTAAAAATAGAATGCATGTCGATTATTATTAGCCCTTAATAATAATCAAACAATAAATAGTAACTTATTCTCTTGGAGCACTTTATTTCAGTGAACAGATGTGGCACATCAGTGGGATGAAGGAATTACACAATTCCTAGGGTGATTGGTGACTCATGCATGGAGGACTTCGTTATAACTGATTGTGACAAGTTGTAACAGAGTTGGAAGAGTAGTTATGTTAGTTGTTATTTAGTTTAACTCAGTTCAATGAGCTAAACTCAGTTGTGCTAGTTGTAAATGAAAATACACTAGTGATAGATGAGTGAATTAATTATTTAATTAATTCACAAGTAGTGTCTTACTTGCAACTGAAGAAATACAACAGTTAACTACTTGCATGTCAGATCCAGTGGAGACCCAGTGGAGAGATAGGTGAAAGGGTGATATGGACTATCAGTTTTGACTATAGTGATGCATTCAATGTATCTACACACACATTGGATATTCTTATGAGGGTTGCGCAGTGCAAGCAAGGTAAGGTCGAATTCATTAAGGGTTCTTCTTCAGCATGGATTGCACAGTGGAGGCAGGCTGTCAGGAGGCAAGAAATTGGTGCATAGATATGCAAATTTCTACATGACAATGTGTGCTGATTTTATATTGCACTGAGAGCTCTATGAGCTAATATTTGTATGAAATTGTTACATGTTCCATTGATATACATAATATATGATATTTGGGGTTTTTAGCTTTAAGCTTTCCTGGTAAAACATCTTGTTATGTGCGATTGATTTTGCTTCATATGTGTTTTGCAATTGGTGATTTAATTTCCGCAAAGAATTAAGTGGAAGGATTCTATATTTAACATAAGATTAATTTTTTAGATCAAGAGGATCCGGAAATACATTATTGTGTTTATAAATTTCTACATGGTATCGAAGCAGTGTTAATCACTGGAGATTGCAATATTGAAGCGGTGTTGAGTTTTGTGCTGGTGGACAATTCGAATTTGTTGCAAGAATTTCTCGGTGCGATAGTTGAGTAAACATTGAAATGGCTTTCAATGGGTTGCGGTTGGAGTATGAACTTGAGGGCAGCTCGAACTACATAGCCTGGAAGGACAAGATGGAGGCAGTGCTTGAAGATAATGGCTTGAAGGAGTTCATCGATAGTGATGTTCCTAAGCCCACTTCGGTGGATGTTGCAGTACTTGACACATGGAAAAATAAAGTAGCAAGGGCGAGGAGGATTCTGTTGGAAGGTGTGAGAGACCATATTGTGTCAAGCCTTCATGGGAAAGGCACTCCATTTGAAATGTGGAAGGCTTTGACAGATCTTTTCCAAAGCAGCAGTGACCATAGGACGATGGCGCTGAAGAATAAACTCAGAAAAATCAAGATGGAGAAGAACGACACTATTCCAGTATACTTGACAAAGTTTGTCCAATGCAGGGATGAGCTTGGGAGTGTAGGAGTCAGTTTTGCGGATGATGACTTGGTGAGCTTAGCTCTCCTTGGGCTTCCGAAGATTTGGCATAGTTATCAAGACTTTGTCAATAAACAAGAGAAACTGCCAGATTGGGAACGACTATGGTCGGATCTAGTGCAGGAGGAGTTCAGGTGGAACACCAGGGATGGCTCTTCATCAAAGCATGATGATGAAGAGGATTGTGATTTGGTTTCCAAGGTGAAGAATAATAAGGGGAAGAAATTCCATTCTAGATCTGAGGCCGGTGAAGATGGAAAGGAGCACAACATGTCCAAAGTGAAGTGTTTTCACTGTCATGAGTTTGGACATGTTGCCACAAATTATCCACATAAGAAGAAGAACAAGATGGTTGCTCGAGCTGCAACTGGTGAGGCACTTCCCTCACAATTTGAGCTTGATTTCTCATTGATCGCATGCATGGTGTCTAGTGAATTGGGATCGAGTTGGTACTTTGATAGTGGTGCTTCCTTTCACATGACGGGAGATGAGAAATTGTTCAGTGACTTGGTGGAGAAAGATCTCCATATGCATGTTGAGTTGGGCAACGATGGACGATGCAGTGTGACTGACATTTGTACAATTACCTTTCAGAGGGTGTCAGGTAAAATATTTCATTTAAAATATTTTGTGCATGTTCCAGGTTTAAAGAAGAATTTAATCTTAGTCGCAATGTTAGAGGATAGAGGCTATGATGTTGTCTTTAGTGAAGGAAAATTTTTCCTACGACACAAAGCAATAGGGCTAGCCAAGAAGGTTGGAATTCGAGTTAAGAATCTCTACAGGCTTGAAGTAAATGGGATTTCTACGGAGCTTCCTACTGTTGGGAAGTGCGAGGAAGACATGCAATTGAAGCTTGAGATGGAGCAGGTTTTGCATGCATGTAAGAGTGAACCTCGAGATGTGGAGCAGCCATAAGAGGAGGATCATGGAGTGGGAGAAACCACTCATGTAGAGAAATTTTGTGCAAGATGGGAAGAGGGAGTGCATGCAGCTATACCACTAGGTAAGAGGTGGGGCGACATGCATGAGTAATCCTAAGAAGATATTTATGGGCAGGATTCATTGAGACGGTGTGGATCTCATGAATTGAACCTAGCTACGAGGCTCCCACAAAGCAGCAGTAGCATGATCAGTTGAAATTGATGTAATTAGATCAAAGTGACAGTGTCGGATACTGGAGCGCGGATCAGAGTTGACAGCAAGTGCAGAGTGCATGGGTGTAGATTTCAATAGCGCAGTGGTTCCAGAAGACATGCGCAGTTGGTACCAGCAAAAGTCAGAATACTTTGATGACAGATGCATTATATTGATCCAGTTGTTTGGAGGCTATTCAGTTTCGGAAGTGTTGCATGCAAGTATTGCAGGGCGGATGCATGGAGTTGCAGGGTGCATGCAAAGATAGTCATTTCTTGTTGAGAGGGAGTGTTGAATATTGCAACAAGAAACAGTGAAAGTGGCATTCGGAAACATCATTCCTTGATCCTAGTGAAAAATAATCACCTAAACTAGGTGGGGCCCACACAAACTATTTTTAGCTATATGTCTATTTTTAGAATGGTGAGCATATTCTAAAATTAACAGGATGTTGATTCTAGATGGTTGAGAAAATTCTATCTTTGGATGAATTTCTATTTTTAGAAGATGGGCGAATTCTATTTATAGATTGCTAATCTAAAAATAGAATGCATGTCGATTATTATTGGCCCTTAAATAAAATCAGACAATAAATAGTAACTTATTCTCTTGGAGCACTTTATTTCAGTGAACAGATGTGGCACATCAGTGGGCTGAAGGAATTACGCAATTCCTAGGATGGTTGGTGACTCATGCATGGAGGACTTCGTTATAACTGATTTTGGCAAGTTGTAATAGAGTTGGAAGAGTAGTTATGTGAGTTGTTATTTAGTTTAACTCAGTTCAGTGATTTAAACTCAGTTGTGCTAGTTTTAACTGAACATACACTAGTGATAGATGAGTGAATTAATTATTTAATTAATTCACAAGTAGTGTCTTACTTGCAACTGAAGAAATACAGCAGTTAACTGCTTGCATGTCAGATCCAGTGGAGACCCAATGAAGAGATAGGTGAAAGGGTGAGATGGAATATCAGTTGTGACTATAGTGATGCATTCAATGCATCTACACACACATTGGAGATTCTTATGAGGATTTTGCAGTGAAAGCAAGGTAAGGTCATATTCATTCAGGGTTCTTCTTCAGCAGGGATTGCGCAGTGGAGGCAGGCTGTCAGGAGGCAAGAAATTGGTGCATAGATATGAAAATTTCTGCATGACAGTGTGTGACAATTTTATATTGGACCGAGAGCTCTATGAGCTAAGATTTGTATGAGATTGTTACATGTTCCATTGATATACATAATATATGGTATTTGGGGTTTTTAGCTTTAAGCTTTCCCAGTAAAACATCTTGTTATATGCGATTGATTTTGCTTCATATGTGTTTTGCAATTGGTGATTTAATTTCGGCAAAGAATTATGTAGAAGGATTATGTATTTAACATAAGATTAATTTGTTAGATCAGGAGGATCCGGAAATACATCATTGTGTTTATAAATTTCTACATATATATATATATATATATATATATATATATATATATATATATATATATAAACTATGAGATGGATAAAAAAATTTGATGTGTGAACATTTTTTCAAGTTTTTCACCAGACAAGAGGTTTGTGTATCAATAAAGTTGATCTCTCTCACTAATTGGTAGATCAATGATTAAGATGGATCTTTATGGAATATTTTAAGTATTAAGTTTTTATATCGTTATTAAATAAATTTAAAACATCATGTTTTCAAATATCATGGGTTTATTCTTTATAATTATAATTTACAACCCTAGAAGACAGGTCTAGAGTGTTTGAAAATGGCCCTTATTTTTACAATAATGTAGTTTATTTATGTGGTTTTGGGAGGAATGCTATAACCCCAAAAAGAGCAATTCCTAACAGCACCAGTATGGGTGAGGCTATTTTCATTACCCAAATAATTTTAGGATCCAAAGGTTATTGAAGGAATCAACAACTCTATAGGATCCATTTTCAAGATATTGGAGGTCACCAGACAAGGGAGGTACACCTCATATGCCAAAATATGTGCCTACATGAATAGCTCTCAGCCATTTTCCGAGTCTATTTAAATTGCATACCAAGATGAAATCTGGAGTTAACTTTTGTATCATGAACATGTTAGTTTCAAGTGCTATAGATGCCATTTATACAAATACTTCATGATTTATCAGGAGGAAGTGAAAAAGGAATATCAAACAAAAACTTTAGAGGGTTTTCAAATAGAAACAATGAGAAGGAGAAACCCTAGAAATCAATCTACTCAACCAGAGGCAACCTCAATTCCAACTAGAAATAAAAATTTGGTGCTTATCAACTAGAATTAAAAAACAAAGCTACCTGAATATCTCATGAATCTAAACTCAAATATAGAGGAGACCCATGCCATGCAAAACATCACCTAAAAGGAAGGCTCCATAAACCTTATCAGAAATCCATATTGAGGATGAGGTACTCATGTTGAACGTGACAAGAATGGATGTGGAGAGAGACACTGAAATATTGAATTGATATGGGAGAATCTTGTTAAATCTACTTGAAGAATCAAAAAATAAAAATATGAGCATGATCCCAAAACATTAGAAATACCAATATCGCCAAATATGTTTAAGAGTGAAGGAATAAATGCAGACATCCACAGGGGAAGTGGGATCATCAATAAAGTGTTTGGGGGTACTTACACAAAGTGGGAAATACAAAGCCAAATACCATAGGGAATTCATGAAAAGGGGCAGAAGGAAAAACAAGGCATCGATTAAAATAGTTAGGGAACACCTTGTTAATACCAAATAGGTGACATTTGTATCATAAGTGCTTAATTGACCCAAACATGCCACACAATGAATATTATCTCCTAGAACATTCATGGTCTCAACAATAGAGGTAAACAAAGGTATCTTAGTGACTGGATTAAAAATGAAAATATGACCATATTTATGATCAAAGAAATGAAAGTTTCAAGTGATAGAGTTAAGGAAATTGCCTCTAAATGTTGTAGGGGTTGTGAATCCATAGTGTTAGATTCCAAAGAGTGAGGGGTTTATTCTTGGTAAACCTATGTAGATATCATTCAATATTGGATAACACTCCCACATATTGTCTTGGGTCACTTTCATAATGTAGGAGCTAAGGATTCAGGATTTTTAACAATGATATAGAACCCACACATTCCTATGGAAAAATCATCCTTCCTGGAAAACATCAAAAAAATAAGATCCCTCCATAATGAGGAACTGTGAGTTATATGTGAAGACTTATATCTTATTAAATATCTTGAAGAGAAGAAAGGAGGATATAAATATTAGAATAATAGGTACAACATTTTACTAATCTCCTTCATCAACTTCATGTGGCATACCTAACCACTATAAATGATATTTATAGTTGGAATAACTACATGGGGGGGACACATCAAGTGGATAGTAGATTGGACCAGTTTCTAGAGTTATAAGCCCTATTAGAGAGGAGTATCTTTTTTAAATACTCCATCCTACCAAGTATCAACTTAAACCAATGGAAAATCCACTTGTGGTTGGACCTTAAAGTGGCTCCCCATAATCGACCCTTTAGACTTGAAAGCATATAGCTTCATGATCTAGATTTTATGCCAACATCCAAAGGTTGGTGTGAGGAAATACAAGTCCATTGAAGACATAACATGCACATCTTCCAAATTAAGCTCAAATAATTTAAATAAACTTAGAGAATGGAACAAAAATGAATTCGACCACATTCTCAAAGAGAAAAAGTCTTAGAATCACATATGAAAGAGGTGAAACAACACATTATTCTAGGAGGAAATGCAGATGCACTAGTAATTAAAGAGGGACAATTCATCAATCAAATAGAGAAGCAAAGGAAGCAAGAGGAGATGCTCTAGAAACAAAAATCTCGCATGTGGTGGCTGAAAGGAGAACAAAATTTGAAATTATTCCATAACGCAATGGTGAAGCACCGACATAGCAGAAATATATTTTCCCTCTCTTCTTGGGATGGGAAATTTTTGGTGCAACATGCATAGTTGGAACAAAAACTTTTCTCTTACTATCACTACCTATTAACATATCCCACTTCAAATATATTGGTATACATCTAAGGAATTACATCCCATATCCCAAACTTAATTCATTTAGCTTGTAATGAAGCCCTAATGCTTGAATTCTCGTTTGCAGAGGTGGAGGATGCAGTGATGGTGATTCCAAATAATAAATCTCTAAAACTGGATGGCTTTACGACAAACTTATTTCAATCTAGTTGGACTTTCCTAGGCTCGAAGTTTCATGCTCTAGTCAAAGAATCTCATCACTCAAAAATAGTATGGCTTGGACTTAATTCTACTCTTATTAGATCAGCAAGTTTAATAAGGTAGACTCTGCAAGTGGTTTTAAACCAATATCCTTTGAAATTGTGTTTACAAGATTATATCAATTATAATTTTCAAACATCTAAAACCTCTACTTAGTACTATCATTTCGACAAAGTGAACCAATTTTGTCGAAGGATACAAAATTTTGGATGGGATAGAAATATAATATCCACTCACTAAGGAATCCAAATGGCTAGGAATGTTGATAAAACTAGACCTATCAAAATCCTATGATTAATTAAATTGGGAGTATCTTCTTCAAACCCTCCAAGACTTTGGTGTTTGGAATTAGTGAATTTCCTAGATTAAAACACTAATATACACCCCCTTATTATACATTCTCTTGAATGTCTCCCCCACATCTAATTTAAATCCTTTTATAGGTCTTTGACAAGGGGATCCCCTTCCCCCTCTCTATTCATACTTATATTCGAGGGCATCAAAATAAAATCATAGGGCTTCACATATATGGTAATGATTTCCCATCACTCATCAATAGTTCATTAATGATATTATTCTCTTTGGAATTCCAATGATGGGGGATATTACAAATTTGAAAAACATCCTCAATGAATTCTTGGAGGCTTCAGGTATGATGATCAATACTAACAAATCACTTATATATTTTTTTAATAATAACGTTATTGTATAGAGAAATATTGCTCGTATTTTTTATTTCCAAATAGGTAAACTCCTTGCTAAGTACATGGGGTACCCACTAGTGGAGAACTCCTTATGGGTCACATATTGGCAGGGTATACTTCAAAGGCTCTCCAACAAACTAGATAGTTGGGAATTATACATACTCAACTTGGCGAGTCGTCTACTATTCCTCCTCAATTCAGTCCTTCAAGTTCCCCAAACATACCAATTATCAGTTTTAGTAGCCCCTAAAGAAATATTTAAAAACAACATCTCCTTGTATAGAATTTTTCTTTAGAGAGGAGGAAAAAAAAAAAAAATCATCTTTGGTCATCAAGGATAAAATTTGCATCCCCAAATTGGCGGGGGGTTTGGTTCATAAATACCAAAACATTCTTAATAAGGAAATGGGATATAAGCTCTAGTAGAGGTGGCTTCAGGTAGGTAATGAATTATGGAAACATTTTTTGAATATGAAGTATTACCAAACCTCTTCTCAATCAGATAAGCTAAGAGAAACAAAATATGCATTAAGCTCCTCTATAAGGGATCTATCATGAGTAAATATATCCTTATTCAAAGTCATGCCTTTTGGGAGATAAAGAGTGACTGTGTAACACTCCTTTGGAAGGATTATTGACAATAAATTCCCTTCCTGGGGATCGAAAAGAGTTATGAGATCTGGAGGCATTTACAAAAACTCAACAATTTACCATAGTACAAGATTTTTGGAAACCTTTTTCCCAATCTACTCTATGGAGAAGGTGGAAGACGATGGAGGATTGGCCTGAGCATCTAACCACGAAAAATTGGCCTATACTAGCTCAGTAGTTGAAAATTCATAAAATTATAATTGACTAAGGCTAAGATAAAATTTGTTAGAGATATCAAAATAAAGTAATGTTTACACTCAAAGAGGTGTATACATTTATGGTTGGACAAAATGAACTTTAGAGGGAACCACTCTGGAAAATAGTTTGGATGCACAAGAATTGGCCTAAAGTAGATCAATTATTGTGGTGAGTTGGAAAAAATAAAATAATTTCATGGGATCAATTTCAAAAGAAGGGATTTTAGGGTCCTTCAATCTTCCCTCTATGTTGGAACCAGGAAGAGAATATGGAGCACCTCATAAATTGTTTCCCCTCATCCTTTATGGACTTAGATTTTATGCCTATTTGGATATTAAAACTTTAACTGCAACAACCTTGTGGAAACAATGGCACAATGATGACCTTCAACAATCCCATTTTGAATCATGCATGGATTTTGGTTCCATGCTTTGTGATGTGGTTGAATTGAAAAGAAAGAAATAAGAGGATATTTAAATACATGGAAAATTAAGATGAAAAAGTTTTCAAATGAAACATTAAGCAGACCATCCTCTCAGAGGATTGGACTTAGGAGGACTGAAAACTTTATCAACATGATATAGGTTTATGACCAAACTAGATCTGTCACCATATATGATCCCTAGAATCCACACCAAGTCTCCAAGAAGTAGGAGCAACTCTCCCACAATATTAAATCCTCCCCAAATGGTATTTGTGAAGCTAAATTTCGGTGGTGCCTCTAAAGGAAATACTGGTCAAGCAAGATATGGGGGGATCTTCCACGATTAGGAAGGATGAGCATTAAAGTTGTATATTGGAAATTGTGGCATAACTAGTAATAATGTGCCATAGTTCATTTCTTTAGACAAGGGTTTGATCCTAGCTAAAAATAGAGGTTACATAAAGTTATAAGTCGATGGTGACACTCATCTGGCTATAATAACAATGAGAGAATAATAAATGGGATCCAAATAGAAAAAAATTAAGATTTGGTGACTAGAGAGCCTCATATCATGCATTCAAAGCTTGATCCAATCTATCCCCTCCATCATTTCCTCATAATTTCAACGTTTTGGTAACAAGGTCCTCAACTTCCTAGCTAATGAGGGATTCAAAGACCAGAACCTCTGCTTGGCAGCATCACGGTCAATTGAGGTGTGGTCCAATTAAAAGGAAGAACCCCAAATCATCCTAAACCATAACAAATTTATCCCAATCGAGGTGTCATAATTCGAGACACTGGAGGAGGAGGAAGAGACCAACACCCCGCTACCTCCCATCGCATTTAAGAGGAGGGGGTAGCATGGCTAACCCACACCATGAATTCATACATGCAAACAATTATTCCTTTCTTTAATAATAACGTATAATAATAATCTTTGTTTGATCACTCTCAGTTGGGAGACCATGGATCCACATTTAGTTGGTGTTCTTACGACATGCCCCTATTTTTGGTGGGGCGATTCCCCTATGGAACACGTTGTGTGGGGCTTTAACCTAGCTTCTACAACCCAATTTTGTGTGGCAGGATATGTGTTTCTACTCTGGTGTGAATGGTAGTATTTCCATGGCCAATCCTTGGTATGTATGGTAATTATGGGAGGTTCTATCTCAAGGGATGTTAATATCCAATGCATGAACTAGACCCTAAGAAGCTACGAGGGGAGAAGGTCAATTATAACAGTGAAGGATTATTTTGGGACACTGATGGAAATTACAGTGATAGCCCAAGCGAGGGATGGTGGTGAAATGAAATATCTCTTCCTCGCATCAACATAAGTTCAAGCTCGTTGGGCCAACCAATGTTGATTAATTCATGCTATGTTCAATTCCTCCTACTTTTTCTATTATTTTAATTGTTTGGATTATCTTTGGAAGTTGTTGGTATGTAGTGTTCATATCACGGTGGGGGTGAGCATGGCTTTGTTCTCTCTAATTCTTTATGGTTGTTGGACCCTACCCAGATTCCTTTAATCTCTTCCCCTTAGTCAACCTAACTCACAAGAAGTTGTTATAGACTCCCATGGAATTTAAAGTTTTCCTAGGCCTTATTTTTACTAATTTCTCTATTTTATAGTCCCCCCCATTTCTCGGTCTTTTTGGTGATATTTGTATTTTGGTTCATAGTAAACCAGCGTGGCATGCCTCAAAAAAGCATGTGAAACCACTAGAGGTATGGTGGAAAAGGTACCCAAGGCTGAATACAAGCCTAATCCCAAGCTCCAAATGCAGCAGTCATTTTTCACTCTTCTACTCCTCATCCAAGAGGAATTTTTTCAACTTGAAGCCTTAACCACTAATGATCACCAAGCCTATTGATACTATGAAATTCAAGATGACGTAGCCTATTGGGTTATTTATCTTGGAGATTCCAAGGGAATATGGAGACATTATTTGAACTCCATTTCCCTCCATTAGTAAATGAAAACACTCATGGGAAGGTTCGTGAAGGAAAAAAATGAAGATCGTAATGGCATTATCTCCTTTGTTAATGAAATCCAACATGTTCAACGCAATCAATGTTCTTGTATTTTCAGTTTGGATGCTTGGCTTGCTCACATAGAAGGCCATATCGAGTGTGGCCTAAAATCTCCAACACTAGTAGGAACCAATGCTCGGGATTGGGACCCAATCACTTCATATGATTCTTGATGTTATATTTAGCCACTCAACATGTCTTTTACATTTAGTAGTTTAGTTTATTACAACTGCCACAGACTTAACAATGATATCTTTTGAAATTTTGGGAAATCTAGATTAATATCCACCATCAACAATACAAGTTTTCCTTGAGGTAGATTATAACCAAACTTGGCCTAAAAAACATTATAAGGTTTTGGATGAAGTCATTTTGAAGTAATATAGTTTCAATTTAAAAGAAAAAAAAAGTAAAAAATTAATAAATAAATTTTTATTATATTATATTATATTTTATAGATGTAGTTATAGCATTACATAGAATCTTGACCTTACTATACCATTAAAAAAATAACGTGATGAAATGAAATAATAATAGTTTGATATGGAAAAGTGAATAACGATAATAATTCATATTTGAAAATATATCGAAACATTAGGTTTTTATGCTTTCAAGTCATTGAAATATTTCCTTAGTTTAATTGTTACATATATTTCTAATAAAATAATAAAAATATAGTTTTATTGTTACATATATTTTTAATAGATTAATAAAAGTGAAAGAGTATTTGAAAACCAAAGTAGTTTTTAAAATACACTAATGGAGGTGTCTGACCCAAGGACATCTAATATTGACAGTGGGGACGTTAACACTATAGGAACAAATGTGCTAGGTGATATTTAAGGATGAAGGCAAGTGGCATGTAGGAGGTTGGTTATCTGGAGAGTTTGGAAGCCAAACTAGAGTTATAAGGGTACATGATGAAAGTCTACAACAGAGGTTAATAGTGGTTATGGTAACTAAGGAGGGTGGCGACAAGGTAAAGGAGGATGCACATGCTAGCTGACTGTGCATTCCCCTTTCATTGTGTGTGTTTCATTGCGAAGCTAGTTCAAGAAATAGGGCTAGAGGTTTTCTTGAGAGAAAGGGTGTGAGTTGTTGGGTCTCGGACCCACGTGACGAGGTGAGCGATAGTTTTTCAAAAGGTTGGAAATTTAAGGGTCATGGCAAGCTAATACATAACTTCACTTCTACGGGAGGTTTCACGCCTGGAGGAGGTCTCTTAGTGGGCTAGTAATCATTATTGTTTCACTTCCCACCCTTTGGCTTGGAGTGGTGTTTAATTGACTTGCTATCATGTATATTTGTTTTGATTGGTTGTTTATGTTGAATTTGGGGATGTTGAATTTGTGGGGGGGGGGGGGTGGCCTAAAGGGGCTCTCTCTTTCTAGTGTCTTGTAAGGTTCTAGTGGTTGGCAGTTTCTGCTTCTAGCATTGAGGGAGCAATGAAGTCTGAGATTCTGCGGGGTTACTGGGCGTCTTTTAGATTCTTCCCCTTTGGTGGGGCTTCTTTGCACGGTGGTCTGTTTCCTTCGATCCAACGTGAATGCGATAGTGGTTGATCCAGAGAGATGGTGTGGGACCTGTTTGTTGTTTACTTGGTGTAATAGCGAGCGTGAAATGCTTCATTAGAGGGGTCAAGCTAGGTGTGGTAAGGCCCTCCATGGTGATATGAATGCTGGGGTTGATAGAGCAGGGGTAGAACATGGCGGGGGAGGGAATTACTAGGCTTCAGATGGTGCATTTTTCGAATAATTTGGGCCAGTACCTGGGGCATTGGTGGCCCCGTCATCCCTAGAATGTATTGTTGGGTAAAATTACCTGGTAATGGTATATTTAGGAGAGATGTGACAACAACAACATGAAGATAGAAATGATTTGATCAATTTTCTAAACAACATTCAACATAATCAGTGGGTGGCAATGAATAGGATGGATTCTATCCAACATAGACAACGATGCATGGTGGAGAAACTGGGTCAAATCAAAGGAATAATTGGTCACCTGGAATACCATGCTCATGATGGAATTCAATTTTTGGGTCCCTTAGATGTTCGGCAAGGTCCACCGGCTCTAAGAAATTTTTTATGATGGTTGGTTTTGTTTGTATTCTCGTTGTTTTCTTGTGTATTTGTGTTTTTTGCTTGAGCTCGGGATATAGTGTATGTCATTTTATTTTATTTTTTCATATAGCTGTCCTAGATAACAAATTTGGTCGAAGTGAAACTAGGAGAGAAAGAAAGAAATGGAAAATCAAATATAATTTTTTAATCAGATAATAAAATCCCTTTTATTGAAAAAAATAATTGTTAAAATAATTAATTATTTGTTTATTTTAGTCGATTATCAATCATTTTTCTCAAAACATTTAATGCAGTTTAAATAGACAACATTTTATAAATAATATGTATGAGTAAACATTATACAAAGTAAAAATTAGACCTATATTTTCCCATTCATCAAGTGGAGCGTAGGAGGTCATACTAGGGCAAAACCATGAGCGGGCAAACATTGTGGAACTTTAATCGAAGAATATTTTGATGCCGAGAAAGGTTCCCTTTAGGGTGCAAAAGTTCCATAAGAAAAATGTGACCAAGTTTATAGCCATTTTTGTCATAAATTTCACAGTCAGCGTAGTGGTGCTCAAAATATTCATTCGAGCAGTGGATTTTTCGTCCATCTTCAGGAAGGAATATTTCGAGGAATCTTCAAGATTCTCGAGGGTCCAAATTTTGACGGTGTCAGAATTGGACAAGTTTATAGTTGATTTTGCACGATTTTGCGCCAGGAATTCAGCGGTGCAATCCATTTCGTCATTTGAGCTTTTCATTTTTTGGCCATTCCCGAAAGAGGAGGTATATGATGCAGCTATGTCATGCTTTTCTTATGATTTTTTGACATGATTTTTTTTATTTTTGAGATCCCTGATTACTATTATGTTGAGGGATACTTGTTTGCCACATCATGTGAGATTTTATTAACTTTCCATGGTGAAGAAGGACCCATTTGAGTGAGAGTTATTATAGGGAGAACGTCTCATGGAGAGACATGCCAATCAAGTTGAGGGTATTTGTCCTTGTAATGACAAATAACATGCCATGTACATCATCATCATTTGCAGCATTACATGAAGCAGCCTACCCGCTATTGACACTGAGCCCAAAGACGTAACCCACACTGGGTGAACTCTGTTATCAATGTGTGTGTGTCATTTGATTTGATGATTGTCATTGATTTTCAACTTCTTTAAATCATGCACATGTGGTTGTTTTATACTCTTTCATATGAAATTTTTCTAACATCATAGAAGTAAAATATATTGGTTAATTCCGGTAGCTGAAGAAATCCTGATCAAGTTCGGTATTAGAGTGATTTCTTGCTGATGTGAATTACAAGTGTGATTGATTGGATGTGAAACAAGAAGGGAAATGGATAAAAATATAGATACCTATGAGGACCTCCTCAGGATGGCATGCATGGTGGACATAATGTATGTAGATTATGAGGAGAAGATGGAAAGAGAGGAACGAGAAAACAGAAGAGCGGGGGATCATACTCCATCTCCATATTCTAGTGACCATTCATCTTCTTCATCGTCTTCTCACCATTCAGATGAGGAGATAAAACAGAGCCTTCAAGAAGATAATGTTGAATTAAGGAGACTTGTACAATAAGAAAAAGAGTTGAAGCAGAGACTACAACTTCAGCTACGAGCCACAAAAGAGGCCTTGGAAGAGTTGAAGTGCAATGATGACTTAGGCAAGCCATCATCACCTACTTTAGAATCGAAAACTAAGGTAAAAAATGTTGATAGTTCTTCAGTTTCATTTTCACACGACACTGTTTCTGTTGGAAACATGGAGGTACCCATTTTAGGAATTGGCATGAGACTCCTTACCAAGATGGGGTATAAAGGAGGAGGACTTGGTGTTACTTTCCAAGGAATGACTCAACCATTGGAGGTTGTACAAATACCTCAATTTTCTGTGGTACACCGAATGAGAGTGCTCAAAGGTATCAGAGACTTCCAATAAATTTTCAAAGCCATCGAAGAAAGAGGATGATTGGAACACATCACAATCCTCCCATGACAGTGCACATTGTAGAGGAAGAGCTAAGGCAAGATTTCATCAGCAGTATCACACCAGAGAAAATCAAGAGAGGTATAAAAATTCCCATTATTCTAAAGCTCATTTTGATTACAAGCATGTTAATGATGAAAAAAATCATGGCATAGAAAACTATGTAGTTTTTGTGGTTTACATAATCATGTGGTTGCTGAGTGTTGGAATATAATGGTAGCAAGAAAAAGGATGAGGTGTGAAAGGCCTTCTCCACACCAAGGAATGAAGCAAATTAAGCAAGTCTGGAGGTGGACATAAAAGAGCCACATGTCAGAGATTCCATCCAAAGCAACATCTTAAGGATAAAGCATCCATGCAGAAACTAGTTGGTGAAGATGTTCAGTAAGAAAATATGCCACATTCCTGGTGGTTCACTTTATTGAGTAAGAGATGGTTTTACTAGATATGCTAGCTTGTGATGGTGCCATTTTGTAAATCATGTATTGTGAGTTAAACTATAAAAGTGATGATGTGTTTTCCATCACTTGTTAAAGTAACAATGATGTTTTGGCCTTTTAGGGATAGTTGGGGTGTTGGATTCTATCATGATGTAAACTTCACCAAAGAGTGTATGTGATAACATATTGGCAAGTAAATGGGTGCTTGGGACATGATTGGTCATGCAATTAAGCATGTAGTTTGCAAATATTGTACTACAGGTTTGTAGGGGATGCAGGTGTTGACTCTCACTTATGGCTCTGAAGAACAAGGGTGAAGGAGAAGGAAGTTTGACATGTCAGGACACTTTTGCCGCATACAATGTAACACAATAGTTACATATTATGTTCATTATTTTGGAGGACCAAAATCCCCTCAGTGGGGAGGAATGATCCAGGTGGCTCCAAACATGCTCAGAATCCATCAGTGGCTATGGAAAAACTAAAACATCAAATTCCCCATATTTAAGTGCAACCGGGACCAAATCGTATTACTTGTCGCCTTGATTCCAATGGTGTGAACGACACTCAAATTCGAGTTCGTATGGTCAATTTATAGCTGGTCAAAGTTGTGGTCAAAGTTGGACAAGTGGCAAGCTTAATGAGGCAACAAATTGACTGAGACCCGGCACATAGAATCTAGCCACTGAATGGGAGAATTTGTCGAATGGTTAATTTTCCCAGTAACCCTTATTTTCAACAAAATTAAAAATAATAATTTCGTTCTAAAAAAAAAACAAAAAATATTAAAAAAAAAGGGGCGAGTCAGGCCTGTTGGACCTGCCCACCCCACAAGTGAAACATTATATATATTTAATAAATTGAAAAAAAAACCCAAAAAGGTTCGGCGGGTCACCACTTCTGTCGAACCCCACCATATATATATCATACATTGTATGTCGAGCGAGTCGCCTGCCAATGGACCCAACCCCACCCTGCCACTTGTCTATATTATGGAGGAGGTGGGGCTTGAGCACACCCGGCCAGTCCACTCAGCCTACTTCCCAGGCGCCTCCACTCCAAAAAAAATATTGCGCGATTAAAAAAACAAACATAACCATATGCCAATACGAGGGTGGGCGTGTTTTGAACCCGACCCACTCCCCACTTAAACTGTCGATCTACCAAAATGAAAATGACCTATTCGTTGTATACTCCACCCAACAATTTATTTAAGAACTCGTCATTTTCCCATTCTTCGAGTAGAGCGAAGGAGGCTAGACCAGGGCGGGACCATGAGTGGGTAGAGTTTGTGGAACCTTGATCGAAGAATATTTTGATGTGGAGAAAGATTCCCTTTGGGGTGAAGAAGTGACAAAGGCAAATTGTGACCAAGTTTATAGTATTTTTTCTCAGAATTTCATAGGGAACACAGTGGTGTTCTCAGAATCTTCATCCGAGTAGCAAATGTTTTGGCCATCTTAAGGAAGGAATCTTTGGGGGAATATTCAAGATTCCCAAGGGTCCATATTTTGATGGTGCCAGAATTGGACAAGTTTATAGTTGATTTTGCACGATTTTGCATTAGGAAGTCAGTGGTGCAGTCCATTTTATCAATTGAGTTTTTTGTTTTTCAGCCATTTCCGAAAGTGGAGATATATGATGAAGTTATGTCATGATTTTCTTTTGATTTGTTGAGATGTTGTTTTTGTTGTTGAGATCCCTAATTACTATTATGTTTAAGGATACTTGTTTTCCACATCATGTGATATTTTATTAGCTTGTCGTGGTGAAGAAGGGCCCATTTGAGTGAGAGCTCCTATAGAGAGAATGTCTCATGGAGAGACATGCCACTCGGGTTGAGGGTATTTTTCCTTGTAATGACAAAGAACATACCATGTACATCATCGTCATTTGCAACATTAAATGAAGTGGCCTCCCCACTCTTGAAACCGAGCTTTGAGACATAATCCACATGGGGTGAACTCCATTATCAATGTGTGTGTGTCCTTTGATTTGATCATTGTCGTTATGTTTCATCTTCTTTAAAGAATGCAAATATGGATGTTTTATACTCTTTCACATGCAATTTTGCTAACGTCACAAAAGTAGAATATCTTGGTTAATTTCTGTAGCTGAAGAAATTTGGACCAGGTACGAAATGGAATGCGGTTACAAAGTGGTTTATCTAACTCCTGGTCTAGATTCCCCCACAATGGCTAGTTGAATTTCAGTCAACCTGAGTAGAGTGGGGAGCGAGTTGTTAGAAATTCACTCACATTTCATTGAACACGTTGACCTGCGACCACCTAATTGGGGAAACAAGTGTGTAGTTAGAAGGATTCCTTGGGCACAATAGGACCTTGGTGCAAGAGTGAGTTAGAATTTGTCTCATTGGAAGAGGGATGACAAGATGAATATGTGTAGATTTCAGCACAACTAGTTGTCTCAGGAGCGAGGACATGGCGAGACAGTGGATCCATTGCTTCCCTTTTCCCTTTCTCAAAATGGTAGACCCCCTTCTCAGTATAACTTGATTCACATACTCCATCAGCTGCACACTTCGATTCTCCAACTTAACCGAGCACGCCAAGATGACCATAACGACATCCTGGACTTGATGGAACACCTACAATGGAATTTGGGGCAAACACATGACAAATTGGTGGGTCTTTGGCGAGGACAAAGGCAATTTCAGAAGTAGTTGGACCATTTGGAAACCCGAATTTCTCACATGGAGGATCACATCCATTGCGAGTTCAAACCCCCTTCTCCTTTGGGCTTAGCACCAAAACATCCAATCCTCATAAATTCAAATGATAATTAATGCATGTCAATTGTTTTTTTTATGTTTTTTTTTTTGGCAAAGGGTGTCAATTAATGTTAGTAGATTGTTGTCTCTTTGGAAATACATTTTTTACTTGGGCATGCTTTTATTGGGCAATAAATATTGTAAGAGTGAGCCCAATAGGGTTTTTAAAGAAACTATGAAATGATGTAATCTCTTGAATTAATCGAAATATTTGATTTACAAAAAAAAAAATAGAATTGAGGGTTAGCTCAATTGGTCGAGTTCCTATTGCTAAGTACCTTGCTGATTAGGAAGTCACGAGGTCAATTTCCCTCAATGCCCTAGGGATTAGGCTCTCTAATTAATGTGTTCCATTAGGATCGATCTACCTAAATTTTCCAAAAAATAAAATAAATATTAAAATTAAAATAATAAAAATATTATTAATTCTAATTAAAATGAAACTTATTAGAATTACCAAAATGTTATATTTACCATTAAGATTTTTATTGTATTTTCATTCAAAATTAAGAAATATAAAACAGTATATTTATAATTTGAAATGATTGGAAAAAAAAAATTATAATTATAGTTTATATTTTTAAAATTTAGATTATTATTTTTAGATAATTTCATAAAATTTTAATGATAAAATGATAATGATATAAAGATGATTTTTTGTTTCATGCTTATAAAATAAAAATAAATTTTAACAATTAATAAATTTTAACAATAAAAAATAAATTTATATGTGGTAAGTAATTTTAGAAAAATAATATACATTCTATAATAAAATATTTAATAGGTGATAGGTTGCCATATGAATTATTAGATTTACATAGGTTTATATTAGATTATATATATTTCAATGTGTATATCATTGAATATTCTACTGCAACATGGTGATGAAAAAAATATAATATTAATAATAATAAACAAATACATTTATTAAAATAAATCAAATATAAATTATAAATATATTTTAATATATAAAAAACCATAACTTGAAAAAAACACAAAATTCAATCTCTTCACATTCAATATTCAAAATGTCATTTTATTACTTCAAATTTCTAACATAAATTACTAAAAGGTATATATACTCGTATTTTACATTAATAAAATAACTTATTGTTTTATGAAAGTAAAATATAATAAGAGGAATAACTATGATGTAACATAGTTCCGGTTTCTATGTCTCTATTGATGCTTAATCCATTATAGGTTAGAAATCTCTTCGCAGTGTGAAAGCTTTTTCGCTAAGTGTGTCATAATGTTTCACACTTACATATATGTATTATTGCTCATGTTTTAATATTAAATAATTTATATGCATTTTTTTTAGTTATACATATTGTGAATATTGCTATGTATACGATACTATTGGTAATATTTTAATAATAAATCATGCATATTTTTGAATTCCGAATATCGCTAGCTAATCGAGTAAATGTTGTGCGGAGTGCAGAAAAAATTGAGTACAATTGATGGACACATACAATATTATTGGTAATATTCTAATAATAAATAATGCATATTCCCGTATTCCAAATATAGCTCATCAATTGAATAAATTTTGTTTCTAGTGCGGAAAAAATTGTGTACAATGAAAGCGCTTTGCACAATGAAAGCTATTGGTAGAAAACTTTCGCATACACACAAATACCAGTGTACACCTCTAACAGACCAAGTGATTTTTCCACAGAAGAGAACTCGTTGCATAGACACAAATGTCAGTGAACATCTCTCAGAAACTATGTACAGTCGATGGATGCATACGATATTATTGGTAATGTTTTAATAATAAATCATGCATATTATTGTATTATGAATATCGCTAGTCATCTGATTAAACGTGGTGTGGAGTGCAGATAAAAATGTGTACAAGTTCTGCACAATGAAATCTATTGGCAAAAAACTCTCTTCATAAGAAAAAATGTCAGTGTATACCTCTGAGAGACTGAGTGGTTTTTCTGTAGTAGAGAACTCTCTGCATAAGCACAAATGTCAGTGAACATCTCTCGGAGACAGAGTGATTTTTTCGCAGTGTCGCAGAGTTAAGTTATTTTGTTCAGGCATATGTCTTGATAATTAATCCATATCTTCGTATTTTGAATACCGTTAGTCAATTAATGAAAGTTAGATAAATTAGTCAGGGATTAGAGCCGCAATTCACATCATATTATATTAAATTCTCCCCACAAGCATTAGTTAATATTTGTGCGAAATGGGAATCGCATAGAGATGTGAATAAAATTTATTACTAAATAAATTTGATTTTGTTATAAAGTTAATTTAATTTAATTTGTATCTATGATTTTTAGGTTTATAGTTTTATCAGTGGGGCATTCCTTGTGTGGAGCTTTCACTATGTGGAAGAAGCTTCCTCTACATAATGAAACTTTTCATTGTAAACTCCACACAATGAAAACTTTGTGCAAGGAAGCTCTGCGAAATGATCCCGACCCAATAAAGTTCTTATGCACCCTCATTCTCCCACACATGCCCAATCATCTGCACAATAAAAACTTCACATAATGAAACATAATAATATTAATTCTAAATTTGTAGAAAAAAAATTTCATAATCATAAATGATAGTGAACACTTCTCATAGTGTAACATAACCAATATCTTCTATGCTCAAGACTTTTCCAATCAATCAATTAAAAAATTAGGCATATGTGCAGGGTTATATTATTGGTAGTATTCTCATAATAAATAATGCATATCTCTGTATTCTAAATATCGTTGCTCAATTGAGTAAAGGTTGTGCGGAGTGTGGATAAAATTGTGTATAATGAAAGCTTTCCGCACAATGAAATATCTCGACAGAAAAATCTTTAACTAGACATAAATGGCAATGTACACTTCTTAGATATTGAGTGATTTTTCTGCAACAGAAAACTCCCTGCATAAGCAAAATTGTCAATAAACATCTCTTAGAGACAGAGTGATTTTTTCACATTGTAGTAGAGCCAAGTTCTTATGTGCAAGTATATGTGTCGATGAACATCTCTTAGAGATAATGATCTTTTTGCATTGAAGTAGAGCCAAGTTCTTTTGTGCAGGCATATGTGCTAATAAATAATCCATATCTTCGTGTCCAAATATCTTTAGTCAATTAATGGCAAATAAAAAGGCTTAAAATAAAGGAAAGTTATATCAATTGTATATTTGGATTGTTGGAACGAATTTTCAAGCATAGAGTCAGGGATTGGAGGCATAATTCACTAATTTTATTAGCAGGTGTGGCACAGGCTAAAGTTTATGGAATGCATAAAAACCTCATATTATATTAAATGATCTCCACAATAATTTGTTAATAGTTGTGCGAAATTTCAGTTGCAAAGCTGTGAATAAAATTCATTATTAAATAAATTTGATTTGGTTATAAAGTTAATTTAATTTATATCTATGATTTTTAGGTTTATATATTTTTAAGTGGGGAATTCCTTGTGAAAAGATTTCACTGTGCGGAGAAAGCTTCCTCTACACAATGAAAATTTTCATTATAAGCTCTGCATAGTGACAACTCTGCACAAGGAATCTTTGCACAATTATCCCTGTCATATAAATTTCATATGCACCCCCATTCTCATGCATGTACCCCGTCCTTTGCACAGTAAAAGCTCTACACAATGAAACATAATAATATTAACTCAAAATTTGTGGAAAACTCTCTGCATAAGTACAAATGTAAGTGAACACTTCTCGTAGTGTAGAAAAACCAAGTTATTTTGAGCTCAAGAATTTTTGAATTGGTTGATTAAAAAATTAGGCATATGTATAGGGTTGTGAAACAAGTCCATTATGCATAGGGATCTTTCAAGGCAGAATGATGTGTGGAGGGATATTTTACTTGTAATGCGTTTTAACTATTTTATAGTTGGTATACGTGCAATCTGATATTAGTAGATTGTGCAAACCATGGACGTTCGCACAATGAAAACTTGAAAGCTCTTGCCGCACTACGACATAAGACTAGTGGTTATTTGATTATTAATAGATTGTGCAGAGTGCAAAGATTCACACAATGAAAGCTTGAGATCTTATTCTGCACATATGCATTTTTTTATTTTGAAAGTATACGTTAGTATTAATATTTTAATGCCTTGAAAATCATGTTTCTATATTTGATATCTTGAGAGCTTTGTTCACACGCTAGTACAAGACCAATGGTTATTTTATTATCAATAAATTGTGTGGAGTGTGGAGGTTCATATAATGAAAGCTTTAGAGATTCTTCCACAAAATGGATTTACTTTGCAGTCCTACACATATGCATTTATGTCATATTGGAAGTGTACGTTAGTATTAATATTTTAATGCTTTGAAAATCATGCTTCTAGATTTGATGTTTAAATGCTTTTGTGGTTTTCTTGTTTCATCAATGAGTGAGTAAAATGATAAAAATTGTGCACAATTCATACATGCTCACACTTATAAAAAAAAAAAATCACAAAATTTACAAACAATGTTGGTCCCCATTGCTATGTTAGTAGCTGGATGTAGGAAGAAGTGAGGACCTTATTGCAAATATCGCTATGTCTACCACTATTTGCAATAACACCAAGGTAAGCAGTGGACCAACATTATATTAGATTGACCGTATTTTAGATTTTTGGATAATGTTGGAGTGCCTCTGCAATCACAAAGTCAGGTATTAGGGCCATAATATGCTAATTTTATTAGGCGATCATAACTCATATTATATTAAATTATCTTCACAAGAATTTGTTAGTAGATGTGCAGAATTGTAGTTGCATAGAGATGTGAATAAAATTTATTTTTAAATAAATTTGATTTGGTTATAATGTTAATTTAATTTAATTTAATTGATATTTTTGATTTATAGTTTTATAGTTTTTTAAGTGGGGCATTTATTTTGCATGACTTTAATTGTATGGGTGTAAAGGGATGTGCAGTAAGAAAATATTTTTTATGTGCATTTCGCATAGATCTAATTTCACATCTATGCACCCCCTGTTCTCTGGCACATACCATGTCCTTAGAAAATTGATACATTGTCCAAAGTGCTTAATAAAGACTGTATGGATTTTTAGTACACTTTAACACAATAAAAGCTTTATCTATCCTTATGTATTATGCACAACGGAATTTATTCAAATCTAAAGATTTGTGATTAGTAATTTTATTCTTGAGAGATATATGTCTCAGATACAAAGCTATTGTCAAATTTTTATTTTTATTTTAATCAATAACTAAACATCAAATATAAAACAAAGTCTTAAAGCATATGTTCGAAAACAAATAAAATATGTCACCATAAAATTGATAGAGTCAGATAGTTCTAAAGAGTTACTGTAGTTCAATCTATAAATAAAAAATACTTCAAAGCATGTTTAGGTAATTAAAGTTTCTGTTACACTCAAATAATACATATTCAATGCACTAGCACATATTCAAGACATAGGCATTAAAAACAAACTTACTTAGCATAATCAGAAATGTAATATCGAGAGTTATTTATTTACACGCAGAAAGGTGTGTCATAAACATAATTAATTAATTAATATGCATAAACACAGTTAAACCAAGATTTTATTGTGCGGAATGTGATAGTGTGAAGCAACTAAAATGAAAATTTTCACTGTGTTTCCATATTCCTTAGAATGAAATCTGTGTAGTTTTGAAGACATTGTGCTATTATTCTATTATTAAGAGATGTATATCTAAGATCTAAAACTATTATCAAATGTTTAATTTCGATTAAATAAATAACATAACACTTAATATAATAGAAAAGTTGAAAGCATATATTCAAAAAATTATAGAAACTATTATCATAACATTGATACAGAGTCATATTAAGTAACAATTGTATTAAGAACCAAATGTCAATGACCATATCCATAATTCAGATATGTACAAGGTCATATTTAGAACATTGTCATTAATGTCAAAGTTATTGAACATAGTCATAACTGTACAACAAAAAATATGAAGTAAATGCATTTGTTCTATGGGAAACTGGCATTGCGCTTCTGTAAATTGTAACATTAAAAAAAAAATTTGCAACAAAAAAACAAAAAATTGTATATATTAATTAGCAAAGGTCGGCATAACGTAATCAATGAAGTTGAATTATCTAATATTAGCTAACAAGAAATAAAATTTTGAACGATTTTAAAATATTTACACTATGCAAAAAAAATTATTGCGACTATGTTTTTGTTAGATGTGCTACGATTCGATGACTTGCTGAACAAATGTATTCACCATAGTTTTAATGTAATCCATGTTTGGATAAACTATAATTTCCTTTTTCACATTTTTAGTGAAAATATATTTTTCAATTTTCCTAAATTCTTCTTGCACATGGGCAACAGAGACATGTTTTTTCTTATTGGCTTTAGAAAAAGTAATTAGAAATGTGTTAATGTGCTCTACATTAAAATGAATGATGATATCAAAATCTGTTGCCATTGCTTATTTTTTCCGGTCCAATTCAACTTTTAACATGTCAAATTGTGTAAGATGTGTGGACTGTCTAAGCATTCTATAATTTATGTTTCCCTGAGATAGGTATCACTTGTCCTCTTTCCTACCTTACCAAAGTCATAAATGATATCCTTAAGTGTATTGATCCTCTCTTCCCCATCCAACTTCCAATTTCTTTATTCGATTAGCATCTTGAAGTTGTTGGTTTTCCTTCACGATATTAGATAATAGTGCAAGCCTCTAGATAAAAGAAAATAAATCATTGTTAGTAATTTTCCTACATTCCTCAATATTATTGCTAGAAAAATTCATAAATGTCACCATTTGTTGTTGCAAACACATTATATCAAAAAACAATTTCCAAGAATCACCAGTAATTTCTAATCTTCGATATGTTATCGACGATATGTAACTTCACCTACATTAAGAAGATTGGTAGCCTTGTTAGATGTTTGTGGCGTTGAAAATTTTGAACTTGAAAATGAAGGTGACAATATTTCCAGTGGAGTCATTAACAAAGGAATTGGATTTAGAATGTATTCTAATTATTTTAATCTCTTTTTAGGTCTGGGATTTTCTACGGTCACTTTGGAAACAGATTGATCAATTGCATCAATGGTAGATTGATGAAATACCATGAGCCCCTTTGTGTCAACGTCAAATAGATTAATATCCATTTTTTCTTCTCAAATAATCTTTTTATTTTCAACTTTTCCCTTTTCAACTCTCAATTTTTGGGTGACTTTGTCATATTTTTCATTTTGCGATGTCACATGACATCATCGAAAATAATGTCCTCTTCTGAAATTTTCTCCATTATCTTTTGATTCTCTGCTAAACAAGAAGTAACCCATTTAGGTGGTACATTGTTTCCATTTCCATGTTTATAGCTTGTTGAATACTTTCTATATTTTCAAAAATTTTGGACTTGATTATTTGAAATGTCTGTGTTTTTTCTGGAAAGAATTTGTGAATATTTTATTTGTCATATATATGACTTGATAGCTCACCATGAACCATTTTTCCACTACTAGGAGTTTTTACCTTTCCTAGATCCAAGGATGAGGTTGCACTAGTATTCGGTGTAGAAGTTGGAGATTTTTGTGTAAGATTTAGGGATTTTTGCCTCTATTTTTATTCATCGTTAATGTTGGTCTCTTGAGCATCTCTTTGACTAGCCATTCCTGATATTTGATATTTGATTGTCTACAAGTTTTATAAATTATGTGTTTTGTAAACATATTTTAAATTAGACAAATATTTAGACAAACTATTTTGTTGCAGATTATGAAACGAAAAAATTTCATTGGTTCTTTGTTTGGATACAATTTAGGTTATTAGGGAGAATCAAATGAAAATAGCAGATGGAAAAGAGAAAACAATAATAAATTGATAAAATGGAATGTGTAACATCCCTGGGTTAAAATTCCATGTAATAAAGTTAATAAAGGTGAAACAAGACCAAGGTCATGAGACACATATTCGAAGTTGAATGTTGGGAAAAACATCTTAGTGTGGGTGTTCATTTGGTTTATTATGACTAAGGAAATTGTCAAAGGCTCTAGAAAGGAAAAGTGACATTAATTAGCATTTTATTTATGAAAATAATGGAAAATAAGAGAAAATTAAGGTAAAAGGTCACATGTTGCATGTGAGGATGAAAATGAAAGAAAAATAATGGAAACTGAAGAAAATAGAGGCCTTATTAATAAAAAGGCTTTTGAGGATCAATTTACAACCTTTTGTTAGTTTAGTTTTGGAGCTCTCTCTCTATTCTATCTACTCTCTTATACTCTTGCACACTTAGAGTATTATTGGAGAACTCTAGCATTCAAGAGGAAGGAAGGGCAAGAAAGCAAAGGGAAGCAAAGATCAAGAAAGGAAGAGTTGGATCAAGTGGCTACAATGAGATTACTTGCAAGTATCAAGTTGCATGTATGATTTCCTTCCTAGTTTTGGCATGCATTATACATGCATGTGTGTATTTGGTTCTCTAGTTGTCATTGGCATGGGTTTTTCTAGGTGTGACAGTGGTGTCAACCTTGCCTTTCCATTTCAGGCTAGCCATGGTGTGATGGGTTTCTATTACTTGGTTGATATTTATATCTAGATTGTTTCAAAACTGAGTGGGGTGGTCTCAGAGAAATCAAAAGGCCTAGAAATCCCTAGACTGGTAAAGGAAGGATTGTGTTAAAGCTTGGTTGTGTATACCCTCGTTGGGCTTAGGAATCTCGACTAGTGAATGGCAGGATATACTGTAAATCCTAGAGGGTGGAGACAGAAAAATTCTTCATGGTTTAGGTGGAGAGATCCAGAGGCATCCATTCTTATACAGGCCTCGTGATCTCTGAACTGATATATGGTGGGATTGCAGTAAATCCTGATAGTGCATGTTCCTTGTTTGGGCCTAGGAATCCATTGGAGGGATTGCGGTAAAGCCTAGTTGTATAGATGAGGATTTTGAGAATAGGAATCATTAACCAGTATTGGCGAGATATACGAAAAATCTTGAGGAAGCCTTGGTTGGTTTTTTTGTGAGTCTCACATTCATGCTTGGAATATGGCACACGAGTGATTAGCTGAAAGGAAGACTTGGTTCAACCCAATTTATGGTCGAGTGGTACGTGGAAGTCCCTAACTTGGTTGGATTTTGCATATGTTAATAAGATATATTTTCCTCTTGTTTTTTATGTGTAAATGTACTTCTTATTATGTGGCTTTAATGGTTGTTCTATTATTTTTTATTATATTGGTTATATGTTGGTTATAATCATGGTTTTATGACAGATTTTAGTCATCGCTCTCATCATGTTTTGATTATTAAATGAATGAATAATGAATGTATGACCTAATACATGATAATGAAGCTATTATGAGAGGCATCAGGCCTTCTTGGAAATGATCAGATAAATATGAGATCCTTATGTTCATATATGTTGTTAGGACCTACAGATTACATGTTCATGATGTGTTTGATGAAATTCCTATCATGGATGGTAGAGGTCAGGTCAAGTCCTTGTTCAAGTTTTTGCATTAGTAGCCTTCTTTCAATGTTATTTATCATTTATGGAAGATTCATGAAGTTTTAGGCATAATACGAAGTCCTATCCCTTAAAAAGTGGCTTAGAATTTGAGGTCTCTAGCACATAACTGCTTGAAAAAAGTTGTGGTCGCATGGATACCCTGCCATCGGAGTGACTGGAGGGTTACAATCACTTGGAGGGCTTGTCATGGGAGCGACTAGGGGTCTAGTTCAGTTAGAAGCTAAGTTAAATCAGGGGTTAGGCACCTAGAGTGGTTGGTTAGCTCCATGGGGTCCTATAGCACCTGAGGGAGGTTTGTAAAGTGTTGATTTGTTGGTTCAACTTCCTTAAGGTGATCTAGGAGGTCAAAGCATATCATGGTAACTCTTTGTCACATATTTACAAAGTGGTATCAGGGCATGGTTCACCTCTTGGACTGAATGGGTGGAATGTGTTTTCCATGCATACATGTCAATTTCATATGTGTTCATTGAATCATTATGCTTGTGGTCTATGTGCTTGTTGTGTATGCATGGTGGTGGTCCTTGTTATAGTTGTGTTTTCATGTGGAAGTTGATGGTGTTGTTGCTAGAATGTGGTCGTCATGAGTGCATGTTGGTTATGCATTTGTTATGCATGTCAGTGTCTGTATGTTGTAATGCATACATTGTCATGGTATGTAGTTGGTATTTTCATGGATGATAACTGGATGATGATTAATATGATGTCTATATACTGTTAAGATTATGATTATAAAATTATTGTGCTAATATGGTTGATCTTGCAGACGAGATATCCTCCCTTGAACTATATTGAGGTATGTTGATTATGTTTATGTTTTGGTTTAGGTGACATGATATACTTGCAGGAAGAATATCAAATATGACTAGCAAGATGGTAGACTATAGTTCATGAGATTCTCCCTATAGATCATATGAGAAGCATCGTGATGGACACTCTCCTGACATAGAAGACACATTGAAAAGTTTGAAGGAGGAAATAAGAAGTTGCAAAGAAGATAACGACAGAATCATTTAGGAACAAGAGAAATAAGAATAGGTTAATGAAGTTATCCTTCAGAGTTGTCATATTTGCAAAGACAGGGACCGCTTAGGATCAGTAACAAGAAAGATGATAGGACTAATGGGGCATATGGCAATAGGTCTCATGGTGGACACAGGTTCTATTCTATTTTTGGTTCTGAAAGGTACCATGGTCATCATCGTTATCATCCTTATAGGAGGAATGACAAGGGATATTTTCCAGATGAATTCAAGAAATCCAAGCCACCTACCTTTGATGGGGATTTTAAGAAACCAAAAGATGCAAAGGCATGGTTACTTGGGATGAAGAAGTTCTTTAAGATGCATGATTACACAGATAACGTGAAGGCTAGAATAACTATCTCCAACCTCAAAGGGAAAAAAAAATCTGGTGGGAAGATGTAAAGCGGGTTAGAGAAATCAAAACATAAGAGTTGAGTTGGCATGAATTCAATAGATTTTTCAGGAAGAAATATTTGTCATAAAGGTACTACGATGTTAAGGCCAAGGATTTATATGAGTTAAAGATGGGATTGGTGATAATTGAGGAGTATACGACTAATAACCTGGATTTTTTGAGGTATGTATCTGAGAAAGCCAAAGTTCAAATATTTTTCACTGGATTACCATTAACATTTAAAGATCAAATTGAGTATGACGATCCTCAGTCACTTGAAGAAATCATTGGGAATTTGAAGCAATTTTATGAGCAATTGAAGCATAAGACAGAATCTTGGCAAGGTTGGAAAGGGAAATATAACAAGAATAAAGGTAAATGGAATCCGAAAAGAATAAGACCCCGGGATGTAGGTGAGAAAAAAAAATGTGCCTTACAAGAATTCTAATGGACCTCAGCCCAGAGAACAACAGAACAAAGGTGATGGTAGGAGATAGTTGTAGTGTTGGACATGTGGTAAGGAGAATCTTAAGAGGGATTGCCAGCAAAATCAGGGTGGTATGCCTCATATCTACAATGCACAAGAAGTGCAGACAGTTTGGGATGTTGGGCAGAGCATTCCACAGATCTATGCAGCATTGGATAACAGATAGGGAAATCACCAGGAATTTATTATCGAGATGGATGGTAAGCTTTGTGATCAAGTTGTTTCTATTTTGATTGACCTTGGATATAATTATATTTATGCTAATACTTACCTGGTGGATAAGTGCGGTTTGAATAAATAAGTGCATGTAGAATATTGTATAGTACAATTGGCTATAGGTACAAAGAAAAGAGTTCATCATTAGGTAAGAGCTTGTGCATTTGAGTTGAATGGTATGCCTATTGATGCAGGGGCATTAGGCTCAAGAAATACTTTGTATTTTTATAAGACATAGGGGGTCTTATATTTCTGAATTCTCATGTAATTATTAGTATTTTGAATAAAATAGTGAGGAATTGTAAATGTTCTCGAACCATTAGAGAACATGAGGGGAAGGTGATTAGTTTGGAATGTGAAGGGACAGTCGAATTAGGATCAGTTTTAGTTATTTTAGGGATTGAGTCTAAATTTAGGATGTTGAGAATTCTAAGAGTCTTGGGTGAGCTGTTAGGGAAACTAAATTGATTCCTTAGTATTTTGTATAAATGTAAGCCTACGAGTAGATAGAAAGATAGAGGTTCAAAGGCAGAGTAGTGAGGATAGAAGGGCCATCGAATTGAAGATTGGGCCGGAAACAGAGATTTCTATAAGTAATTTCAGTTGTATATATAAAAGTATCTATTTCATAATTATATGTGTTGATTGATTGAGTAATTGTATGTTTAACCTCTGTAATTAGGGGTTTGAGATGAGACTCTGCATGTGATTGTGATTATGCTCTCCATAGAGAGAAATCGAGGTCAATTATTATTTTTGAAGCGAAATTCATCATGGGTTGCATATTTCTGAGGGATATCAAGAGAATATTTGCAGTCATCGATCACTGCAAGGATCGATGACGCAAAAAGGGTGCTTGAATAGCAATCTAATTGAAATTTCCAAGCGTTGACAGATGAATGAAATCTATTGTGGAAGGGAAGAAACATTTATAAGTAGTAACCGCCCTGTTGAGTACAAATAGTGAACGAGAGGATTAAAGACTCTTTGAAATAATGAATCGAACATTTATTGAGATAAACCTCGTCAAAACTGAAGGGATCAATCTCACGAGTGGCTGTGATGCAGGAGCATCTAGACCTAGCCAGCAATGTGGAAAATTGTCCACATGTTGTGGCTTCATAGGGTGAATTTCATTACTGTGTGTTAAAATCCAGTTTACTGAGGAGGTCGATTTCACAAATAATTAGTTATTATTGTAATAAGTGTGTCTATCTTATTGATAAGATTTGTTATAACAGGTGTGTGTGAGCGCCAATAAATAGGAGAGTTTATTTGTTAGAATTTTTAAAATTAGAAGATTATGTATCGATTTGTTAGAAAGTTAAGGAGAGAAAGTTGTAATAAACGAAGACATTTTTCTTCGTGAGAGTTTTAGTTTTTGATAGTGTGTGATTTTGTAGAGCGAAAGCTCAGATTGGAAGAGGATGGTGTTTTGTGTAGAACAGTGGCCTTTTATAGCGTAAAGGAGGCCAAAAGCCGATTTCTGTTTGGTTTTATAAATGTGACTGTGATATATATATATAATCGAATAAAAAAATATCGTTGAAAAACATTGTTTATCAAAGGAGGTGCTGGTCGATGTGGTTTTCTAGTTGTATTTTCGTTGTAATTCTATGTTTTATTTCAATTTCAGCGTTGTTGAATTTGGGAGTTTGAAAGACATTAACACAGGAATCCGGAGTTGAAATAAATTCAGTTTTGAATTGAATCGGTCAAAAAGTATGTATTGGCATTGTGTAAACCGGCACAATCAAAGGAAGATATATTGTGTTAGTTGTATCGGTTCGGTGTAATTGACATCGGAGCGGAAGAAATTACATGTCCCATCCTATCGCAATAAAACCGGAGGCAAGATTATAATCATTTTTAAATGGATGCAGTTCCAAAATTATCGCATCGGTGATGTAATTTCTACGATGGATGAATGAATGTCACTCCAACGAATCTGCATTCCCAAGTTGTGCGTGCATTGGTGTTATGGGCAGATTAAACATTGGTGAGTCGTGATAACTGTATATCGCGTCCAAGACCAGTAAAAAAAGGTAACGCAGATCTCTTATGATATACAAAAATTCCACAGGTTGCAATTTGATTCAATGTCATGGTAAAATTTCTGGGCGTTGATATATGTATATATCAATTGTTATAAGAGTGTTCTAACGCAGATTTAAAAGGATTTGGTATCATTTTTATGGCGGTCAGATGCAATATATGTGCGCCTCAACTGTGTTAAAGAATGTGTTTTTTTTAAACGTTGTTCCATTTTGTTATGGAATTATGTTGGCTGCGCTCACCTTGATTTCTCAGGAGATTTGATACCTGGTGTTTTGAAAACGAAGGCTCCTATTTGTTTTGTTAATCTGCTATTGTAATATAAATTGAGTCACACTTCGTAGTTGGTGCTTCTATTTTTGATACTGGAGCTATTGAAATTGCAAATGGCCAATGGCATATTAATTCGTCACGTATTGGGATCACCGACCGATATATATTTGTACAAACACCGTAAGCTGACGTTTTTTAATGCTTAGGTAAAATCGATCCGCACAGGATCAGCATTAGTTTGTAAATTGATGTCTTTAACAGGGCCGCAGTGATTCATAGACAGGAACCTCGAAGATGTGGATCTGAGCGCAAGAATCTTCATAACATTCTATTTGTAAGTGCGTTCAACACGATTTATAAATAAATTTTAAGGATCGACTATTTGCAAGTTAATTTAGGGGTCAGATCGATTAGATTCGAAATTGTTGTGATGAATTTGAAACGAGTATAAGTTGTTAAATGGTGTCGAATGGATGGGAAGTATGAATCAGTGTGTGACAGGGAAATGAAAGGGACGTGTGGTAAGTTTAAAGCGAATCGCATGTTATTATTGCATAATGGTGGCGCGGTTACAATTTAATTGAAGTTGAAATATGATTTCAATGTATGTTGAATCATTGATTTGAAGATTTAATTATAAGCTTCCACAAGATAGTGTATGAAATTGCCAGCGATAAGAAATTTTATTTGGACAGTTTGATGTATTCATTTTTTGGATGAGAAGAGTGCGATTCTGGGTTTGCAGGGATTACCCTACATCATTTTGGTATCAGAGCTTGGCTCTGTTGAATTGAAGACTGAAGCAATATAAATCAAAGAAGCTGTGAGGGAGGAATCAGATGTGTTCTTAAAAGCAGAATAGGGAAAATCCTTAGAAGTGGCAGTGAACCTGAAGAATCCAACAAGAGATTGGACAGAGGACAATTGAAGTGTCTTCGAAAGAGAGAGTGAGAGTGCAGAAGCCTAGAGAGAGCAAAGGTGTTGCTCAGGAGAAGATTCTGGATAGGGGATCGTGCTTACCAAAAGACTGAGTGAGGAGAGCTTATTGAGGTAAGATTGCATTAAGAAGGACTTGCTGTGCAGAGGCTTGTTGCAGAGGTGCAGAAAATGACTACAGATAGTAATAGCAGAAGTTCACAAGGAAGCCACAGCAGAAGGAAAGATGCCAAGGCAAAAGGCATGAGGATGAGTCAAGAAGAGTTTGACCGAGAGAAAGCTGAGATAGATTTCCAGATTGGAATATTGATGAAGATGCTGCAGAAAAGTGTTTGGACCATGAGGAAAAGAGTAAAATGGCAAAGGCTACGGGAAAGGAGAAATCAGCAAGTGAAGTCAGATATAGTAGAAGAATTGAGAAAGTGAGCAGATATTGAGTGCTCAAGAGGAATCAGAGAAACTCAGAGAAGCAGAGGTAGAATTGGAAGTTTCCATTTGCAGACCAGAACAAGGTGAAATGTTGGGGAAAGAGGATAATGAGAGGTCAGCTGAAGATCTCATGGACTACTGGCAGAGTTCAGAACAATTCGAAGATATGTTGACAAAGGAAGCAGATGAGGCAATGAAGCCTTGTGATTTTGATTCTTATAGTTTGTGTATGTTTGTAGGATATGCAGAGGATGATGGACAGTCGGATGAAATTGTCACAACCAGGAATGAAGCTCTTGAGGTAAAGTATGATGGTAAATCCCTTTTAGAGGAAGAAGGCGTTGATCTATTGAAACAGAAGGAGTTCATAGATGAAATCTTGTTTGGTGTGAAACAGTCAGATGAGGTTGATATAGGCCAGAAGTCTAATGAAAATTCCATGGTGGGACTACAAGAAGGTAAACCAATGAATTTGTTTAATGGAATTGATGAAAGATGCTTGCAACATGATGATATAGAAAGCAGGTTAACTCAGGAGGATGGCCAAGAAAAGAATGAAGCTGAGAAGGAAAATTGTGATGATCTGCTGGAGAGATTTCACAAGGAGATAGAATTCTTGGAAAGATTACTCGAGGAACCCAAAGGAGAAACAAAGCTTACAGAACCTGATGGAGGAAAAGGTGTGGAAGACAGCATTAATAAATATGATGCTGAAATCAGAGAAATTGAGCAGCGATTATTTGAAGGTGAAACGAAAGATCAGAAGCAACAAAGGAGTTATGTCCTCAGAGGCATGAAGGAGACAGAAATATTAACTCAGCAAGATGAATATGGAAGTAACCAGAAATTTGGAAGGAATGATCAGCTACATGAGAGTGAATTTGAGGAAGGCATTAAATTGTAGAAGTGTAGAAGCTGGCAGCAGAATGAAGAACCAGGAACTGGTCCGGCAGTACAAAGAAGGACAAGTGAAGACCGAAGATACAGATGGAGACTGAAGAAAAGGGTAAAGTGGAAGCTATTGCAACAGAGGTTGAATGGAAAACTGATGAACGAATTCAGGAAACTTGAACAAATTCATATTGATTTGAAGTCACCGCAAGAAGGATCCGCTGAAATCCAAAAGATCTATGATGGAGGATTGGTGCTTGAAGCATCAAAAGAAAAGGAAAGGTATTGTATTTTGAAAACTGAAGGTTGTTGTGTGTTTGCAGGTCCCATTGACTTGAGGAAAGACAAACAGTTATTGAAGACTGTTGAAGAAATGACTACTCATAGTCATATGCAGAATAAGGAGGATGGAAAAAGAATTTTTGAATTCAAAGGATACACTGAGTCATTGAAGATCATTGATCTTGAAGAAAGCCAGAGTGAAGGAGGATTAAAGACAGATATTGTGGACAATGCAGTTAGTAAAGATGGTGCAGAAATTTTGAGGGAACTTCCAGATGAGATGGCAGATTTGTATAAGTCGAATCTTTTGATGAGGAAACCAGGTAAAGCATTTGTGTTTATTGAGTTGATTAATTTTGATGAAGATTTACATGCAGGAAAAGGGCAGTGTGAAGTCGATCTAAACCAAGAAGAACAGATCGGATTAATGGAAGGTGTGCTGGAATTTGAAGCAAGGAATGATGAAGTCATGAATGAGAAACCAGAAGAAGAACCTGGGAAAAGGCATTTGTACATTTCAGAAATGTATATGGAAGATTATTGGCACAGAGATTATGATGTTCTAATTCAAGAACACAATCAGTTGCAGCAGAATAGTATTCTGCACATGAGAAGTGAAATGGACAAAGAATTGGATGAGTTGTGGAAACTCATACTACAACATTCCAGTAAAACAAATATGGGACAAAAGAAGAAAGGAAGATTGGCTGGAAGAAATGGTATAGGCGAAGGGAATGGAAAATTGCAAATTAGAGGGAGTAAAACAGCAGCAAAATATGTGAAAAGGTTAGCAGTAGATAGTGAGGCATTACAGTACAAAGGCGGGAGACTTGAGGGACAAACAACAACAACAGTAACTAAGGACAGACTATCAAACCAAATATGGGATCCAAGAGGACACAGAATAGAATTGCATGATCAGGAGATCATGATTAATTTAAACTTTGGGAGTCTGATGCAGGAGCATCTAGACCTAGCCAGCAATGTGGAAAATTGTCCACATGTTGTGGCTTCACAGGGTGAATTTCATTACTGTGTGTTAAAATCCAGTTTACTGAGGAGGTCGATTTCACAAATAATTAGTTATTATTGTAATAAGTGTGTCTATCTTATTGATAAGATTTGTTATAACAGGTGTGTGTGAGCGCCAATAAATAGGAGAGTTTATTTGTTAGAATTTTTAAAATTAGAAGATTATGTATCGATTTGTTAGAAAGTTAAGGAGAGAAAGTTGTAATAAACGAAGAGATTTTTCTTCGTGAGAGTTTTAGTTTTTGATAGTGTGTGATTTTGTAGAGCGAAAGCTCAGATTGGAAGAGGATGGTGTTTTGTGTAGAACATTGGCCTTTTATAGCGTAAAGGAGGCCAAAAGCCGATTTCTATTAGTTTTTATGAATGTGACTGTGATATATATAATCGAATAAAAATATCGTTGATTTAAACATTGTTTATCAAAGGAGTTGGTTGATGTGGTTTTCGAGTTGTATTTCTGTTGTAAATTCTATGTTTTATTTCAATTTCAGCGATGTTGAATTTGGGAGTTTGAAAGACATTAACACAGGAATCCGGAGTTGAAATAAATTCAGTTTTGAATTGAATCGGTCAAAAAGTCTGTATTGGCGTTGTGTAAACCGGCACAATCAAAGGAAGATATATTGTGTTAGCTGTATCGGTTCGGTGTAATTGACATCGGAGCGGAAGAAATTACATGTCCCATCCTATCGCAATAAAATCGGAGGCAAGATTATAATCAGTTTTAAATGGATGCAGTTCCAAAATTATCGCATCGGTGATGTAATTTCTACGATGGATGAATGACATGTCACTCCAGCGAATCTGCGTTCCCAAGTTGTGTGTGCATTGGTGTTATGGGCAGATTAAACATTGGTGAGTCGTGATAACTGTATATCGCGTCCAAGACCAGTAAAAAAAGGTAACGCAGATCTCTTATGATATACAGAAATTCCACAGGTTGCAATTTGATTCAATGTCATGGTAAAATTTCTGGGCGTTGATATATGTATATATCAATTGTTATAAGAGTGTTCTAACGCAGATTTAAAAGGATTTGGTATCATTTTTATGGCGGTCAGATGCAATATATGTGCGCCTCAACTGTGTTAAAGAATGTGTTTTTTTTAAACGCTATTCCATTTTGTTATGGAATTATGTTGGCTGCGCTCACCTTGATTTCTCAGGAGATTTGATACCTGGTGTTTTGAAAACGAAGGCTCCTATTTGTTTTGTTAATCTGCTTTGTAATATAATTGAGTTGCGCCCAGCAGTTGGTGCTTCATTTTTGATATCGGAGCTTTTGAAATTGCAATGGCCAGTGGTATATTAATTCACACAGATTGGGATCACCGACTGATATATATCGGTGTATGACCAGAGTTTGGAGCATTTTTTAATAGTGAAAGGGAAATCGATCCAAAACATTGGATCAGGTGATTTGGGTTTGTAAATTGATGTCTTTGACAGGGCTGAAGTGATTCATAGACAGGAACCTCGAAGATGTGGATCTGAGTGCAAGAATCTTCATAACATTCTGTTTGTAAGTGCGTTCAACACGATTTATAAATAAAGTTTAAGGATCGACTATTTGCAAGTTAATTTAGGGGTCAGATCGATTAGATTCGAAATTGTTGTGATGAATTTGAAACGAGTATAAGTTGTTAAATGGTGTCGAATGGATGGGAAGTATGAATCAGTGTGCGAAAGGGAAATGAAAGGGACGTGTGGTAAGTTTAAAGCGAATCGCATGTTATTATTGCATAATGGTGGCGCGGTTACAATTTAATTGAAGTTGAAATATGATTTCAATGTATGTTGAATCATTGATTTGAAGATTTAATTATAAGCTTCCACAAGATAGTGTATGAAATTGCCAGCGATAAGAAATTTTATTTGGACAGTTTGATGTATTCATTTTTTGGATGAGAAGAGTGCGATTCTAGGTTTGCAGGAATTACCCTGCGTCAGGTTGCGTGATGTGTTGGCAAAGGATTGAGATTTTTTTTTAACCCTGTCTGAATGTTGAAGTTTTGTGTTAAGCAGTAAGGACGGAATCGAAGGTGGAAGGGCGAAACCTCGTTTCGCAGAGACAGAATGGAGAATGATGGCATTGATACGTATACACTACAGGCAGCCGAAGGTAATTAAGGTGCAAAGTTGTTGTTTTGAGACCTGTTCGATGAGGAATTATATTCCGGAAGTCAGATTCAGTGTTGAAGGAGTGGAAGTAAGTGATGAAAAGAGAGAGCGGTTTTGAACCAAGAAACCAGCAGTCTCACATTCCTTGAGAATGGTAAGCAGAATCTGAAAAAAAATGTGATAGCATTCGGCATGTGACACGTGGAAAAGTTAGTTAATCAAATACCACCCATTTTGCATAATTTTTGAGTGATAAACTACGGGGGCCGAACAAATGTGATTTCCATTGGATGTGTCGATCAAAGGATCGAACGGTGGTCGCATCATCAAGTTGCGAAGAGGTTAACGCAAGGTAAGTTAAGGCCGTTGTGGGTCCAACATCTATATATATTGTTGTTTGGGTTATAAACCAAGTCCGAGTATTTTGTGGTCGAACTAACTATTATGTTAGTGCTTTGAATAAAGCTAAGGTCGCACTTTTGAATCTAATGAATATATTCAGATAATTAGAATATAGGCGATGGGTTGGTAAAGTTATGGAAGCCCATAAACGTAAGTATTAGACTTGGTTGAGTTTTAATGATACTCGAATGGGTGTGAGAATATGGTAGATGGCTAAAACATGGACACATAGATTAATGTGAAATATTCGAATGTCAATTCAAAATATCACAAGGTGGGTTTTGTCATAAGGGTGTTGAACCATTGGAAAGCTTCCACATGAGAATTGGAATCTGAGTTGTATTGTTGTGTGGGTTTGGCGGGGTTATCCCGCCATTTGAATGTGTTTCCATTGGGATCATACAATATGTTGTTGGGTATGGACCGGTTGTATCTTCACAGGACCAACGCAGATTGTTATGACAAGGCTATTGAGTGTTTGGATGACAATAGAGAACAAAGAATCTTGCAGGGTAAGAAGTATTAGAGAACTTTTGACATCTAAAATGGGCCTCCTATGAAAAATGTACAACCAAAATAAAATTTAGAATAACCAATAGGATTCAAGATGATGATGTCAACCATGGGGGATGATTCGCCATTTTTTTGGTAAAAAAGTAAAAATATTAAAAAATAATAAAATAATAAAACTACTTTTTCAACTTGTATTTTCAACTTATCTCCCTAAGGTTTTACTCAAATTTCGATCGGGAGTACTCATTGGATGAAAAATTTAATTCCCCATCCAAGGAGTACCCATGTTAGATACTTTTGATGGACCCTGCTATATGAAAAATGAGAAATACCTAAAAAAATGTGATTGCAATCATGTTTTTCATGTACTTCTAATTTTTCCTGTAGCAGGGTCCATCGAAAGTATAAAACATGGCTACTCCTTGGATGAGGGATCAGATTTTGCATCCAATGAGTGCTCCCACTCAAAATTTGAGTAAACCCATAGGGATATAACCTGAAAATACAAGTTGAAAAAGAAGTTTTTCCTTTTTTCCCTCTAAAATTTCATGATGTAATCTAATATTATTTTATTATCTCCACTATTATTTTATAATTTCCTTAGGAGGCCCATTTTATACCTCAAAATTCCTCTAATGAAGGATACATTAGTTATAATAGTGAAAGATATGCAGGTGAAGCGTAGTTGTAGGAAAGGGTGTATGTTATTCGTAGTGCATATTTCTAGTGATAAAGGTAAGGATGTTGAGGATGCAAAGGTACTGAACAAGTACCTGGTTTTAAATCATTTTTAGGATGTATTTCCTGCAGATTTTTCAAATTTTTGGCCTCATAAGGAAGTGAAATTTTCCATTGAGTTGGTACCAGCGGCAACACCAACATCAATGGCACCGTACAGGATTAGCACTCCAGAGCTAGTAGAACAGAAGCTATAGTTGAAGGAAATGTTTGACATTGGATACATTAGGCCAAGTGTATCGTTGTGGGGTGCACTAGTGCTTTTGTGAAGAAGAAGTATGACACTCTCAAACTATGCATTGATTATAGGCACTTGAACAAGGTAACCATCAAGAACAGGTATATGTTGTTGAGGATTGATGATTTGTTCGATCAGATGAATGGAGCAGTAGTGTTCTCGAAGATTTATATGAGATCAGGATACCATTAGGTATGCATCAAAGAAGATGATATTTACAAGACTGCTTTCCAGACCAGGTAAGGGAATTATGAGTTTGCTTTAGTTCTATTTGGTTTGACTAATGCTCCAACTACTTTTATGTCCTTGATGAATAGTGTGTTGTTGCCTTATCTGAACAAGTTTGTTATTGTGTTCATTGATTATATATTGATATATTCTAAGAATGATTAAGAACATGTCGAGCACTTAATAGCAATGTTGATATTGCTAACAGAACATTAGTTGCATGCCAAGATCAGTAAATGTAGTTTCTTTCATACAAAGGTACATTAATTGGGGCATTTTGTTTCCAAGGAAGACATTGCAATGGATCTGGAAAAGATAAGAGCTATCATGGAATGGGCATCTCCTAGGAATGTGGATGAGGTAAGGTCATTTATGGGGTTAGTAGGTTACTACAGGAGGTTCATTATGAGCTTCTCATGGATTTCCCATCCTATCACATCATTGCAGTGAAAAGGGAAGAAATTTGAATGAATAGAGGAATGTGAAACAAGTTGTGATTAGTTGAAACAATTGTTGACAAATGCTCCAGTTCTAAATATTGCAAATTTAGATAAAGAGCTCATGGTGTGTACTAATGCTTGCAAGAGAGGGCTTGGTGGAGTCTTGATGCAGGAGAGATAGGTGGTGTGTTTTGAGTCCAAAAATTGAATGAGAGTGAGCAGAATTATGTTACAAATGACCTCTAGTTGGCAGTGATCATCCATGCATTGAAGATGTGGAGGCACTATCTTATTGGAAAACTATTCATCCTAATGAGTGATTATAGTGGATTGAGATACTTATTTGATCAACCAAATCTAAATTCCAGGCAAGATATATGGTTGGCCACGATAAGTGAGTTTGACTTTGAGATCAAGTATATTAAGGGTAAAGAGAACAGGGTTTCATATGATCTTAGCAGAGACTACAAGTGGATCACATAGCATCTATGAGGTCATATGGGATGAATTTTTAGGATTTTATCTTGCAATAAGGATAGAAAGATGGCAAATATATGAAGCTTAGGCACATATTACAACAAGGTACAGCTGGACAATATCTGGAAATCATCTTACAGCAGATGGCTTGATTAGATTTAGGGATAGGATCTGTGTCAGACAACAGTGAGCTCAAGAAGCTTATCGTGAGTTAAATTCATGCTAAGTCGTATTCAAGTCACCCAGGATACCAGAATACATTGATGACACTGAAGAAGTTCTACTATTGGTTGAATCTGAATAAGGAAGTGGCAGAGTTTGTGGCTAGATGCTTGGATTTTCAATAGGTAAAAGCATAATGTAAGCATGCAAGTGGATTACTACAACTGATTCTGATTTCAAAGTGGAAATAGGAGGTTATTTCCATGGATTTAATTATAGGTTTGTCAAGTACATCTAGACAACATGATTCTATCATGGTTGTGGTGGACAGGTTGACAAAGGAAACACACTTCATTCTAGTGAAATCTACTTATTCAGCTAGTGAGGTAGCACAAGTCCTAATCAGAGATACAATGGGGTTGCATGGTGTTCTGAAGAATATTGTATCAGATAGGAATGTTAAGTTCACTTCTAGGTTCTGGAAAGAGTTATTTGCAGGTTTGGGTACAGAGTTGGCATTCAACACAACTTATCATCCACATAAAGATGGACAAACAGAGAGGGTCAACATGATTTTGGAGAATATGTTGAGGAAGTATGTGATGCATCAAAAATCAAAGTGGGAAGAGTAGCTTCCACTGGTATAGTTTTCTTACAACAATGGGTATCAGGAGTCACTAAGCATGATTCTATTTGAGGAACTTTATGGGCAGACTTGCAACACTCCCATCAGTTGGAGTGATCTAGTGAACAAGGTGTTGATAGGACCAAATATGTTTGTAGAAATGGAATAGGAAATGCAGGCTATCAAAAATAATCTAAAGGTAGCATGGGATAGGCAAAAACATTATGCAGATCATCACAGGTTGTTTAAGGAGTTTTAGGTTAGAGAACAAGTGTACTTGCACATCAAACCGAAGAATAGATCCTTGAGTATTAGGTCATTTGCGAAGCTCGCACCTCAATATTGCAGGTCTTTCGAGATCCTTGATAAGATTAGACCAGTGAGCTACATACTTGCACTTCATCCGACAGTGAAATTTCATAATCTTTTCCATGTTTTATTGCTTAAAATATCTTTAAAGGATGTTGATCATGTTATTGATTGGTTTGTATTGCAGGTGCAGCCAGAAGGAGAATTATAGCTAGAACCTCAGTTTATTTTAGATATAAATATGCTTATGATTTATTATTATAAATTGTAAGAAAATGGAAATATTGATTCACCTCCCCACCCCCTTCTCAATATTTCAAACACCAAGCACCTTACACGTCAAAAATTAATTTGGTACATTTTAGTTAGCCTCTATAATCTTTAATATTTAGTATAAAACTCATATTTTCCCACTTTTATATAATTAAATACATTTTTGGAAATTCCTTGGGCATAGCATCATGTGGGATTTGGTCCTAAGACTTCACAAATTCAATTTCCAACTTTTTGGAAATCGTGGTTTGGTTCTAGTTAAAGGCTTTCAAGTGATCCTAAGGTTTAATCTAACCTCCTATCTTTCTTGTTATCACTCAAACTATCATAGGTCCTAGAAGGGGATCCTATAAGGTAACTTTTAGGGCAAGGGAAACAATGGTGATAGCCCACTATCACCTCAACAAAGGCTCCTTATTCTTTACATACTTTCACTGATGCAAGGAGACATGGTATAATTGGAATTGCAATAATGAGTATTTCAAATGAGAGGACTAAAAGGTGATTCCAATGGCCTACTCACAAGAGAGGCTCAAATGCATGGATTTCTTGATTGATAAGCAAGGTGTAAGGCTCTCTAGGAGGATGAAGGGGATTTTAAGGGATAGGGTTTGAGGATAAGACGTGTAAAGGAGATACCTATTCCAGGAAATCCTTGTGAAAACTTGGCTTCCAAGTGGTCTTTGTGAACACACGAGACCAAGTGAGCCCAAAATTAGGCCAAGGGTATGGATTTGATCAACTAATGAGGGAATTGACCTAATTAGGAAGGAGAAGAGGATCAGAGGACAAATTTTATTTAAGGTTTGAATTCAATTATCCTAATGAGGACACTAGCAAAGGGTTAACTAGGGAAATAAATGGTCTCCAAGCTAGGGATTTCTATATCTCGAGATCCCACCATCGTATTTTCTTTAAATTGTTAATTTTTTAGGTCATTCTATGTTATTTCAATTACTTCATCCCAATTCAATTCTTCATTAAGGAATTCATCCAATTATAAGAAATGTTTCAAATCATAAATAGTAACCGAAGATAAAATAATATATGCAATGACAAAGGAGACAATAACACAACCACAAGAGACACTAGATTGGTCAAAGACCAAGGAAAAACCCCACTAGGGGGGGAATCCTTTCAAATATTCTTCTTATTAGATTATCATAAAAAAATTCAACAAATAATACAATGAGCCCAATACATAATTTTTCAGTAGAGATATACCCAATACAAATTAGAAACTAATTTTCAAAAAATCTGTACAACAGAGAGAAATCTTCCAGCGCTTAGAAATATGTGGTCAAATGTCAAACCCTAGCTCAGAATCTTGGTCTCTCTCATCAATATTTTCTGTGAGTGGATGTAGCTTCTAGTTGCTCCCTGAGACATTGTATGCGAGCAATTATGACTTTTCCAGTCACTCTTAGAAGACCTCAAAGCGAGTGATTGAGGATAAATCTACCCAGTCCTATCTCGGAATCTATTCGCACCCTTCAAGAAGTTGTGAGAGTGATTGGTCCTTCTCTCTCTCTGAGGTACTGTAAGCGAACAACTGGGGACTAAACCTCCTTGAATTGCCTCAAAACCCTAGTCTCTCCCTTCGCGTTGTTATGCGAGGGACTGGATCTTCCCAGTCGTACTCTGAAACATTCTGTGCGAGCAATTGTGGTCAAATCTACCCAGATATGTGTGTACGACTGAAAAAAAGAAACGTTGGACATGTGCGAGCCTTAGACATGTAATTTAGGACCCTTACGCGAGCTTTCTTCGTCAAACGTGTGCGAGCCAAACAATATAAGAGGAGAAAAGAATGATTGTTGATGATGTGCAAATGAGCTTGAGGACTCTTGTATTTATAGGCTTCCATGAGGGTCCACTTGGATTAAAGGCCAACCTATTCAATTGTACATGTGTATAGGGCCGACCTAATCCAATGTACATGAGAGGATTCATAAATTCAAAAAATCGAAATTCTACTTGTCCAAATGAGGTGATCTTTAGGTCAATTTTGGTCATCTCCAAAAGATTAATTCAATGCAATCATCATCTCTATCATTCGAGTTGTCCAAGGTGGAATTTGACCCTAGTTGCAAAAATTAGCACTCCCTCTCAACTAGGAAGAATGACACCTGCCAATATTTTTCTGTTGATCATCACATCATCATGTCATGTTGTTAAAATGTGATAGCTCGGGGATGAATTTATCCTACAAGAAATCATATATTTCAGTTATGTTTGAACCACCTATAATTAAATTTCATTTCTAACAATTCTAATATTACATTCCAAAATTAGTAAGTCATATCTCAATTTGGAAGTGACTTTCCAAAAATAGAAATTCAAGTCTAAATGATTAAGGATGATCTTGACATATGGATTCCACTTTAAAATCAAATCAATCATGATTATACAAGTCAAGAATTAATATTTTTATCCTTACTAGTATTATTATTATTATTATACTATTATTTTAAAAAAATTATAAATTCATTCACCTTTAATGGATTAATAAAAATGAATTCTCTCATGAAATAAGTAAATTAAATTGAGAATCTCTTACTTGGAAAATTGAACCTCTCTCTTGGAATAAAATAATAACTCCACCCTTAAGAGAATGTAACACTCCCTCATTAATTCAATGTATGGAAAAAGTGTAACTCCTCATTAAATGCACTTGTAACTCCCTCATTCCATTCCATTTTTAACTCTCGCCAAATATTCACTCATATCTAAGTATAACTCACTCTCTCCCTAATTCGAATTGTAACTCCTCAATACAAGTGTACATCTCTCTATATTATTGGGATGAGTTACTCTTCTCCTCAAGTAACTCCTCCCTCATGGAATTCAATTTTCCTATTATTGGCTCAATGAATGAATCCATTTTGTAACTCTTCTCCTTTCTCATCTATTTAAGCAATAGAAAGTGAGAGTTGAGAGTAACATGTTCATTGTGAAGAAGGAGAGCTAGAGTTGAGTGTGTGCAAGAGTAGTGTGAGAGAAAGTGCAGAGTTAGAGAAAGGGAAGAGCTAGAAAAAGCATGTAGGACAAGATATAATTAAGATAAGGAGGATATCTTCAAGAAAAGAGCAAGAGAAATTTAGTTGCAAGTTGACCAAACATTGGTGCTTTATTCATTCTCATTATCCCTCTCTCTTTGTACTCTGTTGAACAATTGAATAAATAATAGAAGAAGAACCATTTTGGTTTTCCCCTTGTGGGTTTTACCCTGGTCATTGGACCTAACTCTCAGTGTTTCGTATTTTTGTTTACCTGTCTTCATATGATCTTTAAGTTTATGTTCTATCTACAATTGTTGATATGAAAAGTTGTGAAGAAGAAATCTACATTTTCAGTATTTGTAGCATCACAGTAGATTCATTTTTCTGCATAGTACTTTCAGTTTTCTACAAAGTACATTTAGTTTTCTGCAAACTACATTCAATTTTATGCAAATTACATTAAGCTTTCTACAAAGTACATTCAGTTCCATTCAATTTTCTGCAAGTACATTTAGTTTTTTGCATAGAACTTTCAAGTTTCTGCAAATGATTTTTAAATTTCTACTTAGAACTTTCAGATTTTAATATGGTATCATAGCCTTGGTGAAGACAAGACCAAGGAGATCAAAGATCATCTTAAAATATCCCACTTGTTGTCAAATTTTTTTGCTTAAGATGACTTCCTCCTACTTCAAGATAGAAGAGAATCTGAATGATGCTTCAAACTTTGGTCCATAGAAAGCAAGGGTTGATATCACTCTTGAAGAACACGAAGTTCTGGATTATGTTGAAGACACAATAGTTGACCAGAGAATGCAAGTGTTGTTTTCAAATCCAAATATAAAAAGGGTGAAATCAAAGCTAGAAACATTATTCTTGATTCTCTTAGTGATCATCTTATTACTTATGTTTCTGGTTCGAAGAAAGCTAAAGAAATGTATGACAAACTAAATGACATGTTTTCAATTAGTAATTTGAATCATACTATTGTTTTGAAGAATCAGTTGAAGGACATCAAGATGAATAGAGGAGAAATGGTTCAAGCATACTTCCTGAGAATGACTAAAATCAGGAATCTACTATCAAGAGTTGGAGAAATTGTACCTGACAAATAAATAGTGTTGATTGTGCTAGGATGCCTTTCTCTTGTTTGGGAGACTTTTATCACCACCATCAACAACATCAAAATTATTCCCACATTTCATGAGCTCATGGGAAAGCGTATCCAAGAGGAGGAAAAAATGATCTCTAGAGGGAGAATTTCACATCATGAAGAATGAAAACGTACTGCATTTTCAGCCTATGACAAGAGAAAGAAAGGTAATAAAAAGAAATTTGTTTTCAAATCAAATAAAGGGAATCTAATAATGTCAAAAGTTAGATTCTTTAATTGTAAAAAACATGGTCATTATTCTCGTGATTGTAAAGAAATAAAAAGAGCCCCTAGATTCAAAAAAAAAATTGATTATAGAAAGACTTCTGAAAATCAAAGAAAATGTCATCCTAAGAAAACAAGAAATACAATTTATAGAAATAATGCAGCAGAAAATCAATCAAAATATTTTATTGTTTCTGCTCTTTCTAGTCCTTATGCAAATTCATTTGATAGCTGGTTAGTTGATAGTGGTGTTTCCAAACATTTTACTGGTTACAAAGAGGAAATCTCTAATCTAGTTGAGAGGGAGACTAATTTAAATGTTATCCTTGAAAATAATTATACTCACCAACTTAAAGTTTATGGTTCAATTGCATTTCAGTTAGATGATGGAAAATATATTTTTTTGTAAGAAGTTTTGTATGTACATGGTTTTAAAAATAATTTTGTACCCATATCTTCTCTAGAAGATAAAGGACTGAATGCTTCTTTTATTAATGGAAAATTTCTAACTTGGCCTTTGAACTCAAGTATGAGAGAATTGTTCACTCTTGGGTCAAGATGTGAAGCGTTTTACAAAGTCAATGGTAAACCCATTCATGCATTAGTCCATGATATCGATCTTCAGTGTGAGCTATCGCACAAAATATTTGATCACCTACACTATAAATCCTTACCTCATGTAAGGAAGATGGTTTCTGGAAAGCCTGAGATCAGAATGGATCATGAAGGAGTTTTCCAAGGATGTGCAAGTGAAAAGCATATAAGGGGACCATTCCCTTCAAGTAGAAAAAAAACTAGTCAGGTACTTGAACTCATACATTTTGATTTAGGTGGACCTATGCATGTTACTTCTCTTGGTGGCTAGTATTTAATGATTTTTTTTTATGATTTTTCACGCAAGACATGGATATTATTTTTGAAAAATAAAGGGGAACCATTTGATATGTTTAGATGTTTCAATCCTTTGATTGAAAATCAAACAAGAAAGATGATCAGTTTTTTTCCGATCTAATAATGGGGGGGAGTTCACCTCCCAAGAGTTTAATGATTTTTGTAAAGATGTTGGAATAATGAAATAAACCATGGTGTCGTACAATCCACAACAAATTGGTGTGGGGAAAGGAAGAATATAACCATTATGGAAGCAGTAAGAGCTATTTTTCATGATCAAAAGCTACTGAAGTTTCTATGGGGAGAAGCTACAAATATTGTTGTTTATGTGCAAAACAAAACTCCTCATTAAGCCTTAGACAATAAGACTCTTGAAAAATTATTCACTGGTAAAATGCCTGAGGTGAGTCACTTGAGAATCTTTGGCCATCGTGTGTACTTCCATGAGCCAAAAGAGAAAAGGAACAAACTCGAAGCTTCAGGTAAGAAAGGTATGTTTGTTGGTCATTGTGATAATGCAAAAGCATATAGAATTTATGTACCTGTTCAAAGAACTATTGAGTTTAGTAGAGACATAACATTTGATGAAGATGCAGCTCTTAGAAAATTAAGAGATGCTCCTCATCCTTCCATTGTTGAAAGACAAGTTGTTAATGAAAAATATTCTGCATCTCAGTCTAAACTAGAACCTAAGAATGAGCTTACTAATAATCCAATGGGTTCCATGGATCCTCTAGATCCTCCACCACATTATCCTCTTACCAGAAAGAGACCATTATGGTTGTGGGATACCTTGCAAGATGTTGAACAACATGATGCCCCAAGGGAACATTCAGAGAAAGTAAGAAGCCAAGTCAGTTTCAATGGTACATTATTGCCATGAGCAACACCATTCAAGCATAACCATGCACCTTTGAAGAAGTTGCAAAAGATAAAGTATGGAAAGATGCCATGACTGAAGAATACAAGTCCAAAATCCAAAATGATGTTGAGGAAGTGATTCCTAGACCTCAAGGTAAATTTGTTGTCACTTCCAAATGGTTGTTTAAGATTAAACATGGTGCATATGGTAGTATTGAAAAATAGAAGGCTAGATTTGTAGCTAGAGGATTATCTCAAAAAGAGGGAATATATTATGATGAGATTTTTGCACCTGTAGTTCAATATACTACTATTTGATATGTTATTTCCTTAGCTGTTATCCAAGGATGGACGCTTCACCAAATGGACGTGAAAATTTATTTCTTGCATGACTTCCTTGAGGAAGAGGTATTTGTGGAACAACCACAAGGATTTTAAGAGCATGACAGGGAAACTCATGTATGTGGATTGAAGAAAGATTTATATGGGTTGAAGCAAGCTCCAAGATTTTGGTATGCTCGCATTGATAGCTACTTGACAAAGCTTGGTTTCATACGAAGTAGTGCAGACCCAAACCTCTACTTCAAGACAGTCCAAGGTATACCTTTGATTTATGTATTGTATGTTTATGATTTATCCTTGACAAGAGGAGAACCTCTTATCTTCCACTGTAAGAGGGAGTTAGCTTCTGAATTTGAAATGAAAGACCTTGGTTTGATGTATTACTTTTTGGGTCTAGAGGTCTGGAAAAGACCTGGTGAAATTCATCTTTCTCAAGGACAATATGTTGTTAAGCTTCTTAAAATATTTGTTATGGTATAATGTAACTCCATGCATAATCCTATGGAAATAAACTTTAATAAATTATGTGGTAAAGTTGCAGGACCTAGTCTAACAAATCCCACGGAGTATAGATAGTTCATTGGTGCTTTGATATTTTTGGTAAACAGTAGGCTTGATATATGATTTTTTGTAAAAAATTTAAGTCAACATATGATTGATACCTTTCATGCCCACTCTATTGTTGCAAAACATGTAGTCAGGTATTTTCTTAGAACTATAAATCTAGGATTGAAATATATTGCTAAAAGTGTAAGACTTCATGGATATATGGATGTTGATTGGGAAGATAATTCTGTTGATAGAAAGAGCACTTTTGGGTGTTCCTTAAGCTTGGGATCTGCCATGATCTCTTGGATGAGTAGAAAGCAGAAGTCTGCTACACTAAGTATAGCTAAAGTTGAGTACATCGCTGATAGCATGGCTAGCTATGAGAAAGTTTAGCTACGAAATATTTTTTGGAACTGTTTGAGAAAGTTCCAGACACAACAATTATATATTGTGACAATGAGAGTGGGATTTGTCTTGCAGAAAATCTTGTGTTTCATGACAAGTCCAAGCATATTGAGATAAAGTATCACTATATATGGGATATGGTGCAAAGAGGAGCAGTGAGGCTCCATCACACCTCCATTGATGATTGAGGCTCCATCACATCTCCACTGATGATCATATAGTTGACATTCTTACTAAGCCTTTACCGAAAGGGAAGTTCTTGGTTTTTAGAGAGTGGCTTAGACTTATGGACATGATCCTTCTGGGAGGTGGTCAACTGATAGATAAAAATGAGTTTTCTTCCCTATTGGACATTGGATAAACCAACGCTCCCTGTGGGTTTCGTGACATGGACTAACCACGTCTCATGGATCCTTATCTTTGGCGATGCGATTGTTAACTAATACCTGTAGGTTTTGGTCTAACGACAATCGTGATTCCCAACAAGTGGTATCAAAGCGTAGGTCATGAGTTCGATACACACCTGGCTCGCATTGGGGGGGAGATTATTGGACATTGGATAAACCAATGCTCCCCGTGTGTTTCGTGACATGGACTAACTGCCTCTCATGGATCCTTATCTTTGGGGCCCCCCCTTTCAGATCTCACAGGATTAGGATACGACCTTGGAAAGCTCTAGAGGATGAGGGACATTTTTTGTAGTGTGTGCCACAAGTGTAGTCCTCAATATGCATTTGACCCACAGTCTAGGACGTGGGAAGAGCCACCTATCTGGCCAATAGGTGTAGTGAGACTTGTCTATGTGACTTGTCTAGGATGCAGGTGTTCCAACACTTGATACTTTGTTTTGTTTGATTCTTGTCTGTGTGACTTGTTTGAGTCTTTCCTATGTGATGCTTGTGTTCTATCACCTAATTTTTTTTAGATGAAAATTGGTTGAGTATAATCCTTGTCAATGTGACATGTGATGGTTCTTTCCTTTCCCAATTTGTATCCAGTGGATGATTCTTCTTTAGATTGTGATTTCATTTTTAAATATGTTATAGATTAGATTTGAACTGAGATGAATGAAATAGACATAGGAAGCAGAGATATTTGATGCAGAAAGAAATTCTTCCCTAGCTGAGAGGGTGTGTTAAAATTTGGGAGCTCAAGAATGAATTTATCCTATAAAAAATCATATATTTCCGTTATGTTTCAACCACCTATAATAAAATTTCATTTCCAACAATTCTAATATGAATTTCCAAAAATAGTAACTCACATCTCAATTTAGAAGTGACTTTCCAAAAATAAAAAGTCGTGTCTAAATGATCAAGGATGATCTCGACATATGGAGTCCACTTTAAAATCAATTCAATCATGATTATACAAGTCAAGAATTAACATTTTTATCCTTACGAGTATTATTATTATCATTATTATACTATTATTTATAAAATAGTCTAAAGTCATTCACCTTTAATGGATTAATGAAAAAAAATTATATCATGAAATAAGTAAATTAAATTAAGAATCTCTTACTTGGAAAATTGAACCTCTCTCTTGGAATAAAATAGTAACTCCACACTTAAGTGAATGTAACTCTCCCTCACTAATTCAATGTATGGAAAAAGTGTAACCCCCCCTCATTAAATGCACTTGTAACTCCCTCATTCAATTCGAATTAGGGAGAGAGAGAGTTACTCTTAGATATGAGAGAATATTCAAGACAAATGTACCTATCTCTCTATTCTTGGGGAGAGTTACACTTTTCCTCAAGTAACTCCTCCCTCATGGAATTCAATTTTCCTATTATTGGCTAAAGGAATGAATTCATTTTGTAACTCCTCTCATTTCTCATCTATTTAAGCAAGAGAAAGTGAGAGTTGAGAGTAACATGTTCATTGTGAAGAAGGAGAGCTAGATTTTAGAGTGTATAATAGAATTGTGAGATAAAGTGAAGAGTAAAATCAAGGGAAGAGTTGGAGCAAGTGTGTAGGACAAGATCTAATTAAGAGAATGAGGAGATCTTCCAGAAAAGAGAAACCACACTTCAGTTGCAAGTTGATCAAACATTGGTGGCTTTATTCATTCTTATTATCTCTCTCTTTGTACTTTGTTGGCCAATTGAAGAAATCTAAAAGAAGAAGAATCATTTGGGTTTTCCCCTTGTGGGTTTTTCCATGGCCATTGGACCTAACTCTTAATGTCTCATATTTGTGATTGGTTGTCTTCATATGATCATTAATTTTATGTTATATCTACAATTGTTGATCTAAAAATTTGTGAAGAAGAAATATGCATTATAAGTATTTGTAACATCATAGTACATTCAATTTTATGCAAAGTAAATTAAGTTTTTCACAAAGTACACTCAGTTTTTTGCATATAACTTTCAAGTTTCTGCAAAGAATTTTTAAATTTTTTCATAGAACTTTCAAATTTTAGTTGTTTTCTTCATGTCGTGACCATCTCTTCTCAACTCTATCTGTTGAAACATTCTCGAATCTAAAAGAAGAAGAATCAAGAAGCATTAGCTTCCACCCTCTATCTCATGGGGGAGTCACATATCTCAACCCATATCAAGCAATAGGATATCAAACACACATGGGAGCACATCTCAACCCTGGAATCATATTGGGGATCATATTCTCAACCTGGAATCACAAAGGGGAGCATATCTCAACGCAATATTTTTTTTTTATCTTCCCACCAATGACCATCAAGAATCACGAGGTAGAACACTTGCATCATAATCGACTTGCGTTGTACACCCCAAGTACACTATCAACCTGTTCTCTAAACAGGGAGCAGTATTCCAAACAATCTTGACTTGTGGATATGATGCCAACTGGAGTATACTCTACATAGACCAGATAGGGGAGCAGCATCTACAAGCCTATGTATATAGGGGAGCGGCATCTCAATAATATGGGTAACATATAGGGATGATACCCTATTGTCCAGAGATCCCTCAACCCCGGGAGCCCTCTAACTCAATTCCTTACCATGGGATCTCAATAAGGGGGGAGAGTTATCTTTGTATCCTCGATCAACGCTTCCCCTATTCAAGAGGGTTCACATCCATCAATGCAATTTTCTCTCTGAAGACCAACAACTTCCCTTTCAGTAAATATTTGGTGAAAATATATGCAATATGTTCATCTGTCGATATGTGATGGAGTCTAATCGCTCCTCTATGTACCATGTCTCGAATGAAGTGATATTGAATCTCTATGTGCTTGGACTTGCCATGAAATACGAGATTCTCTACCAGACAGATCCCACTCGTGTTGTCACAATATATCATTGTAGTGTCTATGACCTACTCAAATATCTCTCCAAAGAGCTTCCTCAACGAAACTACTTCGCAACTAGCCATGCTAGCAGAAATATAATCTACTTCAACGGTACTCAATGCTATAGACTTTTTTTTCCTATTCATCCAGGATATCATGGCAGATCCAAGACTAAAACAACATCCAGATGTACTTTTCTTGTCGATAACATTTCATGCTCAATCAACATCAGTGTATCCATGAATTCGAGTGTCTTCTGCAGAATATCTCAGACCAAGTGTGATCATCCGATGTAAAGATCTCAATATATGTTTGGTAGCGATCAAATGAGCGTGAAGGGGCTTTGTCGTGAATTGACTCAATGTGTTTACTGCATACCATATGTCTTTATGGGTATTCACAAGCAACATCAGAGCCCCGATCAATTGTCTATACTCGGATGGATTTGCGAAATCGGGTCCTTCAACTTCTCCACGTAACTTCTTGAAGTTCATTTCCATCAGTGTAGTCATGGATTTGCATTATGTCATTCCAAATATTTCCAGCATTTTCACAACATATTTTCCTTGTAAAAGGAAAATATCACTAGGCCTTTGCCACACCTCAAGGCCTAGAAAGTAGTACATGAGTCCAAGGCCCTTCATCTCCAATTCAGAGGCTAGATACCTCTTACACTAGATCATCAGAGGCTCACTACCTATTAAAAATATATCATCAACATATAAAACCAAAATCAACGGCATACCTTGGACTACCTTGAAGTAGAGATTGGGATCGTCATTGCTTATTGTGAATCTCAATTTCATCAAATAACTATCTATGTGGACATACCAATCTCTGGAGGTTTTCTTCAAACCATACAATGCCTTCTCCAACATGCAAACATGTGTTCTTCGATCCTCTACTTCAAATCCCTGTGGTTTTTCAACATACACTTCTTCCTGTAATATGCCATTGAGGAATGAAGTCTTTACGTCCATCTGATGAATATTCCATCCATTGTGAAAATTAATACTGCAATGATTGGTTTATTTCTCCTACTTATGAGATAAGTTATTTACACATGCGTCAATAAATTCTGAAATAAACACATTTGTAGTTTTTCACTCTAATCAAAATCATAAGAACAGAAAATTACAAAAGTAGCACAATAGAAAGAACCATATGAACACAGTTATTTTTGGACAACTATCGCTGGAAAAACCCAATGTGGGAAAACCGGTGCAGCAGATGAGGGTTTTTTATTTATTTTCAGAAATGGAAAGTACATTTACAAGAGTCTTGATGAGCAGAGAAAAATTAGCATACCCCTGGTTGAATTTTTTGGAACCTTCAGAAGAATTTCAGACCCTCGGGGTGACCTCCTCCACCCTCTGCGTCATCCAGGGTGAGAGCTCTGTGCAGTCTCTCCCTGGACTGCATAACTTTGCGTGGAGGGTTTCTTGCTGCCAATAAACTCACTCTTCCCTTCATCCTCCAGACTTTTTATTCTCTGATAACTGAATCCTCCCTCCTCCTTATGCTTCTGCAAACCCGCCTTTATAAACTCACCCACTGAAATCAAATTCTCTTGCATCAAAATTGATTTCCTTCGGGTACTGAGAATGTCCCCGACTTGATTTCCAAATGACCCTCAAGCCCCTTCTCATAGTATTCTCATTGATGAATCAATGGCCAAGAATATATCGTTAATCAATGGCTCAGATTAAAATATGACTTGATCTTCATTTTCTAGAAGATTCACACTCTGATTTATTAATACCCTTTAATTATTCAACTTCCCTAAGTTTATACTTAGGGTATTCATTAAAATAATTAATTATTTTAATACAGCCATATCCAAGTGGAATTTCCACAAATGGTTTCGGGGTTTTCTAGATAACTATTGTTCAATCCTTTCTACCGAAAATAAGACTTAGAAAACTTCCCGATGCTATAAAAATGAACACTCCCTCTTAGCAAGGAAAGTTTTTTAAGCAAGATACCATGGTACTGCTCTAACTCTATAACATTTGTTGCGTTGATGTTGTCCTGGTTTCTTCCCCTCATCTCTGCGTTGCTGCTTTCTGTACTGCTGCTTGTAACACTGCCTCATCTGTACTGCAACTCTCTATTTTTATGAAGCCCACCCTTCCCTATAATGGAAAGGGTTCATGACCATCCCCATCTTCTCTTTGAAGTAAGTGAACTTAATCTTACTCGGATCTTTTGTGAGGATATATGCCACCTGTTCCCCTGTAGGATTGTATCGCAACTTTACTACTCCCATTTGGACATAGTCCCTAATGAAGTGGCACAAAATTTCAATGTGTTTCGACTGGTCATGAAACACAGGATTTTCAGAGAGCTTAATGAAACTCTGATTACCACACATAATCCCAGTTGGTTCCATCCACTTCTTTAGAAAGTTCAAGAGTAACTTATGGAGCCATATGGCCTCACATGAAACTGCTCTTGCTTCCATGTACTCTACCTCGACTGAACTTAGTGCTATAGACATTTGCTTCCTGCTGCACCAGGAAGTCATTCCTGATCCGAGACTAAAACAGTAACCACTGGTACTTTTCCGATTCACTGTACTTCTAGCCCAATCTGCATCTGTGAACCCACTCAATTGGACCTCATTTCCCATGGTGTACTTCAACCCATACTTTTTTGTCCCCTTTAGATATCTAAGAACATGCTTGTTTGCTTCCTAGTGAGACCTCCTTAGTTCCACCATGAACTAATTGAGGGTATTCACTGCATAACAGATGCGTGGTCTAGTATTGACCAGATACATCAATGATCCGATGAGCTGCCTATACAAGGTGGGATCAGCCTCATCATCTTCTGTTGTGTCTATCTTCTTCAAGTTAGTAATAATTGGCATGGCCATAGGTCTAAAATCTTCCATCTGAAATCTTTTCAGGATTTCTGTCGTGTATCTTCCTTTCCCTAGTAATATTTTGTTAATTTTGGACAACTAGGTCCAAACTCCATGTTGTGATGCTTAGATGAAGATTCCAATATTTTTATTGGATTCCTCTTTCGGAGAGGTGTAAGATTTATCTAAGTATCATCTTGATCTGATGAGTAGAACATTTATTTTGAATTTATTCAAAATATGTGCAGGTTGGCCTAAAATGAAATGTAGGCTTGAAGCCCCAACGGTTGTGTCACACACCCTCATTGATGGATATAAATAGGTCAATTTTGGAGGTCATTTTCACTCATCCATCACATCACATTCTCTCTCCTCATCTGATTGGTTCAATCATCTATTGGAGTCTCTTCATCCACACGTGGGAAAATGCAACAAGAAGATATTTATGTTTTCGACCTAGGGTTTCAACGCAGAGTTGACCATCATTGACTTTGGTCAACGCTTCATCAAATTTACCCAAATTTGTCCCAGAATTTTGATTTTTGTAGTTCGCATTTATTAGCAAAAAAATCGAGGTTGGACATTGACTTTTGTCTAGGCTGCATTGACTTTTTGCTGCTGTTGTTTGTGTTGACCATTGACTGTGATAGTGTTGACTTTTGTTGACTTTTGGTTGACTGATCTTGCTATCCTAGAGGGTTGTGTGACACTTCTGGCTGGCTGACCATATTGAGACTTTTTTGTTTGAAGCATCCTGGTGACCACCGTAATGCACCAACACACATATATATTTTTGGCTTGTCTTTTGTCAATCTACTAGTATATTCTATCTGCATTTTACTTTCTTGTTTATGTGATTGTTGGTTGATATTGGGGATAAAAATTAAAGTTGCATCAAGCCTATAACATCTAAAATAATTTATAGGTATCAGAGCTGAGGTGAAGACAAAGCCGAAGTTTGTAGCAATCACCAAAGAAGAGCATGGGTACCTTAAGCTACAATGGCTTTAAAGCTAATGAAAAATTGACTAGGAAGGAATAATTCCATGCCTGGAAGATGACATTAGATATTATGTTGGAAGACCAAGATGCCACGGACTATGTGCAGGGTAAAATCCAAGAGCCTCCATCCACTACACCTACTGCCACCAAGTCAAAGTATAAGAAGGGGGAAATCAAAGCAAAGCTAATGATCAAGGACTCAATTCATAAGAGTCTGGTTGCCTACATCTCTGAGCTGGGCACATCCAAGGAGATGTATCATAAGTTGGTCAACATGTTCAAGGCCAACAATGAGAATCAAGTCATATTCTCTAAGAATCAACTAAAGAATCTAAAGAAAGGCAGGGATGAATTTGTCCAGTCATATTTTTTGAAATTGACTAAAAGCATGAATAATCTTCTGGCTATATGGGGAGACAATATTTGATCGAGAGATGGTTCTTACTGCACTTGGAGTTCTCTCATCTGGATGGAATGTATTCAACACTACCATTCTCAATAACAATGTGATACCTAATTTTGATGAATAACTATCGAGATGTGTACAAGAAGAGACAAGGATGAAGGAATATGAAAATGAAGGAAATGTTGCCTTCACTGATCATGCTAAGAAGAAGAAATTTGGTGGTCTGAGGAACAAAGGAAGAACAGGGGCCCAGGGAAAGAAAGGTAAATGTTACACATGTCACATGACCTGCTAGAGAATTCCCTTTCAAGAAGGATTCTCCTGATGCTGATGACAAAAACAACAACTGGAAGAATAGAAATCAAAGGAACAACAGGTTCAAAAGAAAAAGGAAGGCTCCATCTGGTGGAAATGGGAAACCTTACAAAAGGTTGAGAAATTCCAGGTATGAGGAATCAAATGTTGTTGATGATAAAAGAAATGAATTCATTCTTGTATTTTCCCTCTCTGCTGCATCTCCAACCGCCACTGTGGATGCCTGGTTGATAGATAGTTGTGCCTCAAGGCACATCACTAGGTTCAAGGAAGAACTATCTGATATGATTGAGAAGGATGTTAATTTGAAAGTTATCCTTGGAGATAATGCCACATATCCCGTGAAAGGGACAAGGACTATGACCCTCCACTTTTCTCAAGGTCAATTCCTTCGCTTGCAAGATGTACTCTATGTACATGATTTGAAGAAGAACCTTGTGTCTATCTTGGCCATGGAAGACAAAGGTTGCAATGTGGCATTCATTGATGGGAAGGTGTGTATCCGGAAAAAGAGTTTCAAGGAAGCTATTACGATTGGGTTTAGAGTTGATACACTCTTCCAAGTTGGAGGAATTCCACTGGGAGCGATGACATGTGATACTATCTGACAGACTGAACTATGGCACCGGAGGTTTGGAAACCTTCACTACAAAGCCCTTCTCGAAGCAAGGAAGGTGGTGATGGGGATGCCTTAGTTCACAAATGATCATGAAGGTATATGTCAGGGTTGTGCCGAAGGAAAACATACAAGGGGACCTTTCCCCTCAAGTTTCACGAAGATCTCTGATTTCTTGCAACTCATACATTCTAATCTATCTGATATGCTTACCGTGACATACTTGGGAGGATGTTATTATTATATGACGTTCATAGACAACTTCTCTCGAAAAACATAGATATACTTCTTGAAGAAGAAGGATGAGGCTTTCATGTCTTTCCGTACCTTCAAAGCCTTGGTGGAAAATTCAACAGGGAAGAAGATCAAGATATTGAGGACTGATAATGGCACTGAATATGAGACGAATGAGTTCAAGAACTTTTGTAGAGAAGTTGGCATCAAGAGGGAGACAACAACTATCTATACTCCTAAGCAGAATGGCGTTGCTGAAAGAAAGAACAGGACCATTGTGGAAGCTAGTAATGCCATGCTATGTGACCAAGATCTTATGAATTTTCTGTGGGGAGAAGCTGCAACACTTTCGTGTACATACAAAACCGATTCTCGCATTCCGCTATGGACTCCAAAACTATTGAAGAGGTTTTCTATGGTAAGAAACCTGACGTCTCACATGTTAGAGTTTTTGGATGTCCTTTTTATTTTCATGTACCGAGGGAGAAGAGGAGCAAGCTGGATGCTTCTAGAAAGAAGGGAATGTTTGGGGGCTACAATGAAACTTTGAAATCCTATAGATTCTATGTGTCTAGTCAAAGGGAAGTGGATATATGCCATGATGTTACTTTTGACGAAGATGCTTCCCTGCGGAAAGTAATCAATATTCTGAGATCTGAGGAATATCATGAAGAAAGGCACAGAAATCAAGAAGAACCAAAGGATGAGATGATGCCCGATGTTGAAGGACCGATGGACCCTATTGATCCACCTCCTTCAATGAGGAAGAGACCATCATGGCTTAAGGACACTTTCAGAGATGACGAGAAACATATGGCCCCAAGGGGGACATTTCGTGAAAGAAAGAAGCCAAATAGATACCAAGGGTATCTAGCAGCCATGAGTACAATCGTAAAATATGAGCATGGATCTTTTGAGGAAGCTATAAAGCATCAAGTCTGGAAGGATGCTACGCACAAATAATATGAGTCCATTATGAAGAATGATTTCTAGGATGTGGTTCCAAAACCAGAGGACAAAGTAGTTTTCATGTCAAAATGGATCTATAAGATCAAGCATGGATCTGATGGTAGTGTTGAAAAGTTCAAGGCAAGATTCGTTGCCCACGGCTTCTCTCAAAAATAAGGCGTAGACTATGATGATATATTTGCACCTATGGCCCAATATACCACCATCCAATCTATCATATCCCTTGTTTCTATGCAAGGATGGAATCTTCATCATATGGATGTGAAGACCACATTTCTACATAGTGCGATAAAGGAAGAGTTGTATGTGGAGCAACCTCTAGGGTTCTAAGTCCGAGATCAAGACACCCATGTTTGCAGGTTGAAGAAAGCCCTTTATTGGTTTAAGCAAGCACCCAGAGCTTAGTACGAGAGGACAGATAGCTACTTGATGAAGCTGGGATTCACTCGTAGTAATTTTTATCTGAACATTTACTTCAAGGTTGATAGAAAAAAGCCTCTCATTCTAGTGATGTATGTGGACGACCTCTTCCTGACAGGTGTTGACCCTCTCATTCATCAAAGTAAGAGGGAGCTCGCTGTTGAGTTAGAGAAGAAGGACCTAGGACTGACGCATTACTTCCTAGGCCTGGAGATCTAGCAGAGGCCTGACGAGATTTTCCTTTCTTAAAGAAAATATATTATGAATCTTCTGGAAAGATTTGGTATGGTGGACGGTAAGTCCGTGTCGACACTGATGGAGCTCAACTTTAAGAAGTTGAGTGGCAGCGATACTGGGCATGTGCTAGCAAATCCTACTGAGTATCATCAACTCATAGGGGCCCTGATGTTCTTAGTGAACACCTGTCTGGACGTATGTTTTGCAGTGAGCACTTTGAGTCAACATATAGTTGAACCTCATCACATTCACTGGGTTGGTGCCAAGAATCTGTTGAGATATCTATTAGCCTCTCTCAAATAACAATAATAAATCCAAAATAATAAATAAATTAATTAAATATTCCAAGTTAGGAATATGTGCCTAACTCTTGGGTTGTTTCTCAAATATTGGAGTTTTTTTAGTAACTCCTATCTTGATGGGTTTTTGGTGAGAAATTATCTCAACCAAAGGAGTCTAAGATAGCACGGACTATCTTAGACATTGTATCTCATCTATTTAAATTGTAAACTAAATTCTTTTAATAAGAGTGAATGATGAGAATGCCATGAGGCTGAAGCCTCTTTTCCACCATTGTTTTGTCTGGTTTTGTATCTGTGTTTTCTGCAATCTGTTTCTGAGTTATTTCATTTCTAACATGTGGTATCGGAGCAGCAGTGAGATTTAAGGGGAACATGACACAGATTCAGTCTAGAAAAGGGAACAGAAATGCCAAGAGCCGCTGACTGGTGGATTACAGGTTGTTGTAGCATCGTCGAAAGTATCCGTTCTGGTTGGAAGTGTTGTGTTTACAGGAAAGCAGTGTGGACATGGACATGGAGAATTTTTTGTGTCGTTGATTGGTGTGTTGAACAAACACACAATCAAAATCTTTGGAGTCAAGCTGCAAGAGAAACTGAAATTATGGGCAACGACCAGCGTTTCTTGGAGTCGATGTGTTGTTCGCTATCGATTTGTGTTTGCAGTAAGCAACATATTAGAAGAGTGAAGGTCAATTGTGGATGAAATCGTTGAGTTTTACTAGACTGTGGTGTAATTGATTGTTGTGATTACTGTTGTGTAAAGGTTTACATAGTTAAAAAGCTCAGATTTTCATATTGAAGTGGGATATTAGCTTCCATTTAAAAACCATTTCATACCAGAACCTGCTATAGAGGGCGTTCGAATTCTTCTATTTTTCAGATCTGTTGAGATGGCATAGAGATTTCTGCTGCTGTGAAGCGCCGTGATAGCCCGTGGAAGTGGATGTCGTTGCCAGTTCAAGGTATGTTTGGCTTTGGCACTTCATGTTCGAGAAAAGTCTTTCTTAAATTTCCTTTCCACTCGCATTGTAATATCTCTACATCAAAAAATGAACTTCAATTTTCTTTCCCCACCTGTTTTATGAGCAAATAAACATGGAGAAAGTAATGATGCCAAAATAACTTTATATGCCACCAACTGAAAATCCGATGTGGTAAAATATGTCTCGTCTTCAAAACAAGAGACATTTTCCTCGTCAGAAAACTGCAGAGTGGACAAATTAACTGAAGAATTCATTGCAACAGTAATCAGAACCAAATCCACCTCTTCTCTCCAACGATCAGAACGAAAATATCCACCCACATTAAGTAACGCTTCAAGTGCTCTGAGCACACTTATTTTCACTGGAATTGACACCACAACATGATTTGCAGCCAATGCTAGAATGTGTGTAATGCAAGGCGTTGCAGAGCTACAATGCTAGAATGGGTGTAATGCAAGGAACTGAAAAGTGTGGAAGATACAGGAACTGAACTAGCGCATGGCCAGTGCGTGTGAGAGGAGAACCATTATATAATAAATCACCACGATTTCACCAAGCTGTTGCCTCCAAGACAACAAGCAGTGTGCCTTTCTCATCTGTTGATGCAGCTGCACAGTTTCCTGATGAACTTGGATTAGGAGATTTGGTTTCTAATAATAATAGCTCTGAGATTCATTCTCATCGATTCACATGCAGAACCGGAGTTGGGCAATTCGGCTAGCAGCCGTAGCAACATTGCTCGTCTTTTTCTGCGCTAGTAATTCCTGTAGAATGATGCGTGTTTGCTGATTTTGTAGAGACTAGCTGGATCAAACAATGATATTGTATTGTTTAACAAATTCCAGATTTGAATCTTCAGTTAATTAAATCATCGATCATTTTTACCCCCGTTATTCCATTAAAATGGTTATGCATCACCACAAGCATTGCATTAAACACAAGAATGGAGTGTGGCGCTGTTCATCGATAAGGTTTAAATTTTAATTCTAAATCGGCAATGAGATAGCCAAAGTATATGAGCAGTGTGCTTTCACCACGGAAAATTGTAGATCTGACACCACAACCTCTCGCTCACCTCCAAGAGCTACCATTTCTAGAAACCAGCAATTGCCAGCGTAAGCCAACATGGGACAGCCAAGGCCATTTGATCGATGGTGCTTTCAGTGAAGAATTTCATGTGCCATTAGTTTTAAATTGAATTTTTTCAATGCATGTTTTTAAAATGGATCCATAAGCTTGAATTCACCTTTTTTTGGGATATTAAAATTCTTTTAAATGAGAATTTAAAAGATTTTTTTAAAGTTTTATAAATAGAGTGAGAAGGTGTAGTTTTTAGTGAAAAATGTGATTTTTTTTGTCATGTTGAGTTTAAAGTTGAAGAGTATTGAAGATTTTTTGTTTTGGAGCAATAAGGTTGATATAGTTTTGGAAAGATAAGTGTCTTATTTTTAAAACTTTTGGAGTGATAAGTGTGTATCTTTTTAAGTGGCGTAATAAGTTTTCACTTGGAGAAATAGGGTGTCATTTCTTTTTTGTATTTGGAGTGATATGTTGAATTTTTTAGAGAAATTTCTTGTTGTAATTCATAGTATTGTTTTACTTTGGGAGAGATTGAGTCAGTGAATATCTAGATTTTGAAGACGAATTTCTTCTAAAGGTTGTGAGCTTGCCATTTTCATTACTTGAAGGTGGAGATTTCTTATGTACTCAATACTTAATAAAGATATCATTTTTTGGTGATTGTGTCCTAGATCCGCCCGAAATTGAATAAAGGGATCTTAGGTACACCATGTGTGTTTGTGATGGTGCATATTTTTATGGCTTCATGTTGTTGCTTATGATCTGTGTCTAGTTTTTACACATCAATGATTTCATTTTATATCGCATACATAAAGTTCAATATCAGCAAACACAACACATGTAACGAAATAGCTACAAGAAAGGATAATTAAGATCAACACATGCACATGCACGACTACAACATATAGTCAAAGATTGTCTACATCAGCATTCTACATCAACAATCAAATTCACTTAGTCAAGTTAATGAATTTCAAAGCAAAGTCTACATCAGCGTTCTTCCAAATCCATTTCAGAACTTGTAATCAAATTCATTGTTTTAAGTGAATCATTAAAATCATTGTAAGCTTTATTGGGTGCATTGTTGACAGTGTTCGACACCCTTCCTTTACGCAAAATCAAGTGAGTGCATGAGTTTTTAAATCAAACAAGTAACAAGTTCACATCTCCTACAAGCGAGCGTGATTATTCATTCAAGAAATTTGCGTCAATACAGTACAAAGTTCAAACCTTCAAGCGAGCTAGAGTGAAGTTCATTGTAGCAACCATCAAAGAAACCAAACACGTTAAAACAATCAAGCAAGTTGAGATCAACATCAAGCGAGCGTGGCTATTCATTCAAGTGAGCGTGAAGTCATCAAGTAAGTCAAGTGAGCACTTAAACAAACACGATCGTCATCAAGCGAGTGTGAATTCTAGAGTTTAACCAAGAAAATTCTACAATTCTAGCAAGTGCAATAAGCCACAAATCAAGCAAGCGTGCCATTCAATCCACATTCAAGCAAGGCTTTCATTCAAGTGAAACAGTTCAAAGTACGACATCTACAACAAGAGAGCCTGATTTCAAGTGCGCAAGTTCAGATGGCGCAACATATTCAATTGTTAAACATTCTTCACAGTTTTATCATCTCCAGTGATGAAGACATGGTGCACATTAGCAAAGAAACTCTTGTTGATCTTTCACGGCATCTACGACAAACACATGAAACCATTGAGTTTCTTCAACTCGAGCCGCAACTTCAAAGGATTGAATTGCAAGAAAAGAGTGATAATTTCAAGTCTTTGAACCATCCAGATGATAAGTCATTCATTCAAATAGCTTCAAGTGTCGAAGTTGTTCTAGTTCAAATTTCTTCCAAGCCCATCATCAAGCCCTGCGAAGAAATTCACAATAACAAGAATCGATGAGGCTTAGGATATGTCAACAATGACACCAACCTGCATATCCCAGATTATTCCAAGCCAATTAAATTCATCAATGCGAGATTTCTTGCACAACTCACCTCCGTATGTTCTGAGAAAGTTGCAGACGACCAGCAATGCATGCAACCCAACATTGCATCCAAACAGAATTGCACGCAACTTGAAGTTGAAGTCCAACCGAGATTTTTTCATTGTCAAAGAACCGGTCATATGGAAGATCAGTGTTTTGATCTCCATCCTTGTCGCCATTGTGGCAAACCAAATCATTCCTCAAAAAAATGTCGCAACCAACAAAAATCAGCCAGATTGAAGATACATTATGAATGGATCGACCCTTGGAAATGGTCATCCACAGTCAAACGATTGTCTCAGTTCTAAAATCACATACAATCACACATAGTGCAGCCAACAGTGAAAAGATGATGGTACTCTCATGCAGTTGAATAGGGGAGTACACCAATGTAAAACTCCTACACCTAAAGAGGGGGAGTTTAGGAATAATTTCCAAGCGAAGTGTCTCTCCTTTCAATTTCCAAAGGGGGGAAAATGTCAATGAAATTGACAGTGGTTGTCAGAATGAAAGTATCGACAAAACCAGCAAAAGCAACCAGTGGGCATCTTCAATAGCCAGTGGGCATATTCAATAGCCAGTGGGCATCAAAAAATTTTCCAGTGGGAATTCGACAATAAAGAAGAAGTGAACAATTTTTAGCACAGTAAAAGCAACAGTGAGTTGTTTTTTACATCATCAGCCAGTGGGCTTTGAACAAATTTTGTCAGTGGAAAAAGGATGCTGATTTCATGCAAAGGACAAATGGATCCTTTTTCAACTTGGAACTTGATGGAGTTGTCAAGCAAAATCCAGAGATGAATCAGACATGCAGCTGACTCATGGTCTCTTCAGATTGCAGTTTTTCAGCATTCAGCTTTGGTGGTTCTTCAGGAAATGTTTTTGAGGATCAACATGAGAACTTGGAAGATGGTTCCTCGTTCTTATTTTGGATTTTTCATTGAAGGGGGGAATGTTAGCCTCTCTCAAATAACAATAATAAATCCAAAATAATAAATTAATTAATTAAATATTCCAAGTTAGGAATATGTGCCTAACTCTTGGGTTGTTCCTCAAATATTGGAGTTTGTTTAGTAACTCCCATCTTGGTGGGTTTTTGGTGAGAAATTATCTCAACCAAAGGAGTCTAAGATAGCACAGACTATATTATACATTTTATCTCATCTATTTAAATTGTAAACTAAATTCTTTTAATAAGAGTGAATGATGAGAATGCCATGAGGCTGAAGCCTCTTTTCCACCATTGTTTTTTCTGGTTTTGTTTCTGTGTTTTCTGCAATCTGTTTCTGAGTTATTTCATTTCTAACAATATCTTTGGGGCACGATAAACCATGAGCTGAGATACACTGCCGGGAGCGTGACACTCCATGTATATACTGAAGCCGATTGGGCTAGAAGTCTGGTGGATCATAAGAGCACATTGGGATGTTGCTTCACACTTGGGTCTGCTTCGATATCATGGATGATTAGAAAGCATAATTCGGTGGTTTTGAGCATCGCAAAGGCTGAATACATTGCAACGTGTATGGCCTGTTGTGAAGCAGTTTGGTTACGAAATCTCTTCAGTGAGTTGTTCGGGCATGTGATAGATACCACTGTGATACTCGGTGATAACCAAAGTGGGATTCGATTGTCCAAGAATCCCGTGTTCCAAGATCGATCCAAGCATATTGATATCATGTACCACTCTATCCGGGATATGGTACAGTGAGGTGCCATAAGGCTTGATCATATAGGAATTGATGAGCAAGTTACAGATATTATCACAAATCCCTTGGGGAAGGTCAAGTTTCTAACCTTCCATGAGAATCTTGGAATCATGGAATGACCCTATGCTGAGGGTCTTGTTGGACGATGAGCTCTTGGAGCTTTGGGGGGATTTGGGGATAGATTTTCGGAGCTATAAGCACACACAGGGCTAGGCTTGCCGAACCTTGTGGTGCTTCTTCCCCACCATTATGATGATTGATTTGGTTCACCTCCCATGACCTGTGCCCCGTATGCATCCTACCCATTGAGTGCCGGACTCATGGGAAGTACCTCTCATTTAGCTAGTGAGGTAGGAAAAGCTAGAAACCAGTAGCAAAGACTAATGGATGCATCAAATATTGTCGTACTCTCTATATTTAGGATGGCACGTGTCCAACCACATGATCTGGGATCAAGTCTAGTGAGATTTCAGACCTCCTACTGACTTCGGGTCAGATAAACCAACTTCGGGTTAGTATGAGACTCTTTTTGAGTACTATAGAGGTTTCAAACCTCTGGGCTGAATCTATCAGTCGGGAATGATGTCTTTGTGACTGACCCACTTTTTTTCTTAAATAAATAAGCCAACAAATCAAGTTACGGCGGGATGACCCACGATGTTTGGATGGCACAGGTGGATGGAATATCCCTAGTTGAGAGGGAGTGTTAATTTTGGAAAACTAGGTCCAAACTCCATGTTGTGATGCTCAGATGAAGATTCCAATATTTTTATTGGATTCCTCTTTCGGAGAGGTGCAAGATCGATCTAAAGATCATCTTGATCTGATGAGCAGAACATTTATTTTGAATTTATTCAAAATATGTGCAGGTCGGCCTGAAATGAAATGTAGGCTTGAAGCCCCAGTAGTTGTGTCACACACCCTCATTGATGGATATAAATAGGTCAACGTTGGAGGTCATTTTCACTCATCCATCACGTCACATTCTCTCTCCTCATCTGATTGGTTCGATCATCTATTGGAGTCTCTTCATCCACACATGGGAAAATGCAGCAAGAAGAAATTTATGTTTTCGACCTAGGGTTTCAGTGCATAGTTGACCAGCTTTGACTTTGGTCAACGCTTGGTAAAACTTACCCAAATCTGTCCCATAATTCTGATTTTTGCAGACCGCATTTTTTGGCATAGAAATCGAGGCTGGATGTTGGCTTTTGTCTTTGCTGTGTTGACTTTTTGTTGTTGTTGTTTGCATTGACCGTTGACTATGACGGCGTTGACTTTTGGTTGACTGATCTTACTGTCCAAGAGGGTTGTGTGACATTTCTGGTTGGTTGACCGTATTGAGACTTTGCTGGTTTAAGCATATTGTTGACCGCCATAACGCACCAACACACATATATATTTTTGCCTTGTCTTTTGTCGATCTACTAGTATGTTCTATCTACATTTTACTTTCTTGTTTATGTGATTGCTGGTTGATATTGGGGATAAAAATTAAAGTTGCATCAAGCACATAACATCTACAAAAATTTACAAATTTCCCCTTTCTGCTGCCAGACTTCTAATCCAAGAAAATAATGCATCTTCCCTAGGTCCTTCATGTCGAATTTTGTAGCCAGATTCTCTTTACAGTCCTTGATGAGCTTGGATGATCCAATCAGGAACAGAGCATCCACATATAGTTACAAAATTAATGGCTCATACCCTACTCTTAAGTAGTAGAGGTTTTGGTCTGCATCACTCTTGACGAACCCCATCTTCTACAAGTAGCTATCAATCTGCCCATACCATGCCCTAGGGGCTTGTTTTAAACCATATAAGGCTTTCTCAAGCCTGAAAACATGATTTTTCTACTCATGTGTCTTGAAGCCCTCTGGATATTCTATGTACACTTCCTCCTCTATCACCTTTTTCAAGAACATTGTCTTGACATCCATCTGGTGAATCTCCCATACCATCTGTGTAGCCAGAGAGATGATGAATTTGATATAAGTGTATGAGCTACAGGGGTGAAGGTTTCCTCATAATCAATGCCTTCCTTCTGTGCATACCCCTTAGCTAAAAATATTTCCTTGAACATCTCTATGCTGCCATCTGCAGCATACTTCATCTTGTAGATCCATCTGGATCCTACAACTGATAGCCATGTGGTCTAGGGACTACTTCCCAGAAATCATGTGTCATGATAGAGCTATACTCCTCCACCATGGCATCCACCCATACTTGATACTGAGCTACCTCCTGAAAGATGGAAGGTTCTACAACCTAAGATACAAGTGCCTGATATTGTCTACTTGATTCTATATCCTCTTCCCTTCCCTAGGAGCTCCAACAAATTCTTCTACATCCTTTATAATTTATTTAATTTCTCTGCTCCGTCTCCCATCATTGGTGTGCAGTATCACCTATTATCCTTCATGTTCTTATTCTAAGGAACTCTCCTCAAAATCCTTGTGCCTTGGAGTGGAACTTGACCCATCCTATGTAGGATGTTGAGGCTATACTAGAGGATCTTCCTCAATCTGCGTATATGTGGTCATTCTCCGGATTTCCTGAAGGTTCTCTCTTCCATGAATTTCACATCCCTTATTACCATGATTTTCCTAATCTCTGGAATATAGATACGATATTCTTTCACATTCTCACTATAGCCCACAAGAAAACCCTTTTCTACAGTCTGATCCAACTTCTTCCTCTTTTCATCTAGAACGTGGTAGTACACCATGCTGCCAAATATCCTAATGTGGCTCACCGTTGGCTTGCTGCCTATGAACACACTCTCAGGAGTCACTTTCCCCAAGGCTCTATGGGGAACTCTGTTATGTACATATATTGTTGTATTGCAGGCCTCTGCCCATAAAAATTTGGGCATATCTTGGTCATACAACATTGCCCTTGCAGCTTCTATTATGGTCCAATTCTTCTGTTCTGCAACTCCATTTTGCTCTGGATTGTATGGAGTTGTACATTCTCTCTTTATGTCTTCCCCTGCACATAAATTATTTAATTCCTTATCGATATATTCTTCGTTGTTATTTGATTACGTCTTCTTGATCTTCTTTCCCGTAGATTTTTCTACCAAGGCTTTGAATTCTTTGAATCGATCAAAGACTTCATATTTGGTTTTCAGAAAATAGATCCAAGTTTTTCTGGAATGATCATCAAAGAAGGTATCAAAATAATTTTCACCACTGAGAGCGGTTGTGGACATTGGACAGCAAATATCCAAGTGTATTAACTCCAATACAACCTTGGCTTTGTTGTTTCTTCTTGGAAATGCTGCCTGAGCATAATTCCCTAGTACGCACCCCCTGCAAACTTCATATTTCTTCGTGTTGAGTTCAGGAGCCCCTATGAAAGTATCCTTGAGAATCCTCAAGGCTCCAAGATGTAGATGCCCCATATTTATGTGCCATAACTCATTCAGATCTTTTTCATCCGTACTACTAATCAAGGCCACTAGTGATTCGAGCTAGAGCTTATATAGCTTGTGATTCCTTACTCCAATTTCTGTCTTTTGGCTCCATATAGGGTGTTTTACATACACCTTATCTCTAATAAAGTATACATCATAGCCCTTGTTCTATAGCTGAGACACTGAGAGTAAATTCATCCCCAACCCTGGTACATGCAGAACATTTGTGGCTTGAATATTGTTGCCATATTCTATCTGAAATGCTATGGTACCTCTCCTAATGGGGGTACATTTTTCCTTGTTTCCCATAGTTATTTGTAAATTCATCTGTTCTTCTTGGTAGCTCGAATAACATTCTCGAACCCCTGTCCTGTGAGTAGATTCTACACTGTCAATATACCAAACACTTGGAGGAGTTGTGCTCGACATACAAGCAAGTTCCTCCTCTAGTCTGAATGCTAGCACTTTCATGTCGTGTTCCCTCTACATTTATGCATGATCTGGAGGACTGCATGAGTCCCTTTGATTGCGTGAATCCTTCTAGATGATAGATCTCTGGTCCATGGTAGATCATCCCTTTCTGTATTTATCCTTTTTCTTTGATACCATGTGAAAATTATTACTGCAATGATTGGTTTATTTCTCCTACTTATGAGATAATTTATTTACATATGCTTTAGTAAATTCAAAAATAAACACATTTGTAGATATTCACTCTAATAAAAATCATAAGAACAGAAAATTACACAAGTAGCACAATAGAAACAACCATATGAACACAGTTATTTTTGGACAATTGTCCCTGGAAAAACCCAATGTGGGAAAACCTATGCAACATATAAGGGTATTGTATTTATCTTCAAAAATGGAAAGTACATTTACAAGGGTCCTAATGAGCGAAGAAAAATTAGCATACACCTTGATAAATTTTTTGGAACCTTCAGAATAATTTCAGACCCTCGAGGTGACCTCCTTCACCCTCTGTGTCATCCAGCATGAGAGCTTTGCGTAGTCTCTCCCTGTACTGCGTAACTCTACGTGGAGGGGTTATTTCTGTAAATCATCTCACCCTTCCCTTCATCCTCCAGACGTCTGCTTCTTCGATGATTGAATCCTCCCTCCTCCTTTTGCTTCTGAAAACCCGCCACTACAAACTCACCCACTGAAATCGAATTCTCTTGCTTCAAAATTTATTTCCTTCGGGTAATGAGAATGTCCTCAGCTTGATTTCCAAATGACCCTCAAGTCCCTTCTTATAGTCTTCTCGTTGATGAATCAATGGCCAAGAGTATATCGTTAATCAATGGCTCAGATTAAAAGATGACTTTATCTTCATTTTCTAGAAGATTCACACTCTAATTTATTAATATCCTTTAATTATTTAATTTCCCTAAGTTTACACTTAGGGTCTGCATTAAAATAATTAATTATTTTAATAAATCCATATCTGAGTGGAATTTCCACAAATGATTTATAGGTTTTCTGGATAACTTTTGTCCACGCATCTCTACAAAAAATGAAACTTATAACACTTCTTGATGCTATAAAAATCAACATCAATGACTTGCGAAAAGGGATACTATCGAACGGATGGTTGTGGATCGAGCCAGAGGTGAAAATATATCATCATAGTCTTCTCCCTCTTTCTGTGAGAATCCTCGAGCCATAAACCTTGCCTTATATTTCTCAATGCTACCATCAACTCCATGATTGATCTTGAATAGCCACTTTGAAGTCATCACATATTTCCCCTTTGGTCTCGGCACAACATCCCATAAATCATTCTTCATAATCGATTCATATTCCTCGTCCATAACATCTTTCCAAACTTGATCTTTTACAGCTTCTTCAAATGTGGAAGGTTCAGCTTGAATCATAATGATCATGGTTGCAACATATCCCCTATACATGCATGGTTTCTTCCTTTATCTAAATTATCTTCGAATGGGAACATGTGTTTCAACATCATGTAGAGTTTCACGGAGCCAAAGTGGTCTCTTCCTAGTAGGAGGATTTAAGGGATCCATAAGCTCCATGGGATCATAAAAAATATCAGTCTTGGAATTGGGCACAAAAGGACCATCTAGAATATCCTTTTCATCATTCCTCTTCTTAGGAGGAGGAGGCAGAGGAAGGTCTCTTGCTTTTCCAAGGGAAGATATTCATAGAATGTTACATCCCTGCTAGTATCAACCTTCCTTTGACCAAGAATATATATTCAATATAATTTTCACAATAACCAACAAACATACATTTTCTTCTTATAGCTTCCAACTTTTTCCTTTTGTCCTTCGGCACATGGAAATATACGGGGCATCCAAATATACCAAGATGACTAATGTCAGGCTTGGCACATGTGAAAATTTCTTTGGGGGTGTTTTTTTCTAATGCTTTATGAGACACCTTGTTTTGAACATAGACAATAGCATGTGTAGCTTATCCCTAAAGGAACTTTGGCACCTTTTGATCATGGAGCATGGTACGAGCAGCTAATTCCAATATAGACCTATTATTCCTTTCTACCAATCCATTTTGTTCAAGTGTATATGGCACAAATGTTTCCTTCTTGATCCCTTCTTTCTTACAAAATGCTATGAACTCGTTTGACCTGAATTGTCGGACCTGTATACTATGATTCTCTTCCATGTTTGATTTTAGATAAAATATTTGAATTCCTTAAACATTTCAAAGGCTTCGTCCTTGTGCTTCAAGTAGTATATCCATGTCTTTCTCGACAATTCATCAATGAAGGTGGTAGTAGAGATAACCACCAATAGAATGCACAAGCATCAGACCACATATAACAGAATGAATGAGATGGAGGATGTCATTTGTGTTGTCTTCACTAAAGGGGAATGGTCCCCTATTTTTCTTTCCACTCGCACATCCTGGACCTAATCCATCATGATGGGCTTGAGAATCAGGAATACCTTAGACTAATATATTCAATTTTGGAATAGCATAATAATGTAGATGAGCCAATCTGCGATGTCACAACTTGCTCAGATGATTGTTATTATGAACCAATGCTAGAATTGGCCTTTCAGTGCCTCCATAGAGTCCTTCAAATATTGATCCTAATGTGAATTCATATTTCATAGGTGAACCAACAGACCAAGTCTAAACTTTTCCCTTGATGAAGCAAACCCTCATCCCTTTATCTTCCAATGTCGATATAGATACCAAATTCTTCATTAATCCTGACACATACATAACATCATGCAGCAAAACTGATACCCTGAAATTCAAATGAAATTTAATGGACCCAAAAACTTTCATGTGATGAGTGGAGTTGTCTCCAAGAATGGTCTTCATATTAGTCTCCCTCTCTACTATATTAGAGAGGAGTTCCTTATATTCATAGAAATGATGAGAGGCCCCACTATCAACCAACCAACTATCCCACGAATCCGGAGGAGAAGAACTAGCAAGGGAAGAAATAATAATGCATTCAGATTTATTTACAACTTTACTTTAATACCTGGAAAATATTGACTTCATTTGAGGAGGATGATCTTCTTCACGGTCGCTTGAGGTATCCCTTCTACTTCGCTCATATCTTCTATCGCAGTTATTTCTTCAATCATATTTTCTTCTTTGATTATTGTATTTTTTGTTGCTTCTAGTATTGTACCGTGTTCCTTTTCTCTTCTCAGGACAATCTCGTGCATTTTTGTGGCTCATTTTCATGTACCTTTGAAATATTTTTCAAAACACCAAAAAATCATATATGTTAGAAAATGAAAAAAATTGTGTGTCATAGAAGAATTTTGATTTATATCTTGGAAAATTTAACATTACGTGATGAGATGTGAAGGTGGTTCGAGTCGGGCTCGATCACGTGCAGAGCAGTTCAAGAGCTAGACCAAAGGGCGCGTTTAGGACATTGCACACTGGACAGGGTCAATTCGGGCTCATTCACAAGCTCAGGAGGGACTAGTGTGGAAGAACACCAAATAAGTTCGGTAGGGTTACGCTGTGGAGTAAAAAAACCAATTCCCAAAGGTAGAAAAAGGATGCATTTACCTCAAAAACTTAAGAGTTTCGGAGGAGGTGCAAAGGGGAAATAGATGGTCAGGATCAAAGCGCGGAACCAGAGCGGAGAGATGGACGGCGGAGATTAAATCGCAAGCCGCAAACCGCAAGTTTCAAAAGACGTCGCGAGAGGTAAATGATAAACTGGATGAAGTGTGATGTGCGATTCCTGGTGGGACCCAACCACATAGCGCACATTTCTAGTTTTAATAGCTAAGGGTTAAGGTAAATGTTATACTCGTCGAAGCACCATGCACAATGTGGTGGGGCTCGATCGCAAAATCGAAAATCATGAATTTTAAAGGATAACCATGGAGGTAGGTGATAAATTTTCTGAAATCCGAAGTGTGATGCCCGGTGGGACTCAATTTCATAGCGCGCGTCGTGAAACTTAGAATATAAGTGTCAAATACAAGCTAAAAGAAGCAAAATGCGATGTGCGGATGGATGCGATGCGGTTTCAAAATTGAATTCCAAATGTTTCCAGATCCAGAAGTAAGGCATTTTCGTGCGTTAAACTGTATCGAAGGAAGAAAAGAGGTTATAACCTGAAACCATTGAAACTCCTTAGCAATGAAGAAATAGGTAGAACATGGTAGAGAAACTAGGGTAAGTGACTCGACGCAAAACAAAGGAGAAGAGGCAAAGTCGGGTAGCAGGTGATACGAGTGAGAAAGTTTGAAGCATAGGGGCATAGGCATAGTCGGGCAGAAAATCATATAGCGGCATTGTTAGGAGCACAACAACTAGGTCAAGTCGAGAACATAGGCGTCATTACAGAGCTGTGCAACCACTGCATCATGACCAAAAAGGCCACCTCGGCACCGCAGGAGGACACATCAACAACATCAAATTCAACAAACAAACAATATTTCCAGTGTGAATTTTCTCTCTCAACTATGATTGCACAAGTTATCTTAACAGCTTAGGCAGTCGAATAGTTTCAAGAAGTTCAGCGGTTACGAACCACTGTGATATATTTAAGTAGATAGAAATAAAGAAAAGTGGTTCCGAGTTTTGGACCTCTGGTGACTATTAGTTTATGATTGAATTCTCTTAGAAATTAATGAAAGAAGATCAAGTTTCCTACACCTGTTGATGTTGATATGTCTTTCATGTTTCACTCTGTGGATATTCCTCTTTGAATGAAGTGAAGTAATGTAGCAGTCGGTCTCTTAATTACATTTGTGGGTAAGAGTTAAATAAACTTAATCTGCGCTCCTTCACCTCATCTCTTCTCTCTTCATAAACTCCTGATAGAACTTTAAAGTGATAGATTATATGTTTACAGCATATTATTTTAAGTTCTCTCTTCCTCCACGAATTTCCTCTGAAACTTAAAAGTGGTAGATTCTGTGTTTTCAGCATATAATTTTGAGTTTCTCTTACAGTTCTTCTTTTCATTCCATTCAAATATGAACATTTTATGGCATTGTGAAGGCTTTCATTATATCAAATTATTGAGGGTATTAAGTAACTGAATTCCAAGGGTGTTAAAAAAGGCCATTTGATATGGTAATTGTGACATACTTTTATAAAATGTCTTAAGCATTGATTCCATACCACAGCCAAGGGATTGTTTCTTGAGATACAACATTTTCTAGCGTCGTTGTCGGGGACAAAGAAACGAAGTTTATTTTTCCCTGGGTTTTTCACATTATTTCCTTTGTTTGTTCAGTGGGGAGGAAATAATGGGCTGTATTTGTTATTTTCAAAATTATGTCTTTCAAAATACCTCACACGAGGTCAAATACCTCACAGTAGATAGTCCCTGCTTTGCCAAATCTAGAAATATTAGTTTCCAAAAGGGCTCAGAAACCTCAAACTCCTTCAACACCTAATCCTACATTTTCTGCTCCTGGCAGTAGTTCCCATAACCCTTTGTTTGAAGATATTTCTGAGGAACTCCCTTTCTCAGAACAAGATTCTTCTTCCACACCCATTTATTTTCAAGGACCTATGTTAGAAGAACATTCTTTCGAGTCTGTTTTTTTTACCCTCACTCAATCTCAACCAAATTCAGTTTTTGGTTCTTCTACCATTGTTCATCAACCCACTCCCATATCAGTTTTACCTCCACCTTCATTCACTTTCGTAGCAGGTTCATCAGCCTCAACTGCCCAAGGAGTAGTTAACCAAGTTTTTAATATGGCAATACCATCTTTCTTAACAAACATATATGCTCCACTAAATCTTGCACAACCAATGAACACCATGCCTCAAGAATACCTAAAATTACTTCCTCGTTTCACTAGAGAAAATGAAGTAACTTCATAACAAAATTTACCTTTTTTGCACGTTCACTGAGAATTTGAATGTAGAACACCTAGATGTTGTGATGAGACTATTTGTGGTCTCTATATGGAGAGGTTAGAAAATGGTTCAAAGGTTTACCAAATGGTTCAATAAATAACTGGGAAGAGTTAGAAAATAGATTCACTCAAATATGGCGAGAAAAGAGAGATCATGGTTACTCATTGACAGAGTTTAATGAAATTAAAATAAGGCCTAATGAAGACATTTCTGAGTTTGTAAAAATATTCAGCAAATTGTACAATAGTTTACCCATAGAGATGAAGCCCCCCGCCCGCATAGGAGAAAAGGTAGTTTTTTCTAGGGATTTTAAAGCTGATTTTAGCTTTACATTGAGAGAAAGAAGAATCCCTACTCTTGAGAAGATACAGACAAACTTTAGAGATTGAAGCTAATATGACTGCAGCTGGAAGGGCAAAAGGGAAACAGGCAATCCAAGAGAAGGGGAAAAAAAAAGAAGAATCATCGCAAGATCTGAGAATAGAAGATATAGCAAGGGTGATAAAAAATCTGACAAATAAGCTATCTAAGATAGAATTGGAAAATAAAAACTCCCAAAGGCATGTACAATTTAATCGAGGGGGGTTAAACCCTCAATTCAGAAGACATCCCCTGCAAATTTTGCAGAGGAAAAGAAGATATCAAGACCAGGTTCAAGCACCATTGTATATAGAAGCAGCACCCGCAAACCCAATAGAAGATGACTAAAGGGAGGTTGAGGATCAGGTATCTGCTATGTATGCAATAGAAGAGGATGAAGAGGAAGATTATGAGGGATAATATGTTGAAGCTGAAGTATCTTTTGATCAAGATGATACGGATGAATACTGTAGACAATTCACAGACTTCATGCAAGCTGAGTTACATAAAAAGTATGATTTAAGGTCTATAAAGAAATATAGAGTGCAGAATAATGCAGGTGAACAACGAGGTTCCATTCCTCCTCCAATGGAAACTCCACAACAAAAGGACCCTATGAAATAGGTCAGTAATGGGAAAAAAACCTACAACCTCACTTAAGAGAACAAATGTGCAACAAGTTGAATCTTCCGAGGACAAATCAGTTGACACTAATATTTTGGAGAGAGTTGTTCCTATAACCCGAACAAGCGGCAGATTCTAGAAAGAGTGAATAAGAACTTGAAAAAGTTGTTAAGAAAACTCATGCCTTCAGTTTGGCAAAAGAGTTGGAGAAGGTTAAAATTAAGGCACCTCTTCTAGAATTGGCTAAAATACCAGCTTACAAGAAAGAAATTTCAGTTTTTATTAATCTCACACAGATGGAAGATTGAGTGACACGGTGAACCTACAAGAAGAAAATCCAGAGGTCACCTTTTTCCCTCATGTAGAAGAAGTAGGTCCTACTGTTCCACCCTTCTATATTTCTCTGTTGCTTCATGATTTTACTCTACATAATTGCATGTTGGACTCGAGAGCGTCCCATAACCTCATTCCATTCTCTGTTATGAAGGAACTTAAACTACATATTACCAAACCTTATAGGGATTTGTATTCATTTGATTCCAAAGGGGTGAAATGTGTTGGGTTGATTAAATATGTAGCAGTTTCGTTGGCACAAATCCCAACAAAGAGTATAGTCATGGATGTAGTGGTTGTTGACATCCCATCTAGGTTTGGAATGCTCCTGTCAAGGTCTTAGGGAGCTAAGTTGGGAGGTGTACTAAAGTTAGATTTCACTTATGCTATCATTCTGGTTTTTAATGGGGAAGAAAAGAGATTATACCGAGAAATGAGGTTTGTGAAGACCACCTCTAAGAAATATGCAGGAAATTCCCCCATTTATAGTCAAGAAATAGAAGATCTTTCTTGTTTCATGTTGCATGATGATGCAGAATTTTTTGAAGACAGAGGGAAGCAAATCTTTTTAGCAATTGTAAATAAAAAGTTGCACTCAAAGAATATTTGGAAGTGCTACTTTGATGGAGCCTACTCCAAGGAAGGCACAAGTGTCAGATTCTTGCTAATATGACCAGAAGGTAACCTCATGCCATTCTCTTTTAAACTAGAATTTGATTCGACAAATAATGTGGCTGAATATGAGGCCTTAATATCAAGCCTTAAATTTTCTAAATAGATGGGGGTTCAATGTATTTCAATTTATGGTGACTCTAAGTTTATAATAAGGTATATCAAGAATCATTGTCAAACCAACCATTCGAGATTAAGATCGTACAGGAATGAAGTTTGGGATCTGATATAAAACTATTTTTAAGCCTTCAATCTTCAATATATCCCGAGGGAAGAGAATAGATTGGCCGATTCTTTAGCAGTTGCAGCCAACACCTTCAAACCTCCCATAAATCCCAAGCTAAGGTACGAAATTGAAGTTAGAGATAGACCTTTTATCCCTGACAATGTGAAACATTGGCAGGTGTTTGATCGTGATGAACAGATAAATCAGTTACTGACAATGGTTGGAAACTTTGAAGATGCTGAGATAGATCAAGAGGAATAACAAACGGAGCAGAGAACAAAAATAAGAAACCTCAAGCAGTCAATAGGTGAACATAAGATTATCCAGTTGAAATATAATGTACTCCCTAGAGGGTTGGTTCCCCTTGAAATATTATTCGATGCTAATGATGTTGTTGTTGATTAGAAGAAAACACGTCAATAAGAAGAGATGGAAGATTATAATTTGGGAACTCAACAGGAGCCCAAAATAGTGAAATTGTTCAAATGGGTTCCAAAAAACTACAAATAAAGGTACATTGATCTTTTTAAGTAGTATATGGATGTGTTTTCCTGGTCATATGAAGACCTGAAAACATATGAAAAAAGCATTATTCTGCATAAGATTCCATTGAAGGAAGGGTTCAAACCACACAGACAGAAGCTTAGACAGATCAATCCATTGTTGTTAGCTCCAATCGAAAAAGAAGTGAAGAAAACTATTGCAGGCGAAAATTATAGTCCCTCTCAAATATTCAGACTGGTTTTCCAATCTGGTCCCTGTAAGAAAGAATAATGGAGAGATAAGACTGTGTGTAGACTTAAGAAACTTTAACCGAGCATCTCTAAAATATAATTATTCTTTGTCAAAAATGGATTATGTCTTACAAAGGGTGACAGGAGCTCACAGGTTGTCTATGTTTGACAGATTTTCTGGGTATAATAAGGTAGCAATGGAAAAAGAAGATCATAAGAAGACTGCTTTCACTACGCCCTAGGGCACCTTCATGTACGCAAGGATGCCATTTGGCCTTATGAACGCAAGTGCAACATTTCAGAGGACCATGGACATAGCCTTCATTGGTGAAAAGTTTGTATTTATATATCTGGATGATGTAACTGTTTTCTGAGGGTTAGATTATGAACACTTGGAGCATTTGCAAAAAACTTTTCAAAAGTGCAGAAATTTTGGTCTATCATTAAATCCCAATAAATCTTTATTTGCCTTAGAATAAGGTAAATTATTGGGTCACATAGTTTCTAAACAATGAGTAAATATTGACCCAGCAAGGGTGGAAGCCATTCATACTATTCTTTTACCCATAATCAAGAAGGATATCCAGAGATTCCTGGGAAAAATAAACTTTTTGAGGAGGTTTGTGCCTAATTATGTTGAGATCGTGAGAAGTATAATAGATATGTTGAAGAATAATGCAGAAGTGAAATGGGATAAGGAAGAAAGGGATGATTTTTTTAGAATAAAGGAAGCACTACAGGAAGCTCCAATTCTGATTAGTCCAGACTATCAAAAAGCCTTTTAGGTATTCTCATTTTCATCCCCCAATACTACTGTTGTTGTGTTGTTGCAGAAAAATGAAGACAGTAAGGAGCATCCAGTTGCATTTTTCAGTAAATTTCTCAAATATGCTAAGCTCAAATACAATATTCTGGAGAAACAAGTATATGCATTGGTCAAAGCACTGAAATCCTTCATGCCTTATGTGTTGCAGTCCCAAAGAACTGCTTATGTTCCTAATTTTTTTGTGAAATATGTGTTGGTCCAAAGTGATATTGAAGGAAAAATGGGGAAGTGGATAGAAAAAATCCAAGAGTATGATTTGGACATCAAACCCACCAAGCTGGTCAAGGGACATGGTTTAGTGAACTTGTTGATAGAGACAAATTTTCAAGCCTTGGGAATTAATCTATTGGCACCAGTGGATGGAGTTGTTAATGAAGAAGGTCAAAGCAAGTCCAAAACAGGTATTCAATACAATTTTTGGTGCTCTGATTGGTATAAGTATATTGTGCACTACCTGTGTTTCTTTTCCTGTCTAACTTCACTAAATAGAACAAAATACAAAGCTCTCAAGCTCAAGTCTCAGCCATATGTTATCATAGAAGAAAATCTATACTGGAAAGATCCTGCTAGTATTTTGTCTTTATGTTTGACCAAAGGAGAATCTATTGAAATCACCAAACAATATCATGAAATTCTGCGTGCAGGACATTATATTTGGAAGGTCACTGCTCATAAGATTCTCAAGTCAAGCTTCTATTGGCCAACCCTATTTTCAGATGTTTATAGACTTGTCAGAAGTTGTCAGAAGTGTCAGTTGTTTGTTGAAAGAAAAAAATTGTTCCATTACCTCTCATCCCAGTATTTATTGAAGAACCTTTCAGGTAATGGGGATTGAATTTTATTGGAGAGATAAATCCACCATCAAGTGGACAGTTCAAGTAGATTCTAACTGCCACTTATTATTTTACAAAATGGGTTGAAGTAATACCCACGAAGAAGGCAAATGACCAAGTAGTGATGAAGTTTCTGGAGGAAAACATCTTCAGCAGATTCAGATGTCCAGTCAAAATTGTGACTACAATGCTCAGGTATTCAACTCTGCTCATTTCATTAATTTATGTCAAACATATAATGTAATATTATCACATTCCACGGCATATCACCCTCAAGGGAACGGATTGGCAGAATCGTCCAACAAGACATTGGTCAGGATCTTGAAGAAGACAATCGTTGAAAATCAGGACTGGGATATGAAGTTGAAGTTTACCCTCTGGGAAATTCAAGTCACTACCAAGTGATCTATTGGAAAGTCCCCCTATGAAGTGGTTTATGGAACTCAAGTGTTGTTTCCTACTCAGCTGGCCGAACCAGTGATTTCTTTCCTTCAAGAAGCTCAGGAAGAGCCTAATGCTCTGGTAAGGAGATTGAACAAAATAATTGAGTCAAGTGAAAACAAAAGCAAAGTCGGGGATAATTTGATTACTTATTAGGAAAAGATAAAGTCTATATTCGATAGGAAAGCAAAAGAATTTCTCTTTCAAGCAGGAGATCTGGTACTAATATGGGACACCAGACGAGAAGACAAGGGGAAGCATGGTAAATTTGATCCTCTATGGTATGGTCCATTCAAAATTTCTAAGGCAAGGTCAAATAACACATTAATTTTGGAAGATATAGATGGAGAGCCAATACAACTGCCTGTGAACGGGCAGTATCTAAAGCATTACTTCCAGCATTAAAAGTCAGCACTCCACCATTGTAAATACCAGATTTCTCATTGTTCATATGTCACCAAGCAATATTTGGCTCCATGCCCAATGGATAAGGCAGTATTTTTCGGTTCTTAGCACTTCCGTGGAAGAAAGCACTATCCCCAGGTGGAGCCAGATGTTGTGGCTCATTTTCATTTACCTTTGAAATATTTTTCAAAACACCAAAAATTCATATATGTTAGAAAATGTAAAATTTTGTGTGTCATAGAAGAATTTTCATTTATATGTTGGAAAATTTAACATTACGTGATGAGATGTGAATGTGGGTCGATTCGGGCTTGGTCACATGCAGACAATTTAAGAGCTAGACCAAAGGGCGCGTTCAGGACATTACACACCAGACAGGGTCGAGTCAGGCTCATTCACAAGCTCAGGAGGGACTAGCGCGACAGAACACCGAATAAGTTCGGGAGGGTTACATCATGGAGTAAACGAACTAATTTCCCAAAGGTAGAGAAAGGGCAAATTTCCCTTAAAAACTTAAGAGTTCCGAAGGAGTTGCAAAGGGGAAAAAATACAGTCGAGATCAAAACATGGAATCGGAGCGGAGAGATGGACGACGGAGATTAAATCGCAAGCTGCAAACCGTAAGTTTCAAAAGACAGGCGCGGGAGGTAAATGATAAATTGGTTGAAGTGCAATTTTTGATGCCCGGTGGGACTTGACCGCATAGCGTACATCGCTAGTTTTAACAGTTAAGGGCTAAGCTAAATGTTATACTCGCTGAAGCACGATGCACGATGCGGTGGGGCTCGATCGAAAAATTGCAAATCGTGAATTTTAAAGGATAACCGCGGAGGTAAGTGATAAAGTCTCTGAAATTTGATGTGCGATGCCCGGTGGAACCTGATCGCATAGCGTGCATCGTGAAACTTAGAAGATAAGTGTCAAAGACAAGCTAAAAGCAGTGAAATGTGATGTGTGGGCAGATGCGACGCGGTTTCAAAAGTGAATTCCAAAGGTTTTAAAATCCGGAAGTAAGGCATTTTCATGCATTAAACCGTGTCGAAGGAAGAAAATAGGTTATAACATGAAACCAGTGAAACGCCTTTGCAATGAAGAAATAAGCAGAACACAGCAAAGAAACTCGGGTAAGTGACCCAACGCAGAACAAAGGAGAAGAGGCAGAGTCGGGTAGTAGGTGATATGAGTGACATCGTTTGAAGCATAGGGGCATAGGGAGAGTCGGGTAGAAAAGCGTATAGCAGCACCGTTAGGAGCACGACAACTGGGTCAAGTTGGGCACTGAGGCATCATTACAGAGCTGTGCAGCCACTACATCATGACCAGAAAGGCTGCCTCGGCATTGCGGGAGGACACATTAGCAACATCAGATTCAGCAAAAAAACAATATTTCCAATTTGAATTTGCTCTCTCATGTATGATTGCACAAATTATATTAACAGCTTAGGTAGTCAAATAGTTTTAATAAGTTCAACAGTTACGAACCACTGTAATGTATTTGAGTAGATAGAAATAAAGAAAAGTGGTTCCGAGTTTTGGACCTCTAGATGACTATTAATTTATGACTGAAATCTCTTAGAGATTGATGAAAGAAGATCAAGTTTCCTAAAACTGTTGATGTTGATACGTCTTTCCTGTTTCCCTCTGTGGCTATTCCTCTTTGAATGAATTGAAGTACTGTAGTAGTCAGTCTCTTAATTACATTTGTGAGTAAGAGTTAATTTGCGCTCCTTCACCTCATCTCTTCTCTCTTCATAAACTCCTTATAGAACTTTAAAGTGATAGATTCTATGTTTACAACATATTATTTTAATTTCTCTCTTCCTCCACAAATTTCCTCTGAAACTTAAAAGTGGTAGATTATGTGTTTTCAACATATCATTTTGAGTGTCTCTTATAGTTCTTATTTTCATTCCATTCAAATATCAACAGTTTATGGCATTGTGAAGGCTTTCATTATATCAGATTATTGAGGTTATTAAGTAACTGAATTCCAAGAGTGTTAAACAAAGGCCATTTGATATGGTAATTGTGACATACATTTATAAAATGTCTTAAGAATTGATTCCTTACCACAACCAAGGGATTGTTTCTTGAGATACAACATGCATAATGACCCTTCTTGTGACAGTTATAGCATTCAATATGAGATCATGTTCTATCATTCCTTCTTTTTGTATTTTGAGGAGGAGGATTTCTTGATGGACCTCCTTTCCCTTTCTTTTCTTTTTTTTCAGGAGTGATATTTACAACGGGCTCTCCCTCTTCATGCTTTTGAATTCTTCCTCTTGATACCATCCTTGATTCTTCTTGAGTAATATTTCCAAAAATTTCATCAAATGATAGGAGAACATTGTTGTTGCTTATTGTGGTAATGAAGGTTTCCCAAATAGGAGGGAGACATATCAATGTCACAATCACTGATTCCCTATCATGTACATTTTCCCCAACTCTTTGCAATTGATCTCTAAGATGAGATATCCTCATGATATATGTTTGTATATATTCTTCTTTGTTCATCTTGGTGTCTTTGAGTTGATCTTTCAAAGTGATGATCTCATTCAAATTTTGCATTTCATACATATTGTCTATCTCATCATACATGTCTTTAGACTTCCTTAAATTCCCAACATATGCAAGTAAATGATCTTGTAAACCATCAGTTATAATTTTCTTTGCTTTGGACTCACCTTTCTTGTACTTGTTTTTGAGGGAAACGAAAGCATTTTCTAGAGGTTGGGGCATTCTTCCTTGAATATATTCCAACACATCATTTTTTTTTGTTATGATCTTTAATGTGACTTTCCACGCAGCAAATTTTGATGAGTCACCCAATTTTTCATGCTCCTTGAAGGTAGAGGAAGACATCTTAACTTTGACTAGATAAGCTCCTTCAACTTTCCAAGGAAGATGGCTTCAATGCTTGTCTCATTTTGGGCTTGTACTTCACCTTAGCTCTGATTCCATGTTAATTTTTTAGGTTGTTATAGTGTTTCAATTACTTCAACCCAATTCAATTATTCATTAAGAAATGCATCCAATTATAAGCAATGTTTCCAATCATAACTAGTAACTGAAGATAGAAAAATATATGTAATGAAAAAGGAGATAATAGCACAACCACAAGAGACACCATATTGGTCAAAGACCAGGGAAAAACCCCACAAGGGAGGAAACCCTTTCAAATATTCTTCTTATTAGATTGTCATAAAATGTTTCAACTGAGAGTACAATGAGCTCAATACATGATCTTTCAGAAGAGATATACCCAATACAAATCAGAAACAAATTTTCAAAGACATTGTACAGCAGAGAGAAACCTTCCCACCCTCAGACATTTGTGGTCAATTCTAGTCAACTACTAAACCCTAGCTCAGAATCATGGTCGCTCTCATCGAGATATTTTGTGAGCAGCTGTAACTTCCTAGTCGCTCCTTAAGACACTGCATGTGAGTGGTTATGAATTTTCCAGTTCCTCTTTGAAGACCAAAAAGAAAGAAATTGAGGATAAATCTACCTAGACTTGTCTCAGACCCTACTCGAACCCTTCAAGAAATTGTGCGAGCGACTAGGCCTTCCTAGTCGCTCTCTAAGGTATTTCAAGCGAGTGACTGGCAAATAAATCTCCTTGAACTTCCTAAAAATCCTAGTCGCTACCTTTAGACTGTTATGCGAGCGGATGCAGATGAATCTACCCAGAGACACGTGTGCGACCAGAAAACATAAACCCTGGACATTTCTGAGCCTCATACCTGTAATTTCAAACCCTTGCGTGAAATTCCTTCATCAGACCTATGGGAGCCAAAAAATAGAAGAGAAAATAATGTTTTTTGATGATGTGAAAATGAGCTTGAGGACTCTTTTATTTATAGCCTTCCATGAGTGTCCACTTGGAGTTAAGGTTGGCTTGTTCAATTTTACATGTGTATAGGGCCAACCTAATCCAATGTACATTAGAGGGTTTATAAATTCAAAAATCCAACTTATGCTTGTCCAAATGAGGTGATATTTAGGTCAATTTTAGTCCTCTCGAAAAGATTTATTCAATGCAATCATCATCTCTATCATCTGAGTTGTCCAAGGTGTAATTTGACCATAGTTGAAAAAATTAACACAAATTTTGAGGGCCTCTATACAAAATCACAATGGAGTTGTGGACCAAAAATAGAAGTGTTTGTATGGTTAGATTGTGAGATAATTGATGCCCTAGGTGACCTATGTACGATATGACTGGAAAAAGAGGGAGGTGAAGAGAATAAGCGTAGAAAATGATCACCAATGCAGGGTTAGTGGGTTTATGAAGAATTCACCCAATCAAGGAGGCCTTCAACAACTTCGCATAACATTTAGAGCATGAGAACAATTGTTGTAAGGACTTTATACTTCGGTTTGCAATAAATGATGACTTATCGAGACGTATTTAACACAAATTATCTCTAGGAACATTCACCCATTCATACATGGCCCATGACATGATGCAATGCTATAAAATAAATTTCCACAATTTTGCACAAGAAAGGCAGTAAATTTCATCCTAGTATAGCGAAAATCCTAGCAACATGCTTGTGACAAAAGTAAATAACAATAATAGGATTAAAAGAACACTTACATGTAATAAAGAGTATATCCAATCACCAAATTATGCTAATAATGAAGCTCCAAGAAAAGAGAGAGATATACAAACATCAAAATTCATCCATTACATCCAAAATCCTCCTCCAAAAGGGATACTGAAAATATCACAAGAGCTAATAACCCAATCCAAGTGATTACAATCAAAATGAATCATCTCACTTCTACTTATACACTCTCTAATGAATTAGATTTAGCTAAATTGGTGTAACTAAGCCCCTAAAATAAAATAATGTGCATAATAACAATACCTTTGGTGACAAGCCCACCAAATAGCTCAATAATACATGGATAAGCCTCTCAAGAGGGTCGAATGATCAATAAAATGAGTCTTTGGGCCTTTGAGGAAGCCTAATGAAGTCCAAGAGGTGCCATAATGAAGAAATGGACTCCAAATATAGTGGACAAGGCGTTGGCCCTAGTTTTCCAAGCAAGGACCTGTAGTGCTCCCAAGTGGGTGTGGGGGCATCAATGACATCCTCATGGGTCTCCAAATGGATCAAATATTTATGTAAACCATATTTAAGGGCTAGAATAATGACATAATACATCCCCCCACCGTAGAGGAAAAACCTATGGATCCTGGAACATATGCCAAGTGTATGATGCAATTGTGGAGTCGGTTGGGCATGGTGAACCAGGTGCATCATCCTCACCCAACAGGTGGAACACGAGAAATCCATGAGAGTTTTTGGGGATCCATGAAGTAATATTTGATATGTTGGAGGCCCATAGCTCGCAATTCTCACCCTACAAGTGCTAATGTGGCCCTCTGGAGGGCTAGGACCCCATATAGGGAGACCAAGCCCCAAATGGAGACCCACCTGCAATCTTGCATAAGATCCAATGTGTCCCCTTTCCCTCCAATACAAAAAATCATCAGAATAATCAAGTAAAAGAGCTTACAAGTCATGGAATCAATGGGGTACTTCATGGTGGCACGCCCTTCCATAGTGGGCTTCGACATGTACAAGTGTCTCCAAGATCAATAGGGGGTTAACCAAGGACCCTTTTACATGGTTTAAACCTCTAAAGAGCGTGACATTTCCATGGTACATCCCTCAAATGGTAGGTGGAAAATGATATATTAATGGAATGGAGTGGGGATCAAGGAAATCATCCAGACCACATGTCAAGATGCAAGGGTAGCTATAATAAGGGAATGCCACACCTGGGAATATGAGTGTAGGAGGGAGAAAATCATGGTACATGAGTTACCATGCCCTTTTTTTTCCACCCTTATTCATATACCTTTTTCCTTTTAATGATTTTTCTTTATAACTTCTCAGGGCTCCAGTGGCTAAGAGAATGATGTGTAATATGTAGCAGTAGATACCCCCTTTAAGGTGGGGCAGCTCATTTCCCACCAAGGGTTAGGACAATCATGGATTCCTTAATGATGGAAGGGGTTCATCTAGGGCCCATAGGAACCAGGGTGATGGCCATGGATAAAGGGTAGAGCTCATGTTTGGCTTTTTCCCACTTGCTAAATTTGTATGTCCCAACCATATTTTGAATTTTGTGGTAAATTTCCTATTGAGAGTGTCCAATTTATGTTTTTTCATTTATTTTTAGCTGCATCAACCTCCAGGGCGTCGTTCCAGGCCCGACCCAAGGTGTGGAAAAGGGGAGGGTGAGGCTAACCCTATGTGGACCCAGTAGACACATGTGGACTCAGATGGGAAAAATAGATGAATGGGGCTAAAATGAGTGGAACGGGAGTGATGTAGGTGGTATCGGGAAGAGGGACCACACAACCAATATCGATATCTCCCATGTAGTGCTAACCCAAGAGCCAAATGGTCAGTAAATGAGGTACCACAAGCTAGGATACAAGGGTAACCACGAAATTGGGCAGTGGAGACAAGAATACAAGCCTAACCCACTCTTTCCACCGAATGGCCCCACCAATCCATGCTCAAAAGTGCCCATGACAAGTAAGTAAAATTACTCAACTATACCAATAAAATCCATACCTTTGGGGTCAAGAGGCCCTCCTTTAAACATACATTCATGGAAAGTGGCCAAGAAACCAAATGGTTGGATCAGATGGTAGAGAAAATGGCACATTGAGCTAACTTGTGGATGCAAAGGGTTTTTTCCTATCGGTTGAGGACCATATAGGAGAAAATTTGTCTCCTATATACACTACCCATAGGTGGTGGGTAACATTTCCCACCCCTAGATCTTGGAAAGAGTACTTAGGCACTACTTGGATGGTCATTTCAAGGGGAATGCAGATAGTTCAAATTTGTATAGTCTGCAGTCATGGGACAACAAGAAAATCAATATTATAACCCCTTTAACCAATACTCTAATCATTGAGATTACTTCATATTTGGTTAGTATATTTTCTGTACACTTATTTTCACTAGCCATGATGATATATTTCTTGAGTTTGAGTGGTACATATTGCTGGTCACTAGTGTTTTTTGCATCTTTATATATAATAAACTAATAGGAAAGAAAATAATTTATTTCCCCACCTCGTCTTTTGATTCCATTTAAGGCTCTAGTCTTACTTGGTTGGGTGAGGTGTCAAACAAAAAAATTTCCATATCCTTCCAAGAGGAAGTTGGGATTAAAGAGTGGGGATTCGTGTTGAGGCAATAGTGGACACTTATCATGCATGTGTCAATCATAGTTCTTTTCCCAAACCTTATTAACCTTCTTATTTTGATCTGAAACAAGGGCAATGAGTGAACTTAAATCTACTCTAATATTCTTTGAGTGAATTAATACTTGACCCCATATGCCCTATAAATATATTGGCAGGATAAGGCACTAATTTTATATCATCCATCACCTTATTTTTTTAAATCCTTTAAATTGTTTTTCTAGGGTTTTACTCTCTGAAATTTCCTTGTAATTCCTCTATTATGTGTGTTCAATGATCTCCCTTTGTACTAAATTCTTCGAGTTACCAAACCCTAAGAACCATATCCCATTTCAGCCATAGGAGAGTTATCCAGAAGTGAGAAGAGGGCGGTGAGGTGATAGTGGGCCCCTCTGGGGTGCATAGGGTCTTGCACTTATCTTTTGGAATTTATCTCAAGGATTGTGAATTTTTTCTTGAACATGATGCTTACTAAAATTCATGGATGGTAGCCCTAGTAAACCCATGAGCATAGAATAATGCATCTAACATAGAATGATTCATGTTCATTTTTTCATTGCAATAGATGCAAGTAATTATTTCTGAAATGTGATACTTACTTCCAAGGATGTAGATGATTAGTAGCTTCTTTCAAGACAGCATTAAGTAATTACGCATTCATAAATTCAACCATAGAAAGCACTAGAGCAGTAGAGATCACAATGCATAAAGAGACAAAAATAGTTTGGAGGCTTCTGTGGTGTATATTTTGAGATAAAAAAACTCGAAATATCCACATTATTCATTTTTAGTCTATGTTTCCAGTGTAAAAAAGACTCATCAAATGAGTCTTGTTTTACACTTGAAACGTAGACTAAAAATGAATACTGTGGATATTATGAGTTTTTTATCTCAGAGACAAAAATATTTTACCACGGGGGCAAAACACAGCCAACATTTTCCTTATAGAATCAATGCAACAAGAGATACATCAAAGTCAACTAACCAGAAATATGACCATCCACCAAGGACCAAGTCAACCCTCCACAATTATTTCCACAAAATCTTTGCAACAAGGTCTCCAAGGGAGCCGAAAATGTTCTACAACTCTGCCTTTAAATGCACATTATGCAACAAAGATATACCACAGAAAAACAAGGTTTCAAGAGGGTTGAAACTTGTCCTCTATCTTAGCCTTAAATTTGAATTATTCCACAAAATTTTGTACCTCATAACATTGCGCTCTTCCACAGGAATTCCATACTATGTCACAGAGAGATATACCTCAGAAACTTGTACAGAATTCAGACACTTTGCATTAGAGAAATTTTAAGGTCTAAAATGGGCCTCCTAAGGAATATTATAAAATAATATTGGAAATAATAAGATAAGAATAGATAACTCATCAAGTTTTGGAGGAAAAATAAAATCTTCTTTTTTCAATTGATATTTTTTGACTTATCTCCCTGTGATAAATTTTGAGTAGGAGCACTCTTTGTATACAAAATATAATTTTTATCCAAGGAGTACCCATGTTTCTCTGCTACACGAAAAATGTTCAATACATGAAAAAAATGTTATTTCAATAATGTTTTTTCATGTATTTCACATTTTTAGTGTAATAGAGAAACATGGGTACTCCTTGGAAGAAAATTAAACTATGCATTCGACGAGTGCTCCCGCTTGATATTTGAGTAAAATCGTAGGGAGATAAGTTGAAAGAACGAGTTGAAAAAATAGTGTTTTTTTATCTTTTTACCTTTTTACTCCAAACATGGTGAATCATCCCCCATGGTTTACATCAACATATTGAATCCTATTGGTTCTTGTAAAGTTTATTTTTGTTGTACATCTCTGTTTTGATGCCCCATTTTTTACCTCAAAATTTCTCTAATGAATTTCTAGAGGAATCATCTTCCTTCTAATCTTTGTCTTTAACTCCTCGTCTTCTTCACACAAAACAAATATATATGAGGTGATTTGAAGTGTGTCCTTGGTGGTAGATGACTAGGCTTATTTATAGCCTTCTAACTATGCAAAAGGGTGTCTCTTATGGGAAGGATGACTTGTCTGTTGGAGGGCTGACTTGGTCTCTTGTGGAGGAAAATATAAAAAATTAAGAATTCAAAATTTTCTCTTGCAAGGACCGTGAATAACATGCCCTTCATAATTTTTATTTCGAATATAAAATCAAATAATAATTTTTTTTAACAAATATAATACATATTACATCATTATAAGTAAAAATGAAGTATTACGAAGACCAACCATAGCTATAAAATTCAACACTCTTTTTTAGGAGGTATTCCTAATAACTATCCAGATGTTCTTTGTATACATGATCTCTCTAAGGAAAGGTTCAACTCATCGATAGCATCATCATTTAGGTCAACATCCTTGACCTACATCAACATCATCAATAGGTACCACAATCCAAGTTATCTCTCTTAACCAATGGTACTAACTCAACTAGTCACCATCATCTTTTGCATGCCTCACCTCATGGTACTCCGACTAGTTCAGGGTTTCCATCACTCATGGTAAAACCCTAGGGAAACCTATGCCCCAAATCCAAATTCCACACTCTAGGCCATGATGTTGAAGGGGCACCCACTCCATAAGTGTTTGGGCCTTAGGGACCACTCTTTCTATAATATTCATCCCTCTTGTTATCTTATCAATAGTATAGGCTATGCTCCTATTATCACTAGCAATCTGAGACATGCCCCTATTGTTCACCCATCAATAATTTGTGCCATGCTCTTATTTTCACAAATAGTTTGATCCATTCCCCTATTGATGTTACATCAATTCTCTTTCTCACTTATAGCTTGAGGTTCTCCATAAGTCCAATTTTGTCTCTGAAGTATACAAACTTCACCCAAGACAAAGGATTTGTGAGAATGTCATTTTTTTTCTCATCGGTGGAGATAAATTAGAGCCTTACTGCTCCCTTTTGAACCATATCATGAATGAAGTTATACTTAATATCAATATTTGATTATCACGGGTTAGCAAAGTCGATTCCAACATCTAGTTGAACAATCCATAGAGTAGCTTACGAAGCCATACTCCCTCATAGCATGCTAAAAAAGTTGCAACATACTCAACTTCTGCAGTAATTAGTGCGACAAATGTCTACTTCCTGCACAGGGATATCATGTAGAGCCCAAAGTAGGCTTTCCTCTGACATGTTGGTCATGAGTTACCATTAGTTATTCTTGGGAGTTAACTTTTGTATAGACATGTATCGAATGTTAGGGTAGATGATGAAGCATTTAGAAGGTTGGGTAAAAAGAGACCAGGATGTGACAAGTGTTGCAAATAAAGCAAAGCATGTATACAACCAAAATCCAAAACATAAAACAAAAAGCAAAGGTACCGCAGAAAAGCGCAAATATATGGTGCAAAAGATGAAAAAACGAAAACTGTTAAGAGATCAGCCGCATCCCAAATGAGCACGTGAGGAAATTCCCCATATGGGAAATTCTGCGGCGGTTAAGAGGCGGAAGGGAGGACAAACCCATACCCCCACGGAATTATGTTGAAGCGTCATGGCGTGGGCCCAAAGTAAAGAGCGACGTGGCATATCAAAGCATTGGGATTTTGGTAATGTGGCAAATTGGAACGTGGGCTCTAAAGACCGGTACATAGTATATTTAACCCGGCTCACGAATAAGAGGTTTCAAGAATCGTATGGTTCATTGCAGCAAAAAGGTAAGGTATGTCTCTAGGCTAGCTGGTACAGAGGCCCATACCAGTATTAAACCCGGCATGCGGTGTTCACCTGTCCCCGGCTGATGCCCAATCCCTACGCGCCGCGTGCTCCACTGTCAGTGTCCTTACGACACTTTCCCCCCGTTTATTTTACCCATCCCCCTTTTTACCTCAGAACGCTCTGTCGTAAAATAACAGTCTTACCGTAGTTTACTCCAGTAAAAGTTGCAGGTCTTCCAGCTACGGTATAAACTAAGTGGGAATCGGAGCCACGGTCTACACAGTCGCTATCAACACCCTCGCGTCGTTTTCCTGAGTATATTTCCCTGTTGCACAGGTATTCTGTCCCCCATTTACTCTCTGCTTTCATTTCTTCTTTTAAAGTTTTTATATGTCAATCATGGGAAGGGGCACGCCCAAGAAAGCCGAACCAAAAACCCCTCGGGTCCGAGAAACCAGAAACCCTCTCGGGTTTGAGCCTTTCATTGACCTGCAAGCTGGAATCCATGACCCCCAATACCCTTTTCACATCAACAACATTAAACCCGTGCTTTTTAGACGACATGTTGAGAATAGAGACCAGTACTGGGTGGTTGTATCTGGTTTATACCATCAAATTACTCCCCAAGTCTATTCTGTGGTTGATTTTATTTTCTGGCTTAGAGATGCTTATGATGAGCAGTGGGGCACGTTTACCTCTTCTCAAGGGAATAAGATATTTTCTCTTTCCCATGAAATTATCAGGCAATCCCTCCGCTTTCCCACCAGTGACACATATATCAGTTTCAGCAAAGTGGCTTTGACCTCCCAGTTCACCAAACCGCCATCGGAGCACCAAAATGACTTCATTTCCTCGGTCAGCAGCAACCAAGCTACTTCACTTCCCGCTACAGACCCTTTCCCGCTGAGCCTGTTCAAAGAGGAAGTGCAGCCCATTCTCGCCCTCATCGCTGGTCTTTTAGGTGTAGGCGCTTTGGGGGAAATCACTAGGGTATGTGTTTATTTCTTGTGGTTAATGTCTCAAAGGGGGGTAGTGTTAGATATCGCTAGTTTCCTTGCAGCTAACATTCGGACCCAGTTCCAGGAGCTTTCAGAAGCCAACCAATTCCGTTTCTGTTCAATAGTCTTCTATCTTTTCTTATATCAGCATGCTGATAAGTTTGAGGGTTTGGGTTTAGATAGGGTATATGACGTGAATTCCCAACCCCAACCAGTTTTCGACTGGAATTGTTCTGTATTCCAATTACCTAAGGGGGAGGGTTATTCTAGTTTTGTAAATAATTTCATGTCCATTGCCTATACTATTATCCACGATTCACCCTCACCTAGAGTTTTCCCTGAGATGAAGAGCTGGCTACAAGACAGAAACTCCCAGAGCACTGGGGACTGGTATCTATTCGACAATTACACTGAAATTTGGGTCTACGGAGCTGAGGTTTCCCCTTACCAGCTGCCTGTGTTTCCTGTTCGACGAGTATATGCGTTGGAGTACATTCAGCAGACCCTCAAGGCTGACCAACTCCATTTTGTCCCTGCAAAGAAGGGTTTCATCCTGAGACTCCCCATCACAATCGGCCCGTTTGTTGTGAATTTGAGACATGCCCTTCCCATTGTCGAGAAAATATTGCAAGGCCTGGACCTAAGGCTGGGAAAGGGTTGGGCCTATGATCCTCGGGAAATTATCTCAAACAGAAGAAAGAGGAACAAGTCAGCACCTTATATACATGAATTAATGTCGTTCATGGAGTGGAGGGCTAACCTTGAAACTTGGCCTTTGATTTCGTAGATGGAGACAGATTCATCTGCCATAGGGGAAGAAGAGGACGTCAATAAAGGCCAAGGCGGGGAAGAAGTAGGTACCTCAGGAGCAGGTTCTCCCCTTCGCAAAAAGCAGAAAACAGCCTCCAGTGAGGCAGAAGTCATAGGGGAAGAGAAACTACTAGAACCGTTCATGCCGTATGGTCACCTGGACAAGAGTAAAGCCGGGATAAAAGTGCTGAGAGATAGTACCACCTCTTCCGAATTTTCGGAAGTCTCACAAGCCATCAGAGATCTTACCTCACCAGGGGCAGTTTCTAGGAAACAGGCAAATAGAATGATCAGGGATAAGTACAAAGTCGAGCTGGAAGGATATGTAGAGAAATATCACACCAGGGTGTCCGCCACCTTGAATGTGGACACAGAACACCTAGTATTATCTATGGCTAAGGCCATCTTGGATCCCAATACAGGTACCACTAGTTATCGGGTGCTTGAACATGAAATTGACATGGCTAAGGTGTCAGCAACCGATATGTGTAACCTATTTCAGGTCGTGGGTGATATGTTGAAGGACGAGGTGATGAAGGTCAACATCGCACTGAAGAAGCTAGAGAAAAAGCATGAACAGGTGAGGGCGACCCTAAAGAATGAATAGGAAAATTCTCGCGCTCAGGCAACTCAAGTTCGCGACCTGCAGGAGATAATCAAGGGAAAGGACACGAGAGAAACAAACCCACAGCTTGCTTTGATAAAACGATTACAGAAGGAGGTCGCGTCATTGAAAGGTAAGGTTAGCAAACCGGCCTCCCACCATGTGCAGACAGCCGAATTGGCACAAGCAGATAAGGAAAAAGCTGAACTGGCTAACACACTGTCAAAAGAGAGGGAGGAAAAAGAAAAAATGACTGAAACAATTTCCACTCTGCAGAGTAGGTTGATGGAATTGCAGAACACATGGGACACGCACAGCTGCACGCCTGCTACAACCCCACCAGAGACAAGTCTGCTGGCAGAGCAACTGAATGCATTGATAGCTGCAAATGTTATATTAGAGAAGCAGACATCCACCGCGATGCAGAGGATCATTGATTTGGAAAAACTCCTGGAAGAAAATAGTAGAAGAATAGAGACACTGCATAAAGAGGTCGAGCAGGAAAAGAAGACAAGAGCTGACCAGCAGAAAACCATCGCTGACCTCAAAAGTCGCATGAAGGGAAATATCACCCTCAGTGAAGCAAGGGGTATAATTTGGTTGGACATAATCTTAGCAGTGATGGAACAGTGGGGTTTCCTAAAAACGATGGGAGAAAATAAATTTGCTATACCCTATCTCAGCAGGAAATTGTAGGAGGCATACCTCAACTTGTCTAATAGAGCCCTGCACACCATAAACTATATTTCATTCTTGAAGGAGCTCGAATCTAATGAGGTGGAGAAGCATGGCATACCAAGTCGATTCATGGAAGTCTTTGAATTTCAGAAAATCGTTGACAAGGAGGTGGCCCGAGTTACAGCTTTGAGAGCCCTGTAGCAGGTGGTAGCAAACGTGCGTCGTTTTGATGTAGTATGGGGTGAGATTACCACAGCTGGATTGCCATCTTGTTGGGACCCAACCACTCCTTCTGTGCTACGACCATTGACAGAGTATAATACATGCCTACAGGAAGAAAAAGACTGGACGGACATTCAGTCAGATAAAACCGCCCGGTTAAAGGCCGAAACAATTGTTTCATCCCTCCATCAGGAATTCGCCCTTCTTCATCTCATAAAGCATAGGCTCCCCACCGATGCAAGTTTCAGCAACCTCATAGAGGCCTATTTCAGGGTGGAACAATTCGCAGTGACGCCTAAACCATCAGCAGATAGCCAGCAAAGATGCACTCAGTTCGCCAGTCAGATCGCCAGCTCATCCGCAAATGTCACACCACCAGCATCTACAACTACCTCAACTCCTTCGCATCTGTGAAACACTGTCAACTCATGATTGGGCCTCAGTGGCCTTTTTAATTTTTACTTAGTTAGCTACTTTTCAAGTTTCAAGTGGGCTTCATGTTCTACTTCAACATTTTACTTTTTACTAGACTGTTGTTTAATATTTTGTTTTAAAAATGGCCGAGTGCCTGACTGTCCATGATGAGAGGCCTTTATTCCTCATCATAAATTTTGTTATTTTGATAAGGACCTTTAACAATTTTTGATCATGCGAAGAAGATATTTTTCCCAAAAATATCTTCTCACTCAGTTATGAAGATGTCTATATAAGAAAGATCTAAAGAGAAGAACGGGTTCCAAATTTTCTGAAGAATTGACTGTAAAAGGATGTTTTGTATGCTTTTTGTGAAAGTTTTTATACAAATGTGAAGAGCCCGTTGGGTTTTCAATGAGAAAGAGTTTTGATCTTTAAGGAGGATTCTGGTCTTGGTACTTTACAGTGTGTACTTCTTTCTTATGTGCTGTAGTTTAACCATTAATTCCGTTTATATCCATTTATCTTGTGTCACATTCTGGAATGCGAGTAGCCCACTGTTTCTGATATAAATTTATCCTTGTTGATACTTATGTCATAATCTTTTTGGCACTTTAAATATGGCTCAGGTGTGACATTCTGTTTCATTTCCAGTTCATCCGCATTTCTGCTATATTAAATGCTAATGAGATGTTATTTACAAATGTTGTCTTCATGTGTGGATTCTTATTTTACTAAGCCCACTACATGCTAGTATATGTTTCTGGATGTTGTCTCAACAACAGTTAGTATCCTCTCTATTCTATGAATACAATAGATACTATGTGATTACCAATCTCTGTGAAGTGTTTAGAATCTAGCCCTCTTTGCAGTTAAGCTGCTTTTGAGTTGTCTGCTACATTTCGTGTTAGAGTTTCAGATCTTGCCTCTGCAATATTGCTTTCTCTGTTATTAATTTCTGGAATTTTTGGTCCCATTCAAGTTAAATTTCCTATTTACAAAGAAATAGCATGAGAGCTCAGTTCTGCTAGTCATCTCGGTCATAATATATTGCTTTTTCTCTCTGTTATATAAGATGTCCTAGGCACTGGTCTTTCACAACTCAAGGTTGTCTCTAGGATCGACAACATCTTTTTGGCGCCGTTGCCGGGGAACGAAGTTGAGAACAAATTGAAATCCCCAGGCCTCGACAAAACCATATTCACTCTTCAATTAGGTGAGCATGGAGAGTTGAGAGTTGTATATCCCTCACCTTGGCGACTCCACATTCATTTTCAGATAAATCTAATTGCATTCCTAGCTCCTCGGAAGCCACACCTTAGGTCAGATACGTCTCAGCCAAAGACACCCTCTGTGTCTGACCCAGAAAGAATCTTACATAGAAGGAATTGAAGGGAGAGACAATTTATCCATACTGAGATTCCACAATTCTCTCTAGAAGACTTTCCTTCTTCCTCTTCTCAAGTGGCCCAAGTACAAGATTCTGACTCCACTATGGGAGGAACCGGTTACTACTCAGACAGTTTACCTCCTGGAAAAATCCAAGTTAAAGATGAGGCAGAATCCATAGACACCACCCGTTATACATTTCACCCCACTCCAGAGGCTGAGGAAATCAAAGAAGTCACTGAGGTATCTGCTATTAATACTCCGCCTTTGTCTCCATCATCCCAAGCTGTTGTTCACTATATTCCCATCATCATCCACACCTCACTTCCTCCGCCTCCTCCACTTACACATCAAGTCCTTCTGTTACCCCCACCTCCTCCTCCAATGGAAAACATTACAGGCTTCCTGCTGAATAAATATGCCCCCCTGGCATTACCCCAAGTACTGAACGACCTGCCACAGGATTATCTAAATATCCTACCTCGTTTCAATGGAGAGAACGAGATTGAAGCTCAAAAGCACCTTGAGGTCTTCTTCTCCTTTGCAGAAAATTTCAACATAGAACATCTTGACGTAGTCCTAAGACTATTTGTCCAATCCCTTGACGGTGAAGCCAGAAAGTGGTTCAAGACATTGGGAGACAATTCCATAAACACATGAGAAGCAATGGAAGACACTTTTCTCAAGAAATGGGGAGAGAAGAAAGACCACGGGCATTGTCTGACTGAGTTTAATACACTCAAGAAAAGACACAATGAAGGGGTGGCCGAGTTTATTAAGAGATTTAACAAGTTGTACCTGAGCCTTCCCACCGAAATGAAACCACACCAGACCGCTGCCAAGGTGGTGTTTGTGGCAGCCTTTGACTCTGAATTCGGTTTCTCTCTGAGAGAAAGAAAGCCAGCTACTCTGGATGATGCTCAGACAGACGCACTGGAGCTTGAGGCAAACTTTGCCTCAACTGGTAAATCCAAGGGAAAAGCTGAGCAAGATGTGAGAAGGAGGGGAAAGGAAGAGGTATCCACCTCGAGCCAAGATAGAGATTCAGCTAATGACAGGATTGAGGAGATGAACAAGATGATCAAGAACCTCTCAAGCAAACTGGTGAAGCTTGAAATGGAGGCAAAGAATTCGTCCTCCAAGAATTTCCAAAATGCTCCTAAGAGAGGCTTTAACCCTCAATATAGAAAGCCACCCTTACAAATACTGCAAAGGGGATAGAAGGAGCAGCAAGATCAGGTACCACACCCTCTATACTTGGAAGGGCAAGTAGAGGGTTCTACTGAAGACGCTTCTTACGAACAAGAGGAGGCATACCTTGCTTTCTCAAACAGTGATGAAGTTGAATGTCCCTTACATGAAAGTGACGAAGTGGAGGTGCAAGCACACACAGAAGTGAAAGCTAACGAAGATACCGAAGATCCTGAGATTGACGATTACTGTAAGAAGTTCATTGATTTAATGCAAGCCCAGTTCAATAGAAAGTACGACCTCAGGTCTTCCAGAAAGAGAACTCGCACTCAGGATTAGGAGGAGGACACACCACAAGAAGAAGTACCTGCTCGGAAGGAAGCAACTCCTCAAAATTCCCCAGACAAAGGTAAGAGGCCCCTTAACCAATCTTTACAATCTGCTAATCAAATTCCTTCATCTTCGCAAGTGGCTGCACCCCCTAGTGACAAACCAATCTTAAAAGAGGTCAAACTCTCCTCTCAGAACAAAGACCCCAGAGACAAAGAACCAAAAGAGGTGTTAGGAGATAAGCCTCCCTCAGCTTTCAGTTTGCAGAAGGAGCTTGAGAAAGTAAAAATCCCAGTCCCCTTGACCGAGCTGCTAAAACAACCTACATACCAGTCCTAGGTCACATCCTTTATGCTTCCTCCAGAAGTAATAAACATTCCAGACAGCCTGAACCTTCAGGAAGAAATACCTATGGTTGTTTTTGGCCCACATGTCGAAGAATTGGATGCTACCACACCCCCTTTTTATGTGTCTTTAGTAATACATGACCTGCTGCTGCATAACTGCATGTTAGATTCGGGAGCCTCTCATAATATTTTACCCCTCTCGGTCATGGAGCAACTAGGACTACATATCACCCGCCCATACAAAGACTTATACTCATTTGACTCCAAAAGAGTTAAATTCCTGGGCATGATAAAATATTTGGTGGTTAACCTGGCTCAGATCCCAGCAAAAAGTGTAGTGATGGATATAGTGGTGGCTGACATTCCTGCTCGCTTTGGCATGTTATTTTCAAGATCGTGGGGTACCAAAATTGGTGGATCGATCAAGCTAGATCTGACCTATGCCACTATCCCTATATTTGGCGGTCAAGAGAGGAGGTTGTACCAGGAAACCAGATTTTTCAAGACAGTTACCAAGGCAGATGATTCGGTTAATTCTCCAGTTTATAGCAAGGAGGGGGATTTCTCATGTTTAATGCTGGAGGAAGATCAGGAGTACGCACATGAACCATTATTTTTCCAGGTCAAGACAGAACATTCCATAGAGAGCCCTGAATCAGAGATCTAGACACTTCATTTCGATGGGGCTAACTCCAGAGAAGGCAATGGTGCAGGAGTGTTATTGATTTCCCCTACGGGCCAGTGGGTCCCTTTATCTTTCAAGCTAGAGTATGAAGCCACAAATAATGTGGCCGAGTATGAAGCACTTCTACTGGGGCTACAGACAGCCAGGAGTTTGAACATAAGAAGTCTAAAGGTTTTGGGAGATTCTAAATTAATAGTCAGGCAGGTGAGAAATCAGTGCCAAGCCAAACATCCTAGGCTGAGGGCTTATAGGAATGAAGTTTGGGATCTGGTGGAGAATTTCTTCTTGGCATTTAATATCCAATTCATGCCCCGGGAACAGAACAGAATGGCAGACTCCCTTGCAGTAGCCGCTAGTACTTTTCGCCCACCTCAGAATCCTCTTTTGAGATATGAAATAGAGCTACGGTATCGGCCATCAATCCCAGACAATATCAAACACTGGCAAGTGTTTGAAGATGAAGAGCAGGTGAAGAGATTTTTGGAAATAGTTGGATAATTTTCCAACATGGAGATTGATAGTAGTGAAGAGGAAGAGACCGAGGATGCTCCTGGAGATAAGTGGGAAGAGAAGGTAGTTGGCCACAAATTCCTGCAATTGAAAGGAAATGTCATTCCCCGAGGACTAGTGCCCTTAGAAAGGTTTTTTAACAAGAATGACGTTCCACTACAGCCAAACAAAGCGGTTGAGGAGAATCAGGTAGAAGATCTGAACCTTGGCACTGAGGCTGACACAAAGATCGTGAAGCTATCCAAGAAGGTCCCGTAAGAATATAAACAACTTTACTAGAAGCTATTTCAATCATATAAAGATGTGTTTTCTTGGTCTTACCAAGACTTAAAAACCTTCGATGTCAGCATTATGCAGCATAAAATTCCACTGAAGGGAGATGCCAAGCCTCATAAGCAGAAGCTTAGGCAGATAAACCCACTGTTGCTACCCTCTATTGAGAAAGAAATTAAGAAACTGCTGAAGGCCAAAATCATTGTACCATTAAGATATTCTGAGTGGGTAGCAAATCTAGTCCCTGTACGGAAGAAAAATGGAGAAATAAGGTTATGTGTTGACTTTAGGAATATGAACAGAGCGTCTTTAAAGGATAATTATCCATTGCCAAAGATGGACCACATCTTGCAGAAAGTGGTAGGAGCATCCCGAATGTCGATGATGGATGGATTTTCTGGGTACAATCAGGTGGCTGTATTTCCAGAAGATCAAAAGAAGACTGCCTTTACCACTCCATGGGGGACGTTTATGTATGCCAGAATGCCTTTTGGGCTGATCAACGCAGGAGCCACTTTCCAGAGGGCCATGGATATTGCTTTTATCGGGGAGCAAGATAAGTTCGTGGTGGTATACCTGGATGACATTACCGTGTTTTCAAAAGATGATGCTGAGCACATTGAACACTTGCGCAAAACTTTTGAGAAGTGCAGAAAGTATGGCCTCTCCCTCAATCCACAAAAGTCTTTGTTTGCACTAGAGGAGGGCAAGCTTTTGGGACATATCGTTACCAGAGACGGAGTAAAGATAGATCCTAAGAGAGTGGAGGTCATAAACGGTATTTCCCTCCCCAGAAATAAGAAGGAAGTTCAGGTATTCCTAGGTCGTATAAATTTCCTAAGAAGATTCATTCCTAACTATGCTAAAATAGTTAGGCATATTACTGACATGCTAAAGAAGAACAACGAGGTTAAGTGGTCACAAGAATCAAGAGAAGCTTTTGTCAGGATTAAGAATGCATTTGCTGAAGCTCCTGTGTTAGCCGGGCCAGATTATACCAAACCGTTTATGATCTTTTCTTTTGCATCACCTCATACAGTAGCCGGGGTTCTGTTGCAGAAAAATGAAGATGGGTATGAGCAGCCTATTTCCTTTTTCAGTCAGGTGCTTCGTGATGTTGAGCTGAAATATGACATATTGGAAAAGCAGGCATATGCGCTGGTGAAATCCCTCAAATCTTTTCGTATGTATATTCTCTAGTCCCATATCACTGCATTTGTGCCCACGGCAGCTGTCAAAGATATTCTTGTTCAAGGAGATAGTGAAGGTAAAAGAGGGAAATGGATAGCCAAAATACAGGAGTATGAGTTGGACATTCGTCCTACTAAATTAATCAAAGGGCAGGGGTTAGCCAAAATCTTATCCGAGTCAAATTGCCAAGCTTTGGGTATAAATCTGTCCATGGTGGCAAATGAGGCATCTGAAGGGAAAGAAGAACCACTGGGAGTAGAGATAGCTTCCTAGAAGATGCATATGAAGTACCTCACTAGCCAGTGGTACAAGGAAATAGTGGAATATCTGCTAACATTAAGTTGCCCACCTAGCTGTGAGAAAGCTAAATACAGAGCATTGAGGTTGAAGTCATAGAAGTACATGGTTGCAAACGGCCGGCTGTAGTGGAGGGACCCCTCAGGCATCCTACTCTTATGCCTGACAGAGGAAGAGGTAGAAGGTATAATGGCTGAGTTTCACGAAGGAATCTGCGGGGGCCATTACAGTTGGAGGGCTACCGCTCACAAGATCCTGAAGGCTGGTTTCTTCTGGCCTAAACTATTTGGAGATGTGTTTACCCGAGTGAGAGGCTGTGAGAAGTGCCAAAAGTTTTCTGAGAGACAAAAGATAGCACCTCTCCCCATGATACCCGTCCACGTAGATGAGTCGTTCCAGCAGTGGGGAATTGACTTCATTGGAGAGATACACCCCCCATCCAACGGTCAGCATAAGTGGATCTTAACCGCCACGGATTATTTCACAAAGTGGGTAGAAGCTATACCCGCCAGGAACGCAACAGACACCGTGGTGATGAAATTCATAGAAGAAAATATCATATCCAGATTTGGTTGTCCTGCTAAGATTGTGACCGAGAATGCACAGGCCTTTAAATCTGCAAAGTTCGTCAGCTTCTGTCAATAGTACAACATCGCACTAGGCCACTCAACAGCCTATTACCGACACGGAAACGGCCTAGCAGAGTCATCAAATAAAACGCTGGTGAGGGCACTAAAGAAGGCCATAAACGAAAACCAGAAGAATTGGGATTCCCAGTTAAAATTCGCTCTATGGGCTAACAGGATCACCAGCAAGAGAGCAACCGGGAAGTCCCCATACGAGCTAGTATATGGGAGGGCAGCAGTGTTCCCTGTGCAGCTAGCATTACCAGTGGCTCGATTCATGCAAGAAAGTCAGGAGGAACCGGATGGTGTAACCAGGAGAATCAACCAGCTGGTGGAGCTAGAAGAAACGCGGAACCAAGTGAATCAACGGCTAGTTGAATACCAGGATAAAATGAAAGATCTCTTCGACCAACGTGCCAAGGACAGAAAATTACAGATGGGAGATCTAGTGCTTCGGTGGGTGTTGTATACCATTAAAGTTAAGCATGAAATTTAAGCCCAAAGTAAAGAGATACGGTGATCAAAGCCATTGGGATTTCGATGACGTGGCAGATCGGAATTTGGGCCCTAAAGACTGGTATGCAGCATATTTAATCCGGCTCAAAAATAAGAGGTTTCGAGAATCGTATGGTTTATTGCAGCAAAAAGGTAAGGTATGTCTCTAGGCTAACTGGTACAGAGGCCCGTACCAGTATTAAGCCCGGCACGCGGTGTTCACCTGTCGCCAGCTGACGCCTAATCTGTATGCGCCGCATGCTCCACTATCAGTGTCCCTATGACACTTTCCCCCTGTTTATTTTACCTATCCGCCTTTTTACCCCAGAACGCTTAGTCGTAAAATAAAAGTCTTACCGTAGTTGCATCTAGCAAAGTCGAGTTCAAATATGCTATAAACTAAGGGAATCGAAGCTAAGGAGAATCAGCTGCAAAGGTCAAATACCCCTGGTCATTTTCCGAGTATACTTCAGATCTGTGTACCCTCTCCTCTATTTACTGCCTTCTACGTCTTTTAAAAGTTTTATATGTCAATCATGGGAAGGGGCACCCCCAAGAAAGCCGAACTAGAAACCCCTCAGGTACGAGAAACCAGAAACCCTCCCGAGTTTGAGCCCTTCATCGACCTGCACGCTGGAATCCATGACCCCCAATACCCTTTTCATATCAGCAGCATTAAACTCCAGCTTTTTAGACGACATGTTGAGAATAGAGACTGGTACCGAGTGGTTGTATCTGGTTTATACCATCAAATTACTCCCCAAGTCTATTCTGTGGTTGATTTTATTTGCTGGCTCAGAGATGCTTATGATGAGCAGCGGGGCACGTTTACCTCCCCTCAAGGGAATAAGATATTTTCTCTCTCCCACGACCTCATCAGGCAAGCCCTCCGCTTTCCCACCAGCGACACATATATCAGTTTCAGTGAAGTGGCTTTAACCTCCCGGTTCACCAAACTCCCATCAGAGCACCAAAACGACTTCATTTCCTCCATCACCATCAACCAAGCTGCTTCACTTCCCGCTGAGCCTGTTCAAAGAGGAAGTGCAGCCCATCCTCGCCCTCATCGCTGGTCTTTTAGGAGTAGGCGCTTTGGGGGAAACCACCAGGGTATGTGTTTATTTCTTGTGGTTAATGTCTCAAAGGGGGGTAGTGTTAGATATCCTTGGTTTCCTTGCGGCTAACATTCGAACCCAGTTCCGGGAGCTTTCAGAAGCCAGTCACTTCCGTTTCTGTTCAATGGTCTTCTATCTTTTCTTGCATCAGCGCGCTAATAAGTTTGAGGGCTTGGGTTTAGATAGGGTATATGACGTGAATTCCCAACCCTGACCAGTTTTTGACTGGAATTGTTCTGTACGCCAATTACCTAAGGGGGAGGGTTATTCCAGTTTTGTAAATAGTTTCATGTCCATTGCCTATACTATTATCCATGATTCACCCTCACCTAGAGTTTTTCCTGAGATGAAGAGCTGGCTACAAGCCGGAAAATCCTAGAGCACAGGGGACTGGTATCTATTTGACAACTACATTGAGATTTGGGTCTACGAAGCCGAGGTTTCCCATTACTAGCTGCCTGTGTTTCCTGTTCGACGAGTATATGCGCTGGAGTACATTCGGCAGACCCTCAAGGCTGACCAACTCCATTTGGTCCCTGCAAAGAAAGGTTTCATCCTAAGACTTCCCAACACAATCGACCCTTTTGTTGTCAATTCTAGACATGCCCTTCCCATTGTCAAGAAAATGTTGCAAGGCCTGGACCTAAGGCTGGGTAAGGGCTGGGCCTATGATCCTTGGGAAATTATCTCAAACAGAAGGAAGAGGAACAATTCCACACCTTATATACATGAATCAAGGCCTTTCGTGGCATGGAGGGCTCACCTTGAAACTTGGCCTTTGGTTTCGTAGATAGAGACAGATTCATCTGCCATAGGGGAAGAAGAGGACGTCAATAAAGGGCAAGGCAGGGAAGAAGAAGGTACCTCGGGAGCAGGTTCTCCCCTTTGCAAAAAGCATAAAACAACCTCCAGTGAGGCAAAAGTCATAGGGGAAGAGCAACTGATAGAACCGTTCACATCGTATGGTCAACTAGACTAGAGCAAAGTCGGGATAAAAGTGCTGAGAGACAGTACCACCTCTTTCGACTTTTCGGAAGTCTCACAAGCCATCATAGATCTTACCTCACCAAGGGCAGTTGCAAGGAACCAATCAAATAGAACGATCAGGGATAAGTACAAAGCCGAGCTGGAAGGATATGTGGAGAAATATCACACCAGGGTTTTCGCCACCATGAATGTGGACACCAAAAACCTGGTATTATCTATGGCTAAGGCCATCTTAGATCCCAATACAGGTACCACTAGCTACCGGGTGCTTGAACATGCAATTGACATGGCCAAGGTGCCGACAACCGATATGTGTAACTTGTTTCAGGTCATAGGGGATATGTTGAAGGATGAGGTGATGAGGGTCACCATTGCACTGAGAAAGCTAGAGAAAAAGCATGAACAGGTGAGGGCGACCCTAAAAAATGAACAGGAAAACCCTCACGCCCAGGCAAATCAAGTTCGCAGCCTCCAAGATTTAATCAAGGGAAAGGATACAGGAGAAAGAAACCCGCAGCACGCTTTGATAGAACGATTGCAGAAGGAGGTCGCGTCATTGAAAGGTAAGGTCAACATATCGGCCTCCCACCATGTGCAGATGGCCGAATTGGCACAAGCAAAGTAGTTTGACGGAATTGCAGAACACATGGGACACGCATAGTTGTGCGCCTACTACAACCCCACCAGAGCCAAGTCCGCTGGCAGAGAAACTAAATGTAGCAAGAGCTGAAAATGATATATTAGAGAAGCAGACGTCGACCGCTAAGCAGAGGATCACTGATTTGGAAAAACTCCTGGCGGAAAATAGCAGAAGGATAGAGACACTGCAGAAAGAGGTCGAGCAGGAAAAGAAGAAAAGAGTTGACCAGCAGAAAACCATCGCTGACCTCAAAAGCTGCATGAAGGGAAATATCACCCATAGTGAAGCAAGAGGTATAATTTGGTCGAACATAATCTCAGTAGTGATGGAACAGTGGGGTTTCCTAAAAACGATGGGAGAAAATAAATCTGCTATACCCTATCTCAGCAGGAAATTGTAGGAGGCAGACCTCAACTTGTCTGTTAGAGCCCTGCACGCCAGAAACTATATTTCATTCTTGAAGGAGCTCGAATTTAATGAGGTGGAGAAGCATGGCATACGAAGTTGATTCATGGAAGTCTTTGAATGTCAGAAAATTATTGACAAGGAGGCGGCCCGAGTTACAGCTTCGAGAGCCCTGCAGCAGGTGGTAGCGAACGTGGGTCGTTTTGATGCAGTATGGGGTGAGATTAACACAGATGGACTTCCATCTTGTTGGGACCCAACCACTCCTTCCGTGATACGACCGTTGACAGAGTATAAGACACGCCTACAGGAAGAAAAAGACCGGACGGACATTCTGTCAGATAAAACCGCTCGGTTAAAGGCCAAAACAATTGTTTCATCCCTCCTCCAAGAGTTCGCCCTTCTTCATCTCATAAAAAATAGGCTCCCCACCGATGCAAGTTTCAACGACCTCACAGAGGCCTATTTCAGGGTGGAACAATTCGCAGCAATGCCCAAACCATCAGCAGATAGCCAGCAAAGATGCACTCAGTTCGCCAGTCAGATCGCCAGCTCATCCACCAATGTTCCCCCACCAGCATCTGCAACTGCCTCAACCCATTCGCATCTGTGAAACACTGTTAACTCATGATTGGGCCTCAGTGGCCTTTTTAATTTTTACTTAGTTAGCTACATTTCAAGTTTCAAGTGGGCTTCATGTTCCACTTCAACATTTTACTTTTTACCAGACTGTTGTTTAATATTTTGTTTTAAAAACGGCCGAGTGCCTGACTGTCCATGATGAGAGGCCTTTATTCCTCATCATAAATTTTGTTATTTTGATTAGGACCTTTAACAATTTTTGATCATGCGAAGAAGATATTTTTCCCGAAAATATCTTCTCGCTCAGTTATGAAGATGTCTATATAAGAAAGATCTAAAGAGAAGACCAGGTTCCAAATTTTCTGAAGAATTGACTGTAAAAGGATGTCTTGTATGCTTTTTGTGAAAATTTAAATGCAAATGTGAAGAGCCCGTCAGGTTTCAATGAGAAAGATTTTTGATATTTAAGGAAGATTCTGATCTTGGTGCTTTACAGTGTGTACTTCTTTCTTATGTGTTGTAGCTTAGCCATTAATTTCGTTTATATCCATTCATCTCGTGTCACATTCTGGAATGCGAGTAGCCCACTGTTTCTGATATAAATTTATCTTTGCTGATACTTATGTCATAAGCTCTTAGGAACTTTAAATATGGCTCAGGTGTGACATACTGTTTCATTTCCAATTCATCCGCATTTCTGCTATATTGACTGCCTTGCGATGTTATTTACAAATGTTGTCTTCATGTGTGGATTCTTATTTTACTAAGCCCACTACATGCTGGTATATGCTTCTAGATATTGTCTCAACAACAGTTAGTATCCTCTTCATTCTACGAATGCAATAGATACTCTATGATTACCAATTTCTGTGAAGTGTTTAGAATTCAACCCTCTCTGAAATTAAGCTGCTTTTAAATTTTCTGCTACATTTTGTGTTAGAGTTTCACATCTTGCCTCTGCAATATCGTTTTCTCTGTTACTAGCTTCTGGAAGTTTTGGTCCCATTCAAGTTGAATTTCCTATTTACAAATAAATAGCATGAGAGCTCTGTTCTGCTAGTCATCCCTGTCATAATATATTGCTTTTTCTCTCTGCTACATAAGATGTCCTAGGCACTGGTATTTCACAACTCAAGATTGTCTCTAGGATCGACAACAT